>ML213609.1:524437-601607 GCA_004379715.1 Crucibulum laeve | reverse complement strand
GTACAGACAGCTGATGTCCGTTTGACCCTTTCAGCTGAATTGTCTGCGTAAATGGTACTTCTACCCCCTTTTGTAGTACTGCAAACGTGTTTATCTTCCCCACTGTGTACAGGTCAATGATGCATGCATTATCTTCATGTGTATGTACATGTGTCATCTGCTCTTGTTGGTCTGAGTTATCCATTGCCTCTGGCCGCTCAGGCCTTGGGGCTGCCACATTGGCCTTTACTGCGATGGCCCGTCCCCATTTCCCAAGACTATACTACTACCCCCATTTAGCCATGCAAATTCATCCTCAACTCCTACTGCATTAACACCTGTGCTTGCTCTATGCCCCAGTATGCTCCCGCAGAGTGCTCTGAAGCGGCATTCCATCTGGTTGAGCTGCTCCTCCTGGCATGCTGTCTGTGGGTGGCCCCCTTTTCCACAGTTATAGCATTCCCCAGATGTAACTGGGGCTCCACCTGGCTGCAGTGGAAACCCCGTATCCTTGGTGGGAAAGCTGCGCCCATGTGCTGCCTTCCAGTCCCACAATTGTTGGACATACGCACTGTTCTCTGTTTGCATGGGCCATGCTACTAGGCATTGTTGTAAGATGGTTTTATCTGCTTCCGTTGCTGGAGGTGGGGTGTTGTGTACTGCTGAGATGAAGTTTCCTTGGCTACTTGTATTGGACACAAGGGGTCTAGAATTGGCTGGTGCCTGTCGCATTTGGGTTTGTATTGCCATGTGTCCAAATGCTGCTGCAATGTCTCCTCCTGGCAGTGCTAGTGTAGGCTTGTGCTCCACCCGTTCAAGCCGTGCTATCCTTGCTGCTACTTCCTCCTCTCTCTTCACCTGCTCCCTATGCTCGGCTACTTTTTTGTGTATGTATGTGGTGGGTATGCCTCTAATTTCCTCACAGAACACTCTCCAGTTTATTTGCTCTGATCCAACCCTGGCCTTAATTATTGCTGGGAGGTTGTCTCAGAATGGCTCAATACTATATGATGTATCTGTGAGGCCTGCACAAATTGCAGCATCTAGGGCTTTGGATGCGAATGCAACATGGGTGAGGACCTCTGTGTCCCCCCACTTCTCTGTCTTCCCCAGCTCATTCATTTCCAGTTGCATTGTTCACAACTCTCGCTTGGCCTCTACTCCTTTCTTCTCCACTTTCGGTGCCCCAGGGAAGCATTCTGAAAATGCCTTGACAAAGGCATGCCAGTTTGTTGTGTCCATCTTGCCTGTTTCAAACCACTCCTCTGCTGGTGAGTTTGAAATGAGGTAGTCTCCAAATGCAGCCAGCTTCTCTTCCATGTCATTAATTCCTGCTGAGCGCATGGCAATGTTGAAGTCTTTGATGAAGTCCTTGGGCTGGCATGAGTGCCCTGGTTTGCCACTGAACTTCTTCATCTCCCCTGCGCCTGCCATTACCCGTGTTGGTGGTGGGGGGTGTAACTTTGGTGATGGCCTGTCTACTGGGCTGGGCTGTGGGCCTATGGGCTCTATACCAGTGTCTGATGGTGATCCGAATGGTGTGTCACTCAGAGATATAGTCGATGAGAATGGGGAGGGTGTAATTGAACTCAATGATGGTGGGATTGCAAGCAACTTTGATATTGGTGTGGCATCTATGCTCATAGACTCCAGTTGTGCATTTACTGTAGAGACGTCGGTTGTTGCTCGTGGGCATGCTACAAAACGTCCGTTGACACGAGGCTGGCTTTTCCACGAGGCGTTGTGGGGGGCCAGAGCAAAGATGGCGGTGGTGGGGAGCTAATTGGCACAGGGGTCTAAGTTCTTGACTGGTGTTGGGAATGCCCAGACAACAGCAGGAGAGCACGAGGATGTAAAGAGGCACTATGACAGGTTTATTGGAACTTGTATTGAGCTAGCAATGTGTGTTTAAAGGCTGAATCGCACACTCATCACCAAGATGGAGTGGGTAGATTGTCGTTGATTGTCCTGCCTCTCCCGCTACACTGCTGTCTACCGTTACCTAGTCCATTGTATGACTAATCCATTAGTAATCTACTCGGCCTCGTGCAGTCTCCGGGTAGTGCGTCCCGCACTACTCCACCGCACTGTGCCAACCAAAGTTACCAAATGATCACCCCAATATCATACAAAGCCCATGCGCCAATGAACATGCCAGATATATCGCACATGTCCAATCCCTATGTGGACAATTTTTGGAAAAAAAAAATTGAGCAAATGTCCGATCCGATCATGTCCAAAAGGGCTGGTCACCAGCAAATTCCGATCCTAATTTAGTATGTTACATGGTTGTTGGTGCCATTCATAAACAAGGCCAACACCCAACATGCTTATCAGCCATCATGGTAAGTACGACGTGCCCGGCCATCATAACTCACATGAACAAATGCTAACATGCTCATACGGCATGAACTGCAAACTCCATACCACCCACAGATTTCCTTTTAAGGGTATTAGTGAACAGTAGCTAGTTAGTTAGCTTAGTTTGTGCAATATTAACAATGGCTCTCATATGCATTGCTCTACATAGTACATGTTGTTGTATATGGCACAAACCTTGTACATTATTTAGGCTAGAAAATACACATGATTATTTATACCCAAACCTTGTGCAAGGTGGACCCACAAAAAAAAAATTAAGGCCACAAAGAGGGGAGCTAACAAACTAAAATTTCCTAATATGGTAAGCATGCTGGCAAACAGCCCTTTTTGGGCATGATTTGGATCGGATATTTGCCCTTTTCCCCCAAAAATTTCCCCATGAATATCGGACATAGGTCGAAATTACGCAGTGTCCTGTCAAACGGTGATTGGAGGCAAAGAAGCATTGTCAAAGCATGAGAAGATCATTGAGAAAGCTATCTTTAACTTACGGGCACTAATTCAGATGCCTGGTTGAGGTGGTGGTCGTAGGACCTCATGAATCTCTGGCACGTTCATTGGCGCATGGGCTTCGTATGATATCGGGGCGATCATTTGGTAACTTTGGTTGGCGCAGTGCGGCTTTCTTACGGTGATGGCTCTTCGGGAGAAGACATACCAACTTCAAGAGGGTGAATAACAATGACTAGAATCTTGATGGTCATGAGTGGGTGTGTGGCCAATACACAATGCTGCCTGAGCAGTTCCAGCAGAAAGGGTGAAAACGACCAAGTAGATGAGCTGCAATACAAAGTACCTGGGTGTTTGAATGCCTGGTGACGAATATATAAAATTTTACTACCATTTTATACCTGACAGGCCGGATCCATTCTGGGGTTCAAATACAGAGGCAGTTCTTTTAGTTCGTATCAGAACCTCAAAGCAAAGGATGCTTGATGAGAGTGTGCATACCCCTACATACATACTAGTTAAACCCCAGACTTGGAAGATACAATAATTCTAGGCGTACATTGCTTGGCATCATGCTATTACAGTATGTAAGCATTGATCTTTCCATAATCGTTAGATTATTTTTTTTGCTAAGTACTTTGGGCGGGCGTGGCTCATCGTTTTTTCATCAGATCACAGTTGATACTGCATCATTGAGTAGTTGCGAGGTTTTCCCATTTTATGTGCTTCTCGGACTGAACACAAACTATTCGGCCAACAAGGCCATACCGAAAGCAGTATTGACGTAGGATCTGTTGACCTCACAATGAGTCCCATGCAACATACTATTCGCCATCTGCTTATACTCTTGGAAGTGATGAGGTAGCATCTCTCATGCGTGCAAAGCGGATTGTTGGCGAACGTTGGGGCCAGTCTTCAAAGTTGTCCTAGGAAACAACATGCCGTGCATAGCCAAAACTTGAATATCGTTCTGTAGTATCTGGATTTCTTTATGTAGAATACAAGGAATGCACCAGTGAGTCGTGGTGAGCTTTACCATCTACTGGATAATTCTTGCAGGTCACTTGAAGTCGATCAACTGCGACGGTCGTTTGATTGACACTTATAGTTATTTGCCAAGTATCACAAAATCCAAAGCTTTATACATACAAGGTCTCATGGCCTAAGCAAAGTTCCTCGACCTCGGGAAACAACACCTGCTAATATGTTTCAGTACATGGTAAAGTAATATTACGAGATGCATTTGGTGATACCTATGTTGGATTATGGCGTTTAAATTTTTGCATAAAGGTTGTGAAGTTCGATGTCCTTTTTCATCAGGCATTCAAACACCCCACGTACCTCACAATGCAGCTCACCTCCTTTGTCACTCTCACTATCGCAATCGCAACTGCTAAGGCAGCCACAGTCTCGTTCTATACCGCTCGCAACTGCAACTCTGCTTCTTGGGTGCAGCAAAACGTCGGCTGTAACACCTGTGTTGACCCCCCTGGTGGTACGACGTTGCGGCTTTATGGCTGTAGAATTATTTTCCTGACTTCACGCTGTAACAGACTGGTGGGCCGCTTCAGTCAGCGGGATCAGCGGCGACCAGCGCGTTAGCATGCACAACCAGAATTCTTGTACCTCTGCTTCGTCAGTTGGGCAGTGGTACGGCAATATCTGCGCCGCCGCCGGAAATACTGCTCTTCGCTCCGTTTGGGTCGCTTGCAGTGGCCAGAGGGCGTAAGTAGCTGTTTGATACTCTGTATATAATTGATTCACCATCTTTAACAGTGATGGAAATACAACCATCGACGCGGACGCTGCTCTCGCTACCGAGACTATTATCGATGATGCTTGAGGTGTTTGCGGTAGCACCCTGGTTGGGCCATGATACATAAATAGTTTTTGATGTAAATGTTGTATGCAGGAAAGAGATATTAGTCGTGAAAGGAAACTTATAGCGCAGCGAATCTTGGTGTTTAAATTGAATTATTCTGTATCGTGAGGAGGCATATTTGAGCATAATGATAAAGAACTTCCCAAGGTAATCAAACAACAGAGCCGGCCATTGAAACCAAAGATCGCAGCTCAGGTCTCTCCGCCTTCGCTAGTAGAACAGGTAATCCCGCATCCTTCCAAGCCTGATATCCGCCGACAATATCGGTCGAATTTAACATTCCGATTTGGTGCAAAGTGTACGCAGCCAAACTATGAAAGAGACACTTTTAATAGCTGGCAGATTTGTGATGGGATTTGCATACCTTGACGTATACCCTTCCTGGCAGAATATAATTATTCTTAAATCATACCTATCGACCATTGGAAGTTTCGCATAGCATCGAGGATCGAATCTCCATTCCAGAACGTTACGCTCAATAACCAACGCACCAGCGATTTCACCTTCAGCTTCTCTCTGCGCTGCTGGACGAATGTCGACAAGGAAAGTGGGAGCCCCGACTTTGCTTTCACGAAGCTCATCGTACGCTGCGATAGGAGAAAGACGCTGTAGTTTAGCGCGAGTCTCTCCTAGAATCTCGTCGATTCCTTTTGAGCCCGGTGGAGGAAGCAACGGGTCGATAGGAGCCTTAACAGACTTTTCGAGAACGTCCCAAAGAGCATCCTCATCGTACGGAGAAGTGCCAATGTCGTGAATAATCGCCAGCCATTTCTTTCCTTCCGTAAGCTCGAGGATAATCCGTCCAATAAACTTGGAGCTAATGATCATACTAGCTCTCTGAAGGTATTCTTCCGAGGATGCAAAGATTATTATCATGCTCTCGTCTGAGGAGCCAAACTCAGGTGTTGTGGCGATGGCAAAGAGATGGTTCTGAAATGTAAGCTGGTGGGAAATGAAGTCTGATACATTCCGTAAGAAAGCTTCGTTGTCACGTTTAGAGAATGTCAAAGACACGCCAATCTTTACCCCTGCGATAAATTGACATATGAGATCTAGACCAGGTAAATGCTGAAGGTTGAATAAACACACCTTCTGAGACTCTTGCCTTTGTTATAGCACGAACTGCAAGTTCCCTAGCAACTTGTTCAGTGATTTCTTCCAGTGTGCGTTGAGTCGTCCCAGATTCCTTTAGAATTAGAGCATTTTCCGCAGAGATCCCAGTAACCGTTCCTGACTCGCTCCTGGTTGAGACACTCGCTCGACTAGAGGGTGCCACAGTCCTGAATCCAATCATAGTAGGAATTTTCTATGTTGCAATATACCTAAAGAATACAATGAAACGGGTACGGGAGAGTGAGGTTATGACTTTCGAAGTTCCCAAACGATTGCATTATCGCACTTGTTTGTCCGTATATTGCTGTAGCCTTTGGATCAAGCTTGATACATCATAGTTCCGAACCAATTCGTCATCTCTCGCGTCGTCTCGACATCCCACTCTAACGCTCGTGATTGTCGCTCCCTTCACAATGTTCAATTCTTTCAAACGCAGATTGGTAATTAAACGTCTTTCAAAGTAAACTATTACTGATAACGCTCTTTAGCCTGAGATCTCAATCTAGTATGTGTAACATTCTTGGCACGCGCGTTGTGCTCATGTTGCGACCATACCTTAGTCACCATGCCTCTTCTCCGCCTTCTGCGAAAGCTTTGAATCTTCTTAGGTCTTCCTTGTCCTCGGCATATCCACCTAACACGACTGCTGTTGCACCCCTCGAATTTCAACTCGACGTTATCGAATCGCCTCCAACGGCGGACCAAATGAGGACAATACTTTCGTATCTACCTTCTAAAGCAATTTCCCCGTCCACTGCTTTTCTTTCAGCGCACCCTTCGGCCCCTCCTATGGGAGAGCGTTCTGAAGACCTTTCGGCTATTGCAGAGCTTGGCCAAAAAAATCCATTGGCACTCAAATGGCCCATTGTTGTCGATTGGGCTGATGGGAAGGCAAGTATCGGCGATCCTGAAGGCGTCAAGAGCATGTTGGAACTGCTGCGTAAACGTCGCGACGGAGAGGTACAGAATGACCAAATCGAACAGCCCAAAGGCTGGTTCACTTGAAATTCTCATAAACTACAGTTTGTCTGTTGATGCTATCCAAGTTACCATTAAATAACAAGAATACACAGAAATAAATTTACGACAGCTAAACAATGTATAGTACAACATGCATCGATCAAAGCTCGTGACCACAAGCCCTTGAACGACATATATTTTGCGAATTCCGTGGCACAGTAAGTGGTAACACGTAACATGCCAGTCTAAGAGGTAATCAAAAATCAATATAAATGATGGCGTGAATATTTTGTTGCTTTTATCTAGCAATACATTGACGAGCCTCGCACGGCTCTGTACCCGGAAACTCGGTCCTGCCTCCGCTAAATCGAAGTCAGTATATCTATTTTCGACTAGGGATCGTCGGGGAAGGTTTGGGACGCATCAAGAAGCTTCAAAGTGGTTCGAAAACGCTATTTGAGCTCGGAACAACGGATGTCATCGCAAAATAGTATATTTCTTTCGATTTGATTCGTATTTTCTCATTTATTTAGACAATCTAAGTATTTATTCAACATAGGAGTAGTTTTATCCACATGAATCGAGTCCCATGAGCAAGTCTGGTGTCTACAGCCGCTCTGATTTCCATTTTTACTTCAATTTTGTACATTTTATTTCTACTTTCCTTCTCTGTGTTAAGAACTTTCTACATACTTAAAGACCGTAGTTTTCTTTGTAGTTCATTAGTTCAGAGTACCCTACATCCCCTCCATACTTTCTGTACTCAATCACTACTCAACCACTTCACTTTTACAAAATATATTCAAGTTCTTGGACTTTGGATCTTTGCAAATTGTCCTCTTCATTAAATCCTGACGCTTTTGACAATGACAAATCCAATCGACTTCGTTCTTTTTGCATAGTCTAGGGCTCCTTCTGGTCTTTCTACGCTACTTTGTTTCATATTTTTCTAGTCTCTCATTGTCGAGCTATTCCAGTTGCGATCGAGCAGCTATTTTAGCATTTCTCCAGCAGTCTTCCTCCATCTACATCATCTCTGTCGTGCCCGTCGCGCACTCATAGTCTCCTCCGTCCGTCTATCAGTTACCCAGTCTCTCAGCCCTTGTTCTCCGGTCTTCATCGCGCTATTTCGCATCCCTTTCCCTCAAAACTTCGTCACTCTATTAGCAGTCTCATTCCTAGATTGTTAGGACCGACATGAGGCCACCTCGCATTTTTATTTCTTTTGTTTTCTAGGTATACAGGTCTTTCTAGGGATTTATTATATATATTCCTACACTACCAGCTGGTGCCTAGGTCGACAACATGTAAGTCCTAATTCATATTGTGAATCAGTATGCATGTTAATTTTGGGTGATAAGACGCTTCAAACTTTTGCACAATATGGAGACTTACTTCAACAGCAGCCCAAATATTTAATATCATTGAGCGAACTGTTACCTCAGTTAATTGCGAATGTCTTATTCTCCAATCATGTAACAGGGCACGTAGCAGACGACAAATGTTATACTTTCTCGGGTACGGATGATCTGAACCCGAGACAGTAAACAGGTCCCCTTACCACTTGTAAGGGTCCCACTTGCTGACATTCTCCGTTGACTCTAGATCTTCGACATTGGCGCTCTTTTAGTCTACTTTACAATCAACATAACTAGCAACCTACCAGATCTCCTGTGGCATAAGAGATATGCTTGGGTGGGAGGATATATCTTGATCTAGCCTAGCGCTTATTCTAGGTATGATGTTTCTGTATTCAAACGCATTTCATCAGTCTACCAACCCTTCTTCCAATCTGACACTTCTCCATGTAGTATAGAGATCGAAGTAGCTGTAACTCGTTTTCAATCCATTATATGAAAGCGATACGCATGGCACATAACATGTAAGTTCTTCAATTTCTATATTTGATTCAATAACATTTGAAGCTTCAAAATTTTGCAGGTGCACCTCCATCTCGCATCCATATACAACCAACGATTATCAACTTTCTATTTATATCTATTGGGCCAAGTGTCCTCCCCGTTAACTGCTATAATTATAATATTCTCATCAGCTCCCCATCAAGAAACTAGCTTCTCGCTTCTGCGATGGCTGATCGCCCATGAGTCCACGGATCCGTTCATCCGTTCCTGTATGACTGTTTATATTTACCATGATCGTTCGGCATCTATGGCAGGTTACCAGATCAACTAAGCCATGAGCATGGGAGACTATTATATATACCAGCCATGCGTAGGTCGAACCCAACGTTCAGCACTTCCTGTGTTTGCAATACTCCCCCATTCATTTCGACATGGCTTCGGAAGTTTATCCTTCCTTCAAACCTGTTCTGCCCACCGATCCCCTTCAATTGACTGGTGTTCTAACCGCTGATGTTTATTGGCAACTCGGGACTAAATATCCAGACAGGCTTTTCGCATATATTATGGATGGAGACGATGACAAAGGAGACCTAAAGCCGGTTACATGGGAGCAGCTCCTTAAAGAGGCATACGTCCTATCACTTTACCTGAAAGAAAGGATTCCTCAGCCTGCAAGGTCGATGGTCGGCATTTTCGCAAATAGTAACTATTGCTATTACGTTCACATGGTTGCGAGTTGGCTGAACGGATGGGGTGTGCGTTTTAACTTCTATTTAAACTTTTCTCCGTTGAATTTGAATATCCTAGGCCATTCTCCTTTCCACTAGGAATAGCGTGGCAGGACTAGAGAGTCTTTGCATTGCTGTTAACGTTTGCGCCGTTATTGTCGATGATGCCCACGCTCAAGTCGGGGAAGCTCTGAAGGATCAGATGAATGGATTACCTATGGTGCTTATGCGAAATATTGAAGAGTTATCACTGGATATCGAGCTGCCTTCTTATCAACCTCGAACAACTGCTCCGTCAAAACAAGAGTTAGAGTCCGTAGTTGTCTACATTCACAGCAGCGGGTCTCAAGGTGGCGTATAACGATTGTTCTGTGCTGTTTGTCGTTTTTAAATAAGTTAATTTTCATAGGTCATCCAAAACCTATTCCTTATACTCATCGTCGTCTTTTGACGGATATAGATATGCGACAAGGCGCGAAATATGCTGGTTCGCCCGTCTACGCCCCTCTTCCGATTTTCCACGTAAAGTCATTTATGTTTCCCCTGTTGTATTTATTATTAATGGATAACTTGCATACAGGGAATGGGCATATACTCCTTCACTCGATGGCCGATAGCTGCTGGGATTCCTGCGATATTCACAGAAATGAAACAGCCTCTCAATGGTTCAGCTCTTCTACGACATCTCAAACGACTTCCAGGAGCAATTGCATTTTTGGCTCCTATCGTATTGGAACAAGTTGTAGAGATGGGACCTGCGGAGGTTGAGAAATTAAAAATGTGCAGTCTTATTCTTAGTGGAGGAGCACCCTTGAATCCGATGGCAGCACAAACTCTCGTAAAACATGGTGTGCCGTTGGTAAACGCGTACGGAGCGTAAGAGAATATTTCTTATGCCATTTTTGCAACCACTGACAGTTGCCCCTAGATCCGAAACCACGCTTCTTACACAGCTTAAAGTTCTAGATGCCGATGACTGGCAATACTGCTGTTTTACGGAAGGACAATTTGTCTACCATTTCTTCCCACTTGACGACTCGGACTCACCTATCCGAGAATTGATAGTTTCTGTACGTGGCATTCGCACCGTCCTATCTGCAAGGACTAATCACCCCACGATGTCATATTTAGCCAGGATCTCGTGATTCTCCATCAGTGATCAATTCAACTGATCCTGTCGGATATATCACCAATGATCTATGGATTCCTCATCCAACGCGACCAGGTGCGTTTTAAAAAATATATCCGCGGGATTGAGCAGCTGAATTTCGACAAGGCCTTTGGAGGTACTACGGCCGTAAAGACGCTGTCGTAAGTAAATTCCATACTCCGCTCATATCTTTCCTAATATCTCACATCGTCAGACCGTGCTTAGTAACGGCGAGAAGACCGACAATGGGCAGATAGGTAAATATTTCTTGTAACTCAAAAATATAGTTGACTGACACGGTACAAAAATAGAAAGTCTTCTCCGGGCCGATCCACTGATTATAGGTGTCCTGGTATTCGGAAGTGGAAAGCCGTTTAATGGTGTATTACTTCGCCCTGCTGAGAGTGCCCAAGATATGGATAGAGATGCATACCTAGACGCTATCTGGCCGACCATTGAACACACCAACAGCGTTATTCCGAATCACTCTCGACTTCTTCGTGAGATGGTCATTGTCGCTTCCCCTAGCAGACCTTTCGTAGCGACTGACAAGGGCACCGTGAGGCAAAAGGAAACACTTGCAAAATACGCAGAAGAAATTGATGCAGCATATGAAAAACTAGAATCGAATGACGGTGGGATGGATAAAGAAACAATGGCGGCTCTATCTCCGCAAGAAGTACTTCAATATGTCCGCGATGCCGTTCATCGTGTTTCCGGGAAGCAAGTTGCGGATGACACTGATCTATTCGAGGCTGGTATGTAATAATATTACATTGATAATTCTGATCTGATTAAAAGTCGTAATTCTAGGACTTGATTCTCTACATGCAATCCAGATTCGTTCGGCTCTCGTTCCGCTGGTGCAAATTAATGGTTTGGAAAATATCAACGTCCCACATAATATCGTGCATCTGAGGTGCTCTGTTTCTAAACTTGCATCCTATGCATTGGAATGTCGCTCCGGAACTACTCTGTCAGAGTCGAGGATCGCCCAAATTCAAGAATGTGTCCAGCGTTTCACAGCTAGCCTGGTGCCCAAGACAATGAACGGTTCTACGAATGGCTTTTCCTCCTCTAAATCTTCCGTTATCTTGACTGGCGGAACTGGAAGTCTCGGTGCCCATCTTGTGAATCAACTATTAGCGAGAGCAGATGTTGGAGAAGTGTTCTGCTTCCACCGTGGTGTTTCTGGTGACGCCGCCTTCGCTAGGCATCTCGATATTTGTGCAGAGCGACATATCTCAACTGGTCCACTTACACACGAAAAAGTGAAACTTCGCTGCGTTAGCGTAGATCTGTCTCATCCTCAACTTGGGCTAGACGATGGAACACTTCTTGAGGTAGTTTTTATTTTTTCTTAATTATTAAACGTATTAAAATCTATCGTTATTATAGTTGCGTTCGAAGGTCACTCACATCATCCACACTGCCTGGGAGCTCAACTTTAACTGGGGTCTTGATCGATTCGAGAAAACTCATATTGCGGGCGTCCGTCACCTGGTCAACCTCGCACTATCTTCCACGCAGCCAATAGCTCCACGACTTATATTCCTATCTTCCATTGGCGTGGTATCAGAGTACAAGGTTTCATCAGCTGTGCCCGAACAGGCATTTGAAGATCCTTCCGTTGTTGGGCCCCAGGGATATGGAGAGGCTAAATACGTCGGTGAACGTATCATTGACATAGCTTCGCACTTTGGCCTTCGTGGTGCTGTCATTAGGTCTGGGCAACTGGCTGGTTCATCGGATAGTGGATTTTGGGCACCTTCTGAATATGTTCCGACACTCCTCCGCTCGAGTCTGAAGGTTGGAAAAATACCTATGGATCTTCCCGTATGTCTTCATTTTTCGTCGAAATGTGGGTCAAATTAACATTTCTCTTGTAGGAAGCACGTTGGCTCCCGACTGATGTTGCTGCTGCTTGTGTCCTCGACTTGACTTTCCACAACGAAAGCTCCCCACTGGCTTATTACCATCTTGAAAACCCGACAAGCACGTCCTGGAGCGATATTGTCCAACTATTCAACAAGCAATGCCATAATTCTCTCGAGGTTGTTTCGACACAACATTGGCTTGATGCGCTGGAGAGCGCTGGTACTGGCAATAAATCTGACGACATTTCAGCACTTGCTCTGCGCGAGTTCTATTCTGCATACGCGGTTGCGGCGACTGAAGGCTCTTGGCCAAGTCTAGATCCCACAAAAGCGTGCCAAATCTCTCCTGCTGTCAACTTTGGCCCTGTGGACGAGGAGCTTATGCGGAAGTATGCCAAATGGGTAGTAAACTGAAGAGACGGCGAACAGGGCAGCAAGGATCCTAATAAGAACAATAATGACATTCATCGCATTTCATATATTATAGCATGCAATTCAACTCGCTGAGAGCAGATATGGGGAACGTTGAAAGTCGAGGGGGGGTCATCTTAGATTTGTTAGTGCACCGATTTTTAGTTGTGTTTCGCACCGATTTTCTTAGTTTAGTTATGATTTGTAGATGAAGAGGAAAAATGTTGGCTCAACCCAACAAATAAATTTGCTAGTCGTTCAGTGTTATAATTCTCGCTGTGCACATGTTTTGAAAGTTACAGTACGTTTGAGTAAATTAGCGTGGGAACATCGCTGAATGACGAATGTGATCAAACCCAGCCATCTACAGTAGTTTACGGTCCTAAGTGTGTACATTCTAGCTGCAGTCTGAGCCCTAGCGTCTTTGGAATTAGGTTGCACCTTATGTCAATCCTTCTAATCCGACTTGGAGTCTTATTCCCCCTCTTCCCCCTCTCATGTGCCTCGACTGTGATCACCGTCACCCTCACGTCACAACGAACATCCTCGAACGTCGCCTAGAAATAGGTGTGCCTGAGTTCGCTCAAGCGCCTACTTGACAATCATGCCGCCCGTAATAAACTTGACAGAGGCTGTCCAGCTCCCTCATCGTCGGCCTGAGCGCCTATCCAGCTGGTGTCCACCTCATCTCCTTCAACCGCCACTGAGAACGTCTGGATAACGGTTTCTCCACACTAACAAAACTATGACTTCGGCTGGGACATACGACGAGAGTCTGCTGGCTTCAGCGCCGGCAGCGACAAGCGCACAACTCCAGGTAGGCATCGTGATTGTCTGCTTCTTTTCGCATGATTACAACTCAATTTTACGCGATGTCCTTCAGAATGGCTATAATGTCGATCTTTTGAGCCCAGGAAAAGCAACGCCTCCAGTCACTCGAGATACAGAGGCTGCGTACGCCTCGAAAGAACATGTTCACCATCTCGCAACGCCGCAGAGGCGAACACCATTTTGGCGGACAACAAAAGGAATCATTATCATGGTTATCGCTGCACTCGTGGTCATTGGTGCAGTCGTAGGAGGGGCTGTGGGTGGATCGAAGAAGGGCAAGACAGCCAGCGTTCTTCCTGACCAGAATCAGACGACTAGTTCTTCGTTAAGCGCAGGAGCTGGACAGCAATCGCAAGCGCAGACGCTCACGCAGGGACAAGGAGGAGACAGCACTGCTCCTACTCCAAGCACCCAAACTGTTCCTTCAGCACCCAACCAGACTCCTGGCACACCCGCTTCCGAGGCTGGTTCCCGTGGGTTACTTTCCTATCGAATCCTCAGTGACTGCATGCTTACCCCCTTACGTAGTTGCTAACATCCCAGGATTAAGCACTGGTTAAGGAGACACCATCGAAGGGAAGGTTGTTAGTTGAAATACTGTAGGAATTTGATTTTCACCTGGTTTATGGTTTTATGTATTCAATTTTTTTTAAATCATCTATATCTACCACTGTATTGGATTGTTACGCTCGACGTCTATTATCCCCACATTCCCATTCTATTTGGGTGGCTATCATGTTGATAAACACTGAATTATAGTTATACTAAATCACTTGGACCGACGAGGTTGGAATGACTGTTAGTATTACGACAAAGCATGGTGTGGAAAGCTTCCAGAACCCTGGCTCTATGTATCAAAGGAATGTGTGCGTATGGTAGGAATGAGAGACTACAAGTTACAAGAATCCAAGTCCCTTATGTGGATAATTTACGAAAACAGATAAGTAAGAAGTCGTCAGGCGGAGGTTTACCAAACAGGCTCCTCCGATCTCTGTGCATTCGTCGACAACGCAGCACGGTAATTAGGCGGAGGCGCTGGAGTTCCTCCTCGCGATTCCATAGAATCATTCGCCACGTATCGTGTTTGCACCTTACGCATGAGATTATCCCTGGGATTATCGACATTTGCAGATGGCATCACTCGTTGCTGAGGCTGCTGTGGTACCGGTGCTTGCACCTGTGGATTGCTCGCAAGCACTGCAGCTACTTCGTTTGCTAGAGCACGAATATCAATGTCTGGTTGTTGCTGTTGCGCGGTGCTAGCAGCAGTTGCCGGCCAAGCAGAAGTCGAGGCAACTGATGCAAATGATGCCTGCCGTGCGATATCCGTTGTGTTGAGCCTGTCGCCGGAGTCTGCGACATAGCGATTCGGTTGAATCAGTGCAGTCCCACTCGATATAGATCCTCCGCCGTTGTTTAATGAATTACCAGTTGCAGGTCGGTTGGTGGTAACGGGTGCGCGAACCATCGCATCTCCGAAGCGACTAGAACCGCTCGCAGAGCGCATATGGGTTTCAGTCGTGCCTCTACCAACACCCGATAGACCTCCAGCTGCAACGAGCCTACTCTCGATAAAAGCATCACTCGGTCGGCGTTCCTTAGGACCGACTTTGTACCTGAAGAACCGATTAGAGGCGGAGTGATTGCGGCGGTATCGTCGACAGAAGATGATGAACAGTGCGATGATGAGGATAATTAGAACAGCTCCACCCACGGCACCTCCGATGATGGCGGGTATGTGGGAGGTTGAGGACCCAGAGGCAGGCGCCTGCGTAGGCGAAGGGAATGATGTTGAGGTTGAAGTTGATGACGATGAGGTGGAAGGATCGGAGGTGGTTGAGGCACTGGAAGGAGTGGAAGAAGACGAAGTGATGGCACTGACGCTCAAGAAAGGAACTGAAGTGGTGGGGACTGTTGGAGAGTTAGTGGCGAAAGCACCTTGACCGGTGAGAACTGGGGTCGCTACACCCTAATGAAAACTGTGTATGAGTAGTGGCGTGCATAACTGAAAGCGATTGAGTACGTACAGAAGGCATTGACGTTACATTCCTTGCTGCTGCGATAAACTCGTCTATGGTGGCATTACCAGGGGGGTTAATAACTCTGGACGAACGCTCGTCAAAATCGAGCGGAAAATGAGTCATGTACGTCTTCCACTCACCCGACCATTCCTGTCTGACAATGTGATGAAGGCCGCGTAGCTTCGCAGAAGAACCATATCGCTGAAATATCGTGAGCTTGAAATAAGATGGAAACGACCACAAATCGACTGACGTTGCAAATTTGTGATGTGTAGATCCCAAGTTGGTGTTGGATCAGAGAAATTGGCTCCTCGTCCAGCAAATCCGCTGGAGAATCCTCCAGGAAGCGGTACGCATGGGCTATTAAATGAGCCTTGTGTGACGGTATGTATGCTGTAATGTTTGGATTAGCCAGAACCTACTAACGAAACACTAAAGACGTACTCTCCACCGAAAACGAAAGTCACCGTATCGTTCACTTGGGCTATTATAGCATTGGGATTGTAGAAACTACCCTCTATACCGACTGTCACCTACATGAGAGAGTTAGCTGCGCAGGAAACTTGATAACCGCGAGACTTACCATGTGAGTATTTTGGCCTAGGACAATCGTACAAACGAAAGTCCCAGTGAAGAGTATAGCGCTGAGGAACCTAAACATCGTTAACGAAAATCATGCAGCGTAGAACCGACGGATCCACTGCCCCTGGTAGTAGGAGAGCAGGAGGCGAGCTTCTGAGTTCTAGCCATCAAGCTGTCATTTTGCAAGTCGTTAAATGAGCACCAATTGATCAAAGTCGAGGACCTAATCATATCTATGATTAGTATATGCAGCTGCCAGCTGTGTCCCACCAGCAGATATCATGCACGGCATTGTACGCTTTGAGGAGCCAGCCTGTGTAACTCCAGTAATCTGAGCGTCTAATACTATGTATAGCGTGGCGTTACATTGAAAAAATTCATATGCTGGTCTTGAAATCCCAGGACACGAAGGCCGTGGCTGTATTATTCCTTGATTCAGTCGGTACAGATGTTGCCCGACAACCGAATGGCCCATAATGTTGATGACAGGTGCGAGAGCGGTCATTGAAATCAGTTTCACAGCTCCGTAATGATTGTTGGACATATATAGCTCGAGATTTAATATTGAAGGCTTTGCGGTCCAGCATGTGCCATAGTGCTCTGGAGAACGGGGAGGCGAAGTAGTCGCAAGCTCAGCGATAGGGCTCTAATGAACATTGAAAAGGCTCTCCAGGACTCTGGTAGAGCATTGATTACAGTTCACAGTTTCAGATCATGACAGATAGACACTGTTGGCATTTGGATGTAGAAGGTTTGACAACGTATTGACATGAATGTTTTGCTATAAAGTGACTGTGGAGCCACTGTCCAATTTGTCATGTGATTTGAATACGCGTCAAATTTGTCCAAAGCATCACCAAGTACTGCTTGAATTCAAGAACAACGTTGAGCAGGGAACTGAAAGGCAACGCCCAGGCTGTTAAATGCATAGAAGTATTAGCTCGCCTGGTTGAGAGCCGCCTATGAGATCTAACTTAGCCATACCCCGACTGAGACGAACGCATAACGCTTTCCGAACGTCATGGGCTCCTGGCACAGGGGTAGCATGCACGCTTGGCAATGCATCTGATGATTTTAAATCTCATAGTGTTTATTTTACCGATAGCTTTTCCTCGAAAGGACACCATGACACATGTTAATATTGCTGCATAATTTGCAAAGCTTCATCTTTCGAAGCTCCGCAGTTTGAATTGGAATATAATGTCATTCTTCAACCTATGACTCAGAGTGATGAAATATGTGCTTGATTCTTTGTTATACTTAGACGTCCATCCCTATTACTACCTATAAATCACTGGGAGCGTTTATAGGTATGTCCGTTTTCCCCATAGAAGTCCAATTTCGAAGAATGCCCGCACACCAGTGGGCCTTAATAAATATCTCAAAAGCCCATAGGTAATAGGCCAATGGACTACTATTATATATCTGTGCAGAGACCAAGTTTTAACCCAGAAAATTTCATCTCGGAGTTGTTATTAGAGCGTCATTCAGCACAAGTTACATCGCCAAAGGCTGCCCCGATGCTCACGAGATGTGCCGCAAGCACCATGTCAGATTCACATAAGCATTATATCCATGCTGCACCCGACCTCTTAATATTTAAGCCCCATCTTGAACAAGAACCATCAAACTGAAGCCTACATTACCATCCTCCTCCCGCCCGAGATACTCTTTCACAACTGAAACCGCCATCTCACCAAGAACATCCTCATCATTAGCCAACGCACCCCTATCAATTGGACCTTTTGAACTACCATCCATCTCGTACAAATGGCCGTTCTTGTGTGATTTCACGAAGCAGACATAGTGGTAGTCGACGTCATCCTCAGCACTCTGTGGCACCACAGAATCTCCTTGAACGGCCGCTGCGTGATGTGCGTGTTCAAGTTCTTCGGAATCTTCTAGAGCGAGGGCGCGTTCTGTAGGTGCCAGAGGGATACATTTCGTGAGAATACGCGATAAAAGAGATTCAGGTTCTATAAGATTGGATTAGTGCCGCACAAATGGCATATTAGATCACGACGCACCGATGAATAAGTGTGCAGGACCATTGGATACAGCGTGCAGAATGCCATACAATCCGCAGGCATTGTTAATCGTTTGACGGTACCATACCACATCTTCCTCCTCACCCTTTCCATGATATTCCTCCCTGGCCGCCTCCCTGGCTGCCTTCTCCTTCTCATAGGTTTCTGTAGCTGTAGGAAAGACTAACACTAAAGCGAGAGCAGGTCTGGGAATGAAAGACAGAAGATCGGGGTCATCAAGTGAGTATACGTCCTGGAAGACGAGATTTTTGGACACTCCAAGCCTGTGTATAAGCTGAGTAAAGACGTCGGGGTTGGACTCTAACGGCAGATAGTGTTTTCGATGCTTGCTTCCATCAGAATGGTTGGGTGGGACGGCGCTTGATGCCATTGTCAGAGATGAAAGGCAAACCGAAGATAAATCGCCAGAAAGACTTCTGTAGGTTTCGCATTCCAATCATATTCAGGGCGGGAAGTAACTGTTCTCCTACATTTAAGTCGATAAACGAGTTAAGCAAGTAGATGAAGGCTGATGGGTGAAGGTTGCTTAAAGCTGCTAGTGCAGCCTGTTGCCGGCCACCGGGATCTGGACCCGCTTCCCGGTGGCGGGGTTGTTTGTTGATGTTACTTACATTCGGAGTCTTTCGAAGTTCAAACGTCGGGTCAGGCGGCCGAATTCTTTTAATCCAGCTTTTGTCCAACTTACAGCTGAGTTTGCGTTGTACGCACTCTTTATAGGCGCTCTAGTTTCCCAGCCTGTGACGCTGATGTAAATCTTAAAAACGTGGGTGAAGATGATGAGCATAAGATATCAATCAATATGCGTCTCGGATCTCAATTGAAGTTTGAATGTAAATGGAATATTCGTATCATGCAGTCGCGGTGTAATAATGATTTAGAAGATGACTATCGAACAGGGCTAAAAAATCGCATACTTTAGGTTTGATTATCAAGGCTCCTTAATATTATATAAAGGTGCATGCGGCATAAGTATTACTACCTCACAGTCACGTCAAAGTCCACCAAACTACACAGCACTTAGGCTCTAGCCTCTCGCCCGTTCAGGTTCTCGCTTCTCTGGCCCTTTTGATAATATGTTTATGCCTCGAAGACAGAAAATCGCAATCAGCAGCTTCGAAAAAACTTTGCAATATGGTTCCATTGCTTCGAGGATGCTGTATGAAATTTCGGAGGCCACCAGTGCTCCATATCTTAAAGCAATCGCAGGAATAAGCCTACTAATAATCGAGACAGTTCAAGTAAGTAGACATGATACTCGTTTATACAACTTCCACTTTAATCTCATATATGATATTTTAGGCTGTTAGATCAAATAGGCAGGAGTGCGTCCGCATGACAGAGCAGACCTATCACATAGTTTGCACAATAATAAATCTTTGTGCGGATTCACCTGTCGAAATTCCTCAACGAACGATGCGCATTATCGAAGAATTCACAGGGTGAATTTAAGCAGTATTAAACTTATTAACCCTACTAATACTTGAAACAAGAACTATACAGAAAATATTGTCGTATGTCCGAATCCAAGCGGAAGGATCTGTAATGAAAAGACTTCTCCATCACATGGAGATTGCGTCCTTACTCTCAGAATGCAATAAGGGACTAAATCATGCTATGATTGTATTTGAGGTGGGCCAAATTTTCTTGCTTTTGTCGATCGATCTATTTCATATCCGCGTTGAAATTCACCAGGTCCAATCGCATGTCAACACAGCCGTTTCACTGGCAGAATTACAAGCTAAAGTGACTGAAAACCACCGAGAAATTATGACTCTCCTAAACGATTCAATGAATATCCAAAAGCTCAATGTATGTTTTAAAATACTTTCCACAAGAAATATAGCTGATGCATTGCTTCTGCAGAAAAAAGTGTTGACAAGGAGGTAAATATTTGTAGTCCTCGACCATTTCATTATGGTTAAATACTCAACAATATTGAACAGCAATAGCAACATATCCATAATACCCGCATCTCCGAAAATATTTTATGGACGGGACAGCGAGCTACAACAAATTGTTATCAGACTGGTAACCAAAGTACCTTCTTACACTGCAATCCTAGGACATGGTGGTATTGGAAAAACTTCACTTGCTCTGGCCGTACTGCATAACGTGGAAATATCTTCTCATTTCGGTGCACATCGCTATTTTATCAAATGCGATGCTATCATTTCTGCAGCACAGCTGCTGTCCATGATGGTATCCTATTTCCATGTAGATGGTAGCCAACATCCTGCTAGTCGCCTAAAGAAGCATCTCGACGGTATTAAAAGTGCTGCAATTGTTGTGTTGGACAACTTAGAGTCTGTTTGGGATATTCCTGACCAGAAATTAGCGGTCGAAGATACACTATCCATGTTAGCGGACGTTCGTCATCTTAGTATTGTGGTAAGCCATGACAACAATATTCCCTTGATTGGCATTACGACTTACTCATTTTTAGATTACTATGCGAGGACTTGAACGACCTTCGAAGATTCCATGGACTCGCCCCCTTTTCCCCCCTCTCCTTCCGCTTGATGATTACTCAACAAGACAGATATTCATTGCAATCTCTGATGTCTCTATAGTTGATCCGGACCTCCCTCCTCTTCTCAGCCTCACTGATAATTTACCATTAGCCGTGACATTGATGGCAAATTTGGCAGCATACGAAAGCTGTGCAATTCTTCTCTTAAGATGGAACAAGGAAACAACATCCTTAATTTCAGATGGCTCAGAGAAAACATCGAATCTAGAAATGTCGATATCAGTCTCTCTCTCTAGTCCTCGAATCGTCTCTGTTCCTGAGTCCCGAGAGCTTTTAAGTATACTCGCGCTATTGCCCGATGGCATGTCTGATACAACACTAAGAGATATGGAGAAAATATTCCCTGAAATTTTGAAACTCAAGTCTGCTCTTTGTCGCGTATCAATCGCGCATATTGACCAGAATCCATTAAAAGTGCTGGCCCCCGTCCGTGAATATATTCGGCGAGAGCATCCCCCAAGTCCGAAATCCCTTCATTTTCTTCAAGTGTGCTTCTATGGTCTTGTGCATGATGCGTCCAGGTTTGAATCTCTACCTCCAACCAGCGAATCGAGTTTTGCCCTCTATCAGGAGCTTCGGAATGTTTATTTCCTAGTCCGTTATTTCATTCACGGGCATACGATGACGTATGCACCGGAAACCGTACAGTGCGTTTTAGCACTCTCTCAGATCACAGATCATGCTCTACTATGTTATGAACCTTCTGAATTTATTCAGTTGATGAGACCATATGTTGAAGCACTCGGCGATAAACGACTCTCCGGGACGTACTTTCTCGCCTTATCAAAAGTGGTCGATGAAAAACAGTCACGATATTATGTAGAAACTGCGCTGGATTTATTCACAGAGCTTGGGGATAGGTCAATGCAAGCAGCCGCACAACGAAGACTATTGCAGCATTATTTCCATAATGGAATGCTATCTGCTTGTATTGAGGACTGTCATGAGATGTTGAGTCCTTCAAATCAAGACATAGGTACTCTCGAGCACAGTCACATCTTGCGCCTTTTATCTCAAGCTACCTCCCAGAAGGGAAATACTCTTCTAGCTTTGAAATTTGCAACAAAAGCTCGTCATCTCGCTCAAATCGCTGGAAGTCTCTACTGGGAAGCGAGATGTGCATCTATTTCAGCAACGCTATGCGCATCACTAGGAGATTTTAGGCAGAGTCAGTCTGCTCCAGAGCTCATCTACTGCCCTCACTGCTTTGGGCCTATATGATGCTGTTCTTCAGGATATAACTGCTCAGCAAGCAGGTGTTCACTATCGCATGTCCGAGTATGACGATGCCAAAAAGCTCTTTTATAAACTTTTGGAGATGGGACCATCCTCCGGTATTTATGCAGCCATTAAAAGAGGCCTAATCCTACATAATCTGGTGGAGATTGATATTCTGAATGGAGACGAGAAAAATCCTAGGATCCAGAAGCACCTTGAAACATGTCGAGCGATATTCACGGCCGAAAATTTCTTGCCAGGGATGGCTGCTATTAGCCTGAACGAATCCCAGCTGTGCTTTAAAATAGAGCAGTTGGAGGAGGCCAAAAAACATCTCTCGCAGTGTATGAATACAGAACAATGGAGTAATTCTAGCTTCATCATGCAATGCTTCGAACTTTTAGGTGACATTGAAATTCGACAAGAAAATAAAAAAAAGCGCGATGCAGCACTATATGACATGCTTTGCACTGTCATGGAAAGCATCAAGTTTATTGAATACAGAACAGGCCCTTAGACGAATAGGTGACATATTTTTGGCTAGAGGGGACAGTACCACAGCTCTATCTCTCTTTCGGGAAGCTCTAAGAGGATTCGTGTTGATGGGGGTCCATAAAGGTAAAGCTGAATGTATGAGTCGCATTGGATGCATACTTTCATCGCGCGGGGACAAAGCGGATGCGGAGAAACTGTGGGAGGGAGCCATACCTTTATTCCAACGAAGCAGCCAAGCTGAGAGGGCGGCCTATTGTGTACAATGTCTTGTAGGGTCTGAAAGGACAAACATATGAAGAATTTCTTCGTCCGCCGTGAAGTAGATTTCGATTATGAAACATAGAATTTATGCTGTGGAGTACGAAAGGGTCGCATATATAAAAAATTTTCGACACATATATTGAGGTTTTTGTTGCATATATTGACTTTGAACTGGAGCATAGCATATCGAGTACTATTCCAGAGGCCATGAGTGTGCCACGCACAAATCCCATCGATATTCTTAACTGTAGAAGTTCCAGATCGCGCAAATATAAGTAGAGAAGATAGTTATCATCCTCGATTTCGCCTTCGTATTTTTGTGATATCTTTAGATAGTGTCCCACCCAATAAGGCCGTCGCCAGCGCCAAGTTTGCTCAGGTTTGGTCCGCATGGCAGGGGCACGTGGCACGTTCAGTAGTGGTTTGCGAGCGTCCGAAATCTTGTTCATCGCCGCACCCAACGTCGAGCAAGGGCCTCAGATACCGTTCACGACGTCCGTAAGCGATTTCTATCTGGAAATCGTTGCATTTAACTCACATTAAATTCATATAGCCCACTCCTAATCTCCGAAAGGCGCAGGCTCGAACTCACGCCGCATCATGCCCTCGTTTTTGTCTAAAGTCTTTGGACGTAAGAAGGACGACAAGGACGCGTTGTCAACGTCACCGCGGCTTCTCGAGGGCAAGTTCGAGAGGGTTTCTCCAACGGTCTCACCCAGTGCGACCAATTTCCCCGAGGTTGGCGAGGGCACTGTCAATGGGAAGAGCAACGGCCATAGGAAGGACAAGGACAAGGATACCCCCTTTACTCTCTTCCGCGCAAAGTCGCGCCCCTCGGGTGATGTAAATCAGCAGCAGAATCAGCACAAGTCTGAACCACTGCCACAGCTCAGTCTCAACCTCCCAGAGGTGAAGGAAGGCTCAGTCGCGTTCGAGGCCAACCCCGATGCCCAAGTGCTTCTGAGCGACGCAGTTGTCGGTACGCGCCGTCTGAACCCCGCAGAGACGCTGACCCTCGTCCGGACATGCTCAGAGGCAATCACAGCAAGAGGTGAGTTCCCTGCCGTTGTTCTTACTCAAACCAACTGACCTCTTTGCAGGCCTCGAAACCCTCGGAATCATGCACCCACACTGGTACTCTACCTCTCCCGATATCCAACGGCGCCTCATTTCCCTCTTCATACACTCGTTAAGCACAGCCCCTGGCTCATCCACGCTCCCTTCACCCTCTCCCTTTGAATCCGAACTCGACTCGACTCGCTCTCCGCAGGACATTGCTGCTGTTCTACGATGGGGCCTCCGCCATCTACAACTCTCAACGTCGTCGTTTGGGACTTCGAGTAACTGGTACACCTCGTTCTTCGAAGCGGAACGTGCCGCGTCATACTCCCCTACCGCCTTTACGGACTCCCTTATCCCACTTATTCCCAAGCAGAACCAAGAACTCCTGCTGGCGACGCTCGAAATCGTTTCCTCACTCGCTGCTCGCTCAGAAAGTAACGGTACCTCCGGATCCAAACTAGCGAAGCTCTTCGGCCTCTGGCTTCTCGCTGCACACCCCGTCGAAGACGGTGACGACTGGACAACATTCTATCAGCGCTGGGAACGCACAGGTCGCCAATTCGAGCACTTGCTCCTTGCTAGAATTCGGTTTGTGTTATCCTCCTATGTTTCCCCCTCTTTCATACTGACACATTTATTTTCTGAACAGTGATGAGGCCTCACGTCAACGCATGCCCAATCGCCTCCTGGAACTCGTAAAGGCATACCCATTCTACCCCAAAGACGACCTCGCTCCTGCTGACGGCATCCTTCCTCGCCCCAACCGTAGCACTCGTCGTTACGAAGCTCTCTTTGTCCGCATTGAGACCGAGGTACCTTCTTCAAAGGGTAAGGAGAAAGAAGGGAAGAACAAGGCCCATCCCCTTGCGCTCATCGCTGCTGCTTTTGCTTCCTCTCCTGCTGAAAATGCAGGTCCGCATAACGACCTTTGGGAGAGGATCCGCGCTGCCTCTGCGTCAGGTGAGACGTCGGCCTCCTCTGAGTTGAGCAGGGTCTTCGCAGATGAAACTATTCGCTTCCTCTCCTTAGCTCCCGGGTCGAAAGCAACTGCTACCCAGTCCCCCACTTCCCCCACTTTCAGTCTCCTCCCTGCAGAAAGCAACAAATTTCTCGCTGATAAACGGCAGCGTCCTGTTTCGACCAGCGACCAGCCAAAGTATGGCTCTGCTAATGGACAGAGCCCGAGTAAGGCAACCATTGATTCTTCCCCGTTGTCATCTGCCGTCACTCCATCGACAGGAGCATCTATTATTGGCACGGATTGGGCACAGTTCTCCACCTCTGGTTTCTGGGATACTCCGGCACCTCTCGCGTCAACGTTGTTGGATAGCGATATTGAGGTAACCCAACCTGTTTCCGCTACATCGTCCAGGAGGCCTACTAAAAGGACAAAGGTCGGGGGCCGGAAGAGTATCGAGGTGCCCAGGACGAGTATTTCTGAATTATTGGAGGAGAATGGTAGTACCACCAAAGATGTGCCTCAGTCCATCTCCAGGACTGCAGTTGTCTCTGTCGTAGAGCTCGATGAAGCCTTCATTGACTTCTGGTCTGACGCTCTCCTTGATCCTATTGCGAATGAATGGCCGTCGTTCGTCGTCTGCAAGCTCAAGGGCTCCGCACCTGCTCTCTCCGGTCTCACTTTGCCAGGTGAAGAGAGCCAGGAACCCAAGAAGCTCGAGTGGCTCGTCCTCGAGCAGGCGTACACAACCCCTCCCCCTTCTCCAGCTCTTGCCACCCCTACTGCTGAGGAAGCACAGAGGAGGCCCCGTCCTAGCTCTCCCAAACCGTCGTTTGCTAGTGAGACAAAGAAGCGTTTCAGCTTCTTCACTGGTAGCTCAAGTCGTCAACATAGCAGCCAGTCCATTGCCAGCGTCAAGAACAAGAGCAAGAGTTCTAAGGCACCCAGGGTGGGCGAGATGGGAGAGATCTTGCAAGAAGAAGGCGAGCAGGAGACACCCAAAACCACGAAGAAGAAGGATGACAACACTGTGAGGGTGAAGATTCCCGTTCCAAAGAGTAAGAAGTCTTTAGGCGATGTTCAGGGCAAGAAGGAGGAGAAGGAAGAAAAACTCCCGGAACTAGTAGCGACAGGTGCTGGGAAGAAGGTTGAGGTTGAGCAGGATAAGGTGTCGGAAGCACCCAAGGAGGCAAAGGCTGAGACGAAGGATGAGGGCGTGAGTGACGCTGCTGTGGCTGCTGTCGCGACTAGTGTTGTCGCCGCCGGTGCCGCAGCTGTCCTTGCTACCACTGTTGACACAACCTCAGAGACAAAGCCCGAGTCTGAAGCACAGGTTCCCGAGACTGAGCCAATAATTATGACAGAGACTAACGATACTACTGTGGCTGAACCCGCGGAGGTCGAGTTTCTTAATGGAAAGGCCGACGAGAAACCTCTCGTAGAAGCTGACGATGCCCCTACCCGCGAGGTTCTCACTGCCATTCCCGAGGTTGCATCTCCCGAGATACAAGCTTCCGAACCCGCGAAGGAAGAAGCTGCATCTGCCCCTGTCGGTTCTACTTCAGAGAGGATTGAGGCTGACATTTCACCTGTTGAAGAGCCTGTAGTGGTCAAGGAGTTCACCGCTCCCCTTGTCGATTCTGCTCCAGAGAGTTTTGAGGCTGTTGCCCATCCTCCTAACGAGTCTGCAGTTGCCAAGGAACCCGCTGCTGCTGCTCAACACATTGAACCTGTCGCTATCCAGGAAAACACTCCTGCCCCAGAAATCGTCGAACCTATCGCTACTATTGAATCGACTGCCTCCAAAGAGCCTAGCACTGGCTCTCCTGCTCAAGAAGCTGTGGTGGATGCCCCCACAGAAGCAGAAGCGCCACCTGACACAATGGTTGAACCTCTGTCGCCTCCGGATGAACCTTCCAAACACGTTGAAGACTCTGCACTTCCTGCCGCTGAAGACCCAGTGTTTTCCGCTATACAAGTTCCATCGCCTACTATCGCTACTGCTGAAGCTCCTCTCCCAGCCCCGACCACTGACGCACCACAAGTTGTTGCTGAAGTCGATGTCAGCCCTTCTCCGACCGACTTGGCAGGGCCTACCTCCATTGAAGTTCTATCACCCACTCCAGGTGTAAATGACGTTGGTGACTTTATTCGCGAGGAACAACACCTTACGACATCACGGGCTCCTGGACCAGACGCAGCGGTTGAGGAAGTTCTCCTTGCTGAGGATGCTCCGTTGGCTGATCCTTCTGCAACGTTAGCGCCAGGCCCTAAATCTACAGAAACGCCCTCTACCGAACTGATACCAGCTATCGAGGACTTGAAGCTGGAAGACGTAGCTAGTAATGGTAGTGCTCACTCTGTGCATGAGCCCACGGTTGCTGTACCAGAGATACCAATTGAAACTGTATCTGTGGAAGAGCCATTGGCTCCCAGCGCTGTAGAGGGATCACCTGCAGAGTCGGAAGGCATCAACGTTATCTCTGTCATTCCCCATATTGAACGACTACCAGTGGATGGTGATGCTTCAACGAGCGACGTTAGCTTGCCGGAAGTACCGATCGTGGAAGCCGAACCTGTTATCCCAGAGGCCAGCCCAGAAACCCACGTTACCATACCTTTAGCCGCAGAGTCTGGGACAAAAGATGTAGATGAAGCTGCTGTAACTGGATCTGCTGGTGCAATCGCATCTAAAGAGGATCTTCCTGCTGCACCCGAAAGCGTCGTAGCATCTGGTTCGACACCTGGACCAGAGATTGCTCTTAGCACCAGTGAGCCGAACGATCACACAGGAGTGGCAAATATCAGCGATGTTGTTGCAGACACCCCGAACGAATTGGTGGAAGAGGTACCCGTACCGCAGAATGGGCATCAACATTTGGAAGAAACCTCAAATCCTGGGAATCCTGTTGGCAAAACAGTCGCTACTGACGGTGAGTTACGCTTTTCCCTCTCGGATGGCCTAAATTTTAAATATCTTGTAGATACATCTGTTAATGCGAATATCCTTGATACTGAAACCTCTGAACCTATAGATACCAAGCCCACCCCTTCTGCTGATGTGCAAGATTAGTTATGTTAGTAAGTGATAAATGTTACTTTCATGTTATTCATTCTAACATGTCTTGATTCAGCTTGCAGATTATACCACATTTTCGAGTCGCCCCATTGCTGAGTAGTCGGCATATATAACGGACGAGGATACCCTATTGCCAGTGCCGTTTTCTCTTTTAGTATCTATGGACCCATGCTCAAGTAATACCCCATCTCCTTGGCCTATCTTGGATATTTTTCCCCTAATGTCGCTGTTACTGTTACTCATAGATATTCATTGTATCTGTGTCCTTCGCATTGCTCGGGAATGCGTTCACACTCACTCATTTTGTTCCTTACATATTACTTTCACCATGGCCAAATATTCGTTCCCGTGCTCGTTGATCCATCTCGCGTTCATAGCTTTCCAAGCAAACCTACCACCTTCATGTGCTTATAACTGATTTTAATGCTCGGGCTTATGTGCCTCCATAAGTGCTGTGTTAGCGAACATTTCGGAGCCAGATAGAAAACGGTGATTCATGCATTTTTCATAACAAAGACACGTTGGGGTAAGAAGGTAATACAGGGTCTATTTCTTTTTGTTATGTCGGGAGTTCTCATACATGCCATGTCATTCCAAGTTTTTACTTCGCGGCAGCGACGGGGATAGCCTCGATGTTCCAGTAGCTCTCAGCGTATTCGAGAATAGCACGGTCCGAACTAAATTTACCCATCTGAATGTGTAGAATAAGTAAAGTGCGACAGATGGGCGGCGAATTTATAAAACTTGCCTTAGCAGTGGTGCGAATGGATTTCTTGATCCACTCTTCAGTGTCCAAGTATGCTTCATCAACCATGGCGAGAGCCGCAATGTCTGAATATATCATGAGCTAGGAAATCAACTCAAATAAAGAAATGTAGGCTTACAGGAGTCGAAATCATCGGTGAGGAGGTAATAGTCCCCATGCCTGACTGTATTCAACAATCTGCAGACGAAACAGTGTCATCAGTAGATGGGCGAATCATGGAACAATAGATGACTTACGGCTCGTAGACCCCACCATCACCGAAAAGTCCCTTAGAGACTTCGTTCAGAACGTTGGCGAGAGCAGGACACTTCTCTTCGATAGGAACGGGGTGATACAGGTGTTGGTGACGGAGATCTTCGACAGCACTGCGAATAGGATGGATGGTAAGTAAGAAAATATAACACTAGACAATGAAAACTCCTACGGAGTGAGATGTCCAAAGAAGAACACATTACTCTCTCCAACCTCCTCGGCAATCTCGATGTTGGCACCGTCTAACACATTCGTGAACAGACTATCTTTGATATTGGAAGAGTATACATACCGACTGTGCCCAATAACAAACCACCATTCAAGCAGAACTTCATGTTCGAAGTTCCAGATGCCTCAGTACCAGCAGTAGAAATATGCTGGCTGATATCCGAAGCGGGGATGAGAACTTCAGCAAGAGACACAGAGTAATCTGGGAGGAAGTAGAGTTGGAGGAAGTCCTTGGTATCGGGATCGGCGTTGATGACGCGAGCAACGTTGACGATAAGGCGGATCGTCTACGAGAGTAACATTATAAGTATTGTACATTCGAAAACAAAGACCTTAACAAACCAGTTTGGCGATGTAGTCTATCAATGTTACGTTCAGCATCATTGCCTAATATAATGATAGGCATGACTTACAAGCAGGAGCAGCTTTGCCAGCAAAGAACACAACGCGACGATTGGTCTTGGCCCTTTCTGCTGTGGTCATGGCCTTGAGGGTGAGGTACCTCTGCATACAATAGTAAGAGTACTGTGACAAGAACGGAAAGCATAAAACTTACATGAATAACACCAAGGATGTTCAAGGTTTGCCTCTATAGTGCTCATTAGTGCTTCCCGGTGATTCCACTGCTGAAGTATTTACGCACCTTATACTCGTGCAACCTCTTGATCTGCACATCATACATGGCGTCTGTCCTCACAGTCAACCCAAGAGTGGTCTGGACATGGTGTGCGAGTCTCTCCTTGTTACGCTGCTTGATAGCCGCCCACTCGGTGCGGAACTTCTTGTCCTCAGCGAAAGGAAGGAGACCCTCAAGCTTGGTAAGGTCTTTGAGCCAGACATTCTTGTCAAGCTTAAGAGTCTTGGAGATGAGAGCAGAGAGTTCGGGGTTGCACTGATCGAGCCAGCGACGGGGAGTAACTATACACGCGTGAATACCACATGATATCGAGAGAAGAAGAGTACTCACTTCCGTTAGTAACATTGCCGAACTTGCTCACGCCCTCGAACTCAACGAAGTCCTTGAGGATAGTGGTCTGGACGAGGTCACTGTGGAGCTATATATGTGAAGTCAAACACTGGGTTTCCTTATAGGAATAGAAGGCAATGTACCTCGGCAACACCGTTGACCTTCCTGCTTCCGATACAAGCAAGATGCGCCATGCGGACCTGCTTGGGCTGTCCCTCTGTAATATAATACATCAGGATAGTATTTTAAAATGACTAAAAGATAGATACTAACCCTCAATGAGCGACATCCTGCTGAGCCTATCACGATCATCCGGGAACTTCTTCTCAACAGCTATTCAATACCTCATCAATGATCTTCTCGAAGACTTCCATAAGATTTTGACATACCTTGCAAGAAGAACAAGTTCTACAGACCAACAACAATCAGCATCATCATCAAGGAATCCAGAGGGAGGAACTAACGATGTCATAGATGATCTGCATGTGCCTAGGCAAGACATGCTCTATGAGAGGAACAGGCCACTTCTCAAGGGCCTCGGGTAACACTGTGTGGTTTGTATAGAAGAACGTGTTAGTCACGATTTGCCAAGCGGTGCCCCAGTCAAGGTCCTCATCATCAATGAGGACTCGCATCAACTCGGGAATGGCGAGGGTAGGATGGGTCTACAGTAGAATATCAGTCTGGAGCCATCGCGAATGACTCGAACAAGATGACAAACATCGTTCAGTTGAATAGCTGCATAGTCAGGGAATTCAGTAATGGGCTTGCCGAGGTTCTTGAATCGGCGAATGATGTCCTGGAGGGAGGCCGCAGTCCAGAAGCTAAGGAAAGTAATATAAGTATGTATGAGAAGAAACAAATAGTATATTTTCACTCACTATTGTTGCTTGAGACGAAGCTCCTTTCCGACTATTCTGGTATTAGAATAGACTAAGATTACACGAAAAGGGAAGCTTACAAGAGCTATAGTGAGGAGAAGGCGTCAATACTTGACCTTACCTCGATAAAAACAAATACACTTACGTATGATCGTTAGGATACAATACAGAAGTGATAGCAGCGGCGCTGTTGGAGCTCTCCACAGCGTGTTCGTAGTCACCTGCATTGAAGGAGTTCAAATCAAATCCACGCTTGGGCTTAGATTCCCAAAGACGGAGGTTGTTGGTGGTGGGGGTGTTGTACCCTGGAATCATCACGTCATACGCGACGGCGAGCACTTCTTGGCCTCCATGCCAGTTTGAGCGTCCACTGCCGTCGTTGAGACGGTCGGCGCTACCGTAGAAGCGGACTTCGTAAGACACGTCAAGACGAGGGAGCTATCAGGGCGATATCACATTAGGATATGTACAAAATGGTAGATGGAAGACGAACCTCCCAAGGGTTCTGGTTGTCCAACCATGGGTCAGGTGCCTCGAGCTGGTTTCCTTCTGGCGAGATGAGCTGCTGGAAGATACCGTACTTGTATCTGAGTCCGTATCCCCAGACTGGTAGCTCTTGAGATGCCGAAGAGTCGAGGTAGCAGGCGGCGAGACGACCGAGACCGCCATTTCCAAGGGCGGCGTCGCGCTCTTGTTCGAGGATGTCTTCGATAGAGAAGCCAAGCTTTTTGACACCCTCGACGTACTTGTCTTTCAGGCCTAGGTTGAGCATCTAGAGGAGTTTAATATAACAGTATAGTACGCATATACGCGAACTTACAGCATTGTCGAGTGTCCTTCCCATCAAAAATTCGAGTGAGAGGTAGTACGCGCGTTTGGGAGCCTTACGCGTGTAGTTCATTTGCGTCTCATTCCAGTTGACCTGAAAATATGTTAACCGACGCGATATTAGGGTATAACAGACTAAAGATGCATACAAGCAAGTTGTCGCGAACAGACAATGCCGCAGCTTGGTAGGCACCAAGATTATCTAAAGGTGCGGTTAGGAGGAATCGCGTGAATCCTAGTGCATCGAACTTACCAAGGTTGTACGCTTGCCTAGCAAGAGAAGTCTGTACATGGTTAACGAAGGTCTTCGTGATCGATGGTACATCTAACAGTTAATAATGAGCTTAAGCCCTGCAAACCTAATCGAAATGGGCGCACCGGTATCTAGGCCCCTTGTTCCGGCCCTCCAAACCTTCTCATCGCCCTTAGGCCATTGCTCCTTCCCAGACGCATCTGTCTCAGGGAGATATCCTGTCGTCGTTCAACCAGAGAGTTCATCAGCGTCATCTCTACTATACTTGCTGCTTCTGCTCACCGGTCAAAGTACGCACATGCCTCCTAGCGCGATTCGCCTTCCCGATGGTCGCAGGATCGATGGTCGAGGTCATCGTGTATGACGACGATGGCGACGATATAGATGCGGGGGTAAATGGAGAGGGAGTTACGATGCTCCCCGGGGTTTATCTACCGTTTCTCAGCTCAGGGTTCGAACAAGGGGCTGGTCCAGAGAGCCTAGAGGCGCGCTGATAACACTGACGTCATCGCCTCAATCTCCTGCAAGAAACTCTTCCCGCCGGCTGCTTGATTGCTTAAAACGTTAGTATTTTCAACAGCGTGGGTTTCGAGAAGATTCTAATCATCTCCTCGCGCTGCTCATGCTACTGCTAGAGAAAAGGATTATTCCTCGAACTACCCCAGAGTCCTCACCGCGGACCAATGCGGCGATACTACACCCAGGGCCTTCGAAGAACTGGCGGACACGTACGGGGGGTAACCCATGACTTGTTCGCCGGTAGTTGCGCGTCTGGCAGGCGGTTAGACCACACAATAACCAAGGGTCCGAGGGCTCGATGACTATCGCACCCCGAAGCAAGTTCTTCTCATTATCCTTCTACCGATGCCTATGAAGCCCATATTGCGTCGAGCAGAACGGTAAACGCGTCATATGCACAAGCCATGGGAGAGAGAAGCAGGTTCGAAGCTTGCTGTGAATAGGAAGATCAAGAGACCGGAGGGTTGCGGATAGAGATCATAACGCCTCAGTACCGCCTCCTGAAGCTTGGAGAGCTTTGATCTCGCCCTGTAGCATGCGCCGAATGATGAGTACGTTGGTCCGATAACTTTACAGTTAGTAGTGAAATCATTAAGAATTACCAAAATAATGTAATGCACAGAGAAGATAAATAAACAAGAAAGAGTGAGCAGTGGGTATCATGTGAAGAAGCCCTTCTTCGCAAGGTAATCATGATGCTCCATTCGGTGGGAAACGACCTTTTTGTCTACTGATGAGCGCCAGATAGGTGTTGCGACCTGAATGGTATTTGGTGTTAGTAATTAGGTGCGAAGAGAAGAAGGTTCTCAAGAAACATTGTCTGAGTCCCGAATATCGATACTCACGTATGCAATCGCGTCGTACACCCCATCCAAGATCCAGTTGTTTTTCGGGGACGCGCCACGCGTCGAAGCGCGGAACAAGCTCGTGATCAAGTCACCCGTGATATGTGCCTGTCCTGATTCCACTCCTACCGAACATTTTGTCAGCGTGAAATGTATAGGTAGAAGAAACGAGTACGAACCTCGGTAGAGAGCCTTGGCAGCTTGCTCTGCCGTCAAGCCCTCATCAGCATCCTCGATCTCCTTGACTATCTGTGGTTTAGTCTTGTTCTCTTCTTCGTATCCGGGGGTATGCATTGTTGGAGGGAAGTAGATATGAACGGAGATGCCATAGAGCATGAGTTCGGATTGAAGGGTGTCCGCAAGACCTGAACCACGGAAAACTTAGTAAGCCAAGTGTACTAGAGATGGAGTAGAAGAACATACCTCGCAACGCATGCTTTGCTGGTGAATATGAAGCCCACCCTAAGAAGCTCATATATCCCAACGTTGACGAAACCAACACAATCTTCCCGCCCTTCTTCTGCTGCTTCGCCATCATCTTTGCTGCTGCCTATCCATTCTCAGCATCTCCTCCTGTCATTCAACCAAAATTCACTCACCCAAGCAGTCCACGCCTGTACCCAATACCCATCACGCATGCCCTGCTCCAAATGTTGCGCCTCCATCTCGACGAAGAACGCAGGTCTCGAAGCTCCTGCACACGCAAACACCGCATCAGGAGCCTTGCCATCGAACGGCGCGCACACAGCTTCGAGCGCTGTTGTTGAGGTTTCCGCTGAGGTGAGAGAGAACGAATAGGCGAGGACCTTTTGAGCTGCGTCGACGCGAAGCAGCTACCTTTATGTGTGAGCAATGGGCTAATAGCAATAACACAATTAAACACGCACTTCGAGCTCTTCTATAGCCTTATCCAACTTCTCCTGGTTCCTTGCCACGATACTAACATGAGCACCTTTCAGCACTAAGATCTTAGCAAGTGCGAGGCCAAGTCCGGTGCTGCCACCGGTCACGTATGCGTGCTGTTATTGGCCAACATTTTAGATTGGTGAATCTTCGGAAGATTATACATATTAGCGCACCAAGCCACGAGGGTTCCAACTTTTAGAGAATCCGAACATTCCAACTGCGATAAATTTGAGTGAAGTGCAGTAGAAATTGGAGTTATTAGAGGATGCTATAGTCCTGGTATAATATTGATAATGGAATTCTTATATGGTGTAAGAAGACACCTACACAGTTGTGTTGGGGAGCAGTAATAATCTGTTCGAATTCAGAGGTGGTTGGAAGAACGAGCCAGGTTGGAACCAGGAACTTTTACACAGACGCGTCGAGTTTGCTGGGGACGTAAATGGCTTGAAGCCTTAGAAAATAACAAGCGTATACACCCATGGAAGCCAACCCAACAGACGGCGGACCGCCACTGGTTTCGTCTAACTACCATCATGTCCCGCACGTCCAGCTTCCATTCCGGTTTCTCAGTCCACGCTAACTCCACAACTGCGATTTAGACATTCTGAAGCATTCATGAAATAACTGAGCCCGAAGTCAAGGCTATATCATGGGTGCAGAATCACTGGTACTCCACAAGATCTTCCGTAGTTGTCACTTGCCGTCGAAAGAGCCTGTAGCACCGACCCAGTATGTTCAGAATTCAAAGAACTCCCCACGCACAAAAGAACGGAAAATCTTAATCTTTGTATAGGTGCTTAGCGATTCTTCCGTGCCGCAGGATGGCAGAGTCACTCTGTATGCAATTTAAAAATAGGGGAACCCAGCAAGCACCAGCTATTCCTGGCTTTCTGAAGAAACTTTCAGCCGGAGATATTTTTAGCCTTCACTTAGCTTCACATCGTGTATTCTGGCTCTTTGATGGATCTCAGCGTAAATGGTTGATTTCCCGATAACTAGCTTACCGTTGGCATCGATCTCTAGACACTTTTCGCAGACCTCATGTTAGCGGCCATAGCGACAACGCTTGTCGAATACATCGCACTTCCGAATACAGCACTGATTACCTTCGACGGCATCGGTAACTCTACATAACTCGGGTTGTTTGAGTTTATCTTAGCTCGCAAAAACTATGCAGGCCAAGTCTCGGGATAATGATGCTACGTTGTGAACTTGCGCAATGGATCCACGAGCTACATACGCTTCCAATAGATGATGGCGAATATATCCGCCGGGTGTAATGCACCATTTCTACGGGTATTGTATCATGAGTTCGTCACAATGATCATGTTATAGACGCCATGATGCAAGAAACACCGATACTACTCCCTCGAAACAGACTAGTTACCATCATCATTTCCAAATCCTTTCAGGATGCGGTCTTTTATGTTTGTTATGCGAGTATTATATTCATTGTATGGAAACTTAATTTGCAAAAAGCCACGACGTCTTTTTACCTAGATTCATCATCGTCAATCCACGACGCTCTGGCAAGCGTCTTGTCAAGAATTGGCGATCCGATTAACTACTGGTCGGTAGATAGCATTGTTATTCATCAGGCTCCACTTTATCCGATAAAAAACCTTCGCTTTATACGCTTCTTTTCAAATGGTTAACGACGCCAGTGCTGTTAGTCCGCACCTTTTCCGCTCGAAAGAAGCCAGCATTTCAGGATCTTGCGTCAACACGTTATTGAGTTGCGTCGTGGAGTACGGCCAAAAATAGAATCCAGTTTTTCCGTTCCACAGGATATAAAGGTGAATAATTGAAGATAATGAACTTCATTCACTCGGGTATCTAATCTCAGACATGAAGTTCGCTAGTATTGTCGGTCTCGCTGTCATCGCCCAGGGTGCCTCTGCTCACTGTAGGTATTTTCATCTATACTCTTTCATTTTTGCTCACATATTCCCCATAGACATCTGGAACACTCTAATTGCTGGCAGTACCACAACCAGCGCAGCTGTTCGTCTCCCTATCAACAACTCCCCCGTTACTTCAGTCACGTCCAATGACGTGAGATGCAACGTTAGCCCCGGTGCCGCTTCCCAGACCGTCTCTGTACCTGCTGGTAGCACCATCGGCTTCAAGCTCGACAACACCCTTTACCACCAGGGACCGGCTGCGATTTACCTCGGCAAGGCCCCCAGCAGCGTCGCAAGCTGGGACGGTAGTGGTGCTAGCTGGTTCAAGGTTAGTAACATGATTATAGAATGTTCTCATTTTAGATATTCAATTAATATTCTCATAGATCGCCGAGTGGGGTGCCACATTCAACCCTTTCACATTCACCGACTTCAATGCTGCTCAACTGACGACCACCATCCCAGCCGCTACCCCCTCCGGCGAGGTATGTGCTCCTTAATCTATTAGAAACAAAATCTCATTAACAATATATTTCAGTATCTCGTACGCATTGAGCAGGTTGCTCTGCACGTCGCTGGTGCTCCTCAATGGTACATCTCTTGCGCACAGATCAGCGTCACTGGCGGAGGATCCGGCAACCCATCCAAAGTGTCCATTCCTGGATACGTCTCTGCTACCGACCCCGGTCTCACGGTCAACATCTACAACCCCGTTCCCACTTCTTACAAGGTGTGTCCTGATATATACTACAATTAAATCTACTTACGTTTGTCGTTTAGGTTCCAGGACCTGCTGTCTGGAGAGGATAGGTATACTTCATGTCGCTCAGATGCTGTTGATAATTTGAAATCAATACTGTATCAATATCTTCACGTTTCTACGACAGTCGTTAGGAAAAAAATATCCAGCTAATCATAGGAGCTGACCAGGAGTTAGTTCTAAGCAAAACCAAAATACTTCAATGAGGCGTATTTATTTATTTTACACTCATTCAATTGTTGAGTATTAGTTAATAACACCTTTCGTGTAATTTGAAGGAGCATCAGCAACGTGCAGACCAATCTGCTCGACGCGTATGAGATAGTTTAGAAACGAGGAGCTGGTTAGTATTATGATTGTTTACAGTGGTATGGTATTGTTTTGTTGTAAATCGAGTGTGCGCAGTGAAGAGTAGAATATAAAATATGAATTGATAGTCTACTACAGGCCTCTAAAGAGGCCTTATATACTAAGTAACTAATTAACTAGAATATACTACGAGTATCTACAAAGTGTCTCGGGCTGAGTAAGCGATGTGTCAGGCTTACTAATTCCAACATGTTTAGTACCTCGCCAGAAGGAGTGGCAGACGGAATGGTGGTGGTGAGCTGGTTTGAACCATCGACGATGAACTTGAAGAGGTTGAAGGTGGCACCCCATTCAGCGATCTATAGGAATACCCTATTAACTTAAAGAGGTTAAGGAGTAGTACATGATGATCATTACCTTGAGCCAGTTAGCGCCGCTGTCATCTCAATTGGCAACAGAGCTGGGAGCTTTGCCCAGGTAGATAGCAGCCGGCCCAAAATGGTAAAGAGTGTTGTCAAGCTTGAAGCTGATGGTGCTACCAGTAGCTACCGAAACGGTTTGGGAAGCGGCGCCGGGGCTGACATTGCATCTCACATCGTTGGATGTGACGGGGGAGTTGTTAATTGGAAGACGAACAGCCGCGCTGGTTGAGATGCTGCCCGCAACGAGGGCGTTCTAGATATCTATAGATAAATCAGCCTTGATACGTCAGTACAAATTTAATGAATTATCCGGACAATGGGCAGATGCTCTGCGAGCAAGAACGACGGCGGCGAGAATGCCAGTTAACTTCATAATGAGAATTTTAAGAGATGGAGCTTATTTTCGGAGATGATAAAACTGCAGAGGCATGTTTGCCCCAGCTTTATAGTGCAAATGCACCTACCATGGTGAATATTGTTGGAATAATGAGCGCTCCACTGCTCCTTCTAAATTCAGCTTTCTACGATAATGTGCTATGGTCTCCGTAGTATATATTAATTCTTCATTTCTCCCCTTAAAACACGTACCTTTTACTTATCTTTCATTCTTATGGCGTTCTACGCCGTGTTTTATCATTTCTTCTCAGTATATAAGTAGTACTAAATTGTAACAAATACCCCGCGCGTTTGCGAGGGTCACTGTCTAAAAACCCGAACTAAACAAGACTGCTTCGTTTATTTCAACAAATATTTCCTGTAGTTAAGCATTGCAATGCAATTCAACCGTGTCCTTCACACCAAGAGATCGCAGAAGGTAAATTTCATCCATCCTTGGTGGAGATATTGTCAGTGCCAAGTAAAAATGAGAGGATGGTCGAGTGACGCGTAGTAACATGCTGGAAGTCTTCCCTCGCGTTTCCTACCACGTGATGAGCCCTTTATACAAATCCTGCTCTATTTAGTCTCTTATTAGATTAGCGGATCAGCAGTAAACTGTGCCAAGAATAGAACCGTTGGGAAAGAGCCAGGTAGGATCGGATGAAGTTCGAGAGAAAGTGGGGCAACATGCACAGGCAAGCATTTCAAAAGCATATTTCTGAGGTTTGTAATCGTGCCATGCGCTTCTTCAAGTGATTGGGTTAGCATAGAATTTAAAAGAAGCGGACGTCCAACGCGGCGAAACATAAAGATCCCAATGAATGACGTCTGAGATATTCAAGGAAGAAAATGACCAGCACGTGCTATGAAGAGATAATTTATTGACCGAATTTTTCCCTTGCGAGGGCATGTTTGTTAACTTGGTTATCGCGAGTAATGAACGAGCGGAGCCAAGCATGAGAGGGAGCGAAAGAATCTTATTGCGGATGAGACGTTCACGTAGATATGCGTGAAATATTTGTAATTGAAGATTATTCAAGTTGCACATACCATTTCTGATTGAGGACAGCTTCCAGGTGAGTTCCAGATAGCCAGCACTTCAAATATGAAATCATACAACATTTTTACGGAATGTGAGTGTGATAAGAACATGGCTAGTTAGCGTCATTTATTCGCGTTGGCTCAATAGATAACTGAAGACGTACTCGTATAGGTGTATACTCGATGTTGATTTAATGGCAAAATGAAAGAGGTAGAAAGATATTGAGACCGCCGGCGCCGGGCGAATTTGGAAAACTTGAAGATTAAACGACGATGTTCATGACAACAGACCGATGATACACCCGTGGAGGAAAATCGCACCCTCTTTCCCCAAACCGCGGCTTGGGTACGATCAGGGAGGTACACAAGCAATTAAAATGCGGATGAATCATACATATTATTTAGATTACGATAAGATAATCTACGCATGTCTAAATTTCTCCCGCTTTATGATACTCATATGTATGCATTTAGATGTCAACCTTGAGAACATGCCTATAGCGGACTTTATTGTTCTTGACGTTCTGCACGGCCTTGCTAGCCTCTTTCACTGGAAGAAACAATGTTAGGAGATTTTCTATATACATAGCGATTGCAACTTACTGGGAAGAACCTCGACGTAGCTCTTGACACCCTTCTTGACGACGAGCTCGAGCATCTCGATAGCCTCCTTCTTGCTTCCACTGATGGAAAACATTAGAAACTGAACGAATAGCATCAGAATGGAGTCTTACATGTGACTGCCACCGAGGAGAGCACCGTTAGTGGACAGTTCTGTGGGAGGTATATGTCAGCACGGATGCATAGGAGGAAATGTAGTAACATACGCATAGCGTAAATGGGAGGAAGGGGTTCGTCGGGAAGAGCGACCATGATGAATCGTCCGTGGACATTGAGCGTCGACATCAGCTCCATCAAGTTGATTCCGTGAGAGACATCGGCAGCGCACTAATCATGAAAGAACATCAGTAGGTAGCGATGAGCATGGAATGAATACGACAAACGATTATGAGGTCAAGAGTTCCCTTGTGAGGCTCTGAGAAACCATCCTCTCCAGTAACGACGAAGTCGGTGGCTCCGAGCTCCTTTGCGTCATCCTGCAAGGCAAGATCAGTAACTTGTATAATATTGTGATAAACCGTTGCTTACCTTCTTATTGGGGGAGTGCGAGAAAACAACAACTTTATCAGCTCCAAGTGCGCGCGCGAACTGAACAGCATAATGTCTAGTGACGCACTCGGATTAGAGGTCCTGCTAAGCGTATAATGAGTGCAACGTACCCAAGACCCCCTACGCTGACAATTCCAACTTTCTTACCCGGACCTGTACCATTCCTCACGAGAGGGGAGTAGACAGTGAGTCCGGCGCAGAGGAGTGGTGCGGCTTGCTCGAGGGGAAGTGATTCGGGCAGAGGTATGACGAAGCGTTCATGGGCACGGATGGCTGTTGAGTAACCACCTTGAGCGATGTCGCCCTGTAATGCATGATGAGTATACGGCACTTGGAAGATAAGGAAAGTGTATATACATTGGGGTACTTGCTGTTGTACGTGTGTACAGGCTTCGGGCAGTAGTTTTCGTTGTCGGTATTACAGGGTTCGCACTTCAAACATGAGCAAACTTGGGCTCTAAAGAAAAGGTTTACTTTATCGTCTCACACTAATAAAGTGAGTAAACTTACCCAACTCCGGCACGATCTCCTACTTTGAAGGTGGTAACCTTAGGTCCAACACGGGCGACATGGCCAACAATCTCATGGCCAGGGATAACGGGCTACAGCGTCATCAGCAAAAAGCACAGGATGAATAACATAATCCATAACTCACTAGAAGAGTTTCTCCCCATCCCCCTGTGATAGTATGAACCTACGTCACAAAAAATAATTTAGTAAGTAGAGCATACAAGACTTCACGAACAAGAGCACCTACATCTGATCCACAAACACCGCAGTACTCAATTTTGATATCGATGTCGTAGTCGTCGAACTGTTTCGGCTCGAAATCGATGACTTTGAAGTTTTTCCAGTCCTTGGTGTCGTGAATACTGAAAAATGAAATGCACGGTCAGCATGTTGTGCATCACTTGGACGAAGTCAGAGTGAGACGCACGCGTATCCTTTCCATACAAGTTCAGCGTTGCCCAACATTGTTATCGTAAGCTTTTGAGGGTGATAGTGGTAACGGGATATGAAAGAGTATGAGGGTGGACATATGAGAGGAGATCTTCTGTCTTTATAAGTGTGTCGTCTCGATCGCAAGCCGCGTTAAATTTTGTTTCGCCAGCCGCCAGTGGACATGATTAAGCGATGACGACATTTTCGCTTCATCAGAGACGGATTACAGATATGCAGGTGCCTTGGAGAGGAAAATTTGAAAGCTTTGTAACCGGTACAACAGTTTCGCGTATAAGTATACTCCAGAGAGAAAAGAGAGAAAAGGGCTCTAACTTGGGTGATGATGACAGAGACAGAAGGGGGAAAAAAGAAGCCGAAGCCGCCATCAATATTTACTCATATTTTCCTACGTCCTCCAATAACATTTCCGGGTAACGTAACCTATTTCGATGAACATAGCTTGAATTTACTCTTAACTCTTCCAAGCTTTTGCAAATGTTTGTTTAAGCGTTTGTCTGTTTGACTGTAGATTATTTCTTACCACTCTTCTGAAAGATAGCGATAGAAATTTCTAACGGAATAAAATAAGATATAGCTCAGTCAGAATAGAGATTGACTATAGTATATTCGGAGTAACTATACCTAACGGAATAAAATAAGATATAGCTACGAGAATAATCAGTAAGAGTGAAACGAAATAATTAAGTAAGTTCTAACTCACCTCAGTCAGAATAGAGATTGACTGAGGTGTTTCTACGCTATCTACAAGTCTTTTATACTAGAAGAAATAATAAAAGGAGTATCTACCAGAAGTAGAATTAAACATACTAATCAACTGTATCTACGTTACAGAATCCGAGTAATAAATGTGTTGCCGTTTCGTCTAAATAATAAGTGGGTCCAATATTAGGAATTCCGGGTGGTGCTTTAAGGGCGGGTGATGCGTGAGACGGTTTGTAATTCCAACAATTTCAAATGAATTCGTAACATAATTAAATTGTTTCCCGAACGCAGGCTTCAGATGGCTTGAAGATGGCACGAAAAAAATCCACTAACGAAGCGATGGTAACCGGGGGTGTTGGCATAAATGAAGCCGAAGATCTGCCCTGAAACGGAGGGAAGTATTGATTATACTAGAGCTACTGTGTTAATGTTATGATAATATGCACGAGGTACGGAGCGATTAGGGTATAAACTACAAATCCATGAGGTATAGTCTACTATATTTACAGTTTATATACCCCTGGATAGTATATCTACTACTCTCTACTGCTATCTAAAATACTATTAATTAACACGTCAACTACGAATATTCAGGAGTCGTGAATAATATTCTGGTAAGTACCAGATTATTCTCCAACAGTTATTTCTCATACGCTCTGATCGAGGCTACTACAACAAGTTCTGAGACTCCAATAATATTAGAAGTGTCCAGCGTGCGCCAACTTATCATGTTGTACCTTGGATGTCACTGCAGCTCACCTTCGGATTGGACTCCAGACGATTATCAATATCAACGCGAGGGATCGATTATAATTCAAAGAATGGCGTTATACACTCCTTGTCTCAGGAGAAGAGGGTAAGCGACTAACACTTTTGTTTCTATATGTGATGATGCGCAGTTGAACATCCTTTTTATCAATCAGGAAGACGCTGATACGATTCCCTTCCGAGCACCAACTGCTCGTGATGCGTCTAAATATTTCGCCAACTTTGCTTTCACATCACCCAAAGAAGAGACCAATGCAAGCAAGCGCAAAGAGTCTATATGCAGTAAATCACGTTATGCATGTTAGTCACATCACTGATATTAGACTATTGACATCTAGCACAACTACATGGCCATAAGTGATATCGAAAGAAAAATTGGAGTTGCAACATCCAATAACGGCCCAACGGGCCGTTAATAAAACTGATCGCTTTCGGCCTTCATCAGGCTCCCAACACCTGACCGACGACACCTTATATTCTAGACTGAAGCTAGGTCAATGATGTCTCCTGGACTCGGATAACAGGTAATATGCACATTTGAAGATTCATGCATATAGATTATTCCTCTTGAAAACTGACAGGTAGCAGTGCTATAACGTTCCGTGTGCCCCAACGAATAGTGGTCACGGGAGCGTACAAAGTTGGCCTAAAAATAAACGATCCCTTCAACTAGTCCATAAGCTTATGCGGAGATATGTCGTGAACGTGACAGGTGAAGAAATGAAAAATCAGAAGTTCAATAGCCTAACTCATGCTCATGCTTAGAAAATCTGACGGGGGCGTTTGATGTAGCTGGTAGAAATCAGTGATGAAAAATCGAAGAAAACGCCAAAATCGACATACTTTAGATTTCGCCTTATCTTCTTCATCGAGAGTGCGATTGCTTCGCGAAACACTACTGCACGACGCTGCCTCTGACCGTAGATCTAGGATGTGTCCTCTCTAGAGATTGAGTTATGTGGAATTAATTTTATCAAGTTCAAGAAATAGTGAAAGATCCTCACGCTGTCGACTTTCTGTGAGATTTAACAATGGCCCTCAGAAAGGCATACTTTTAAGGGGACATCTTTTCACGCACCGGTACAGTGGAATTGTTGCCTGAGCCTTCAAAGTCGATATCCGACAGGTGCACAGTGTTAACCGAGGAGCCAACCCCGACCCGAATGGACTGTCTACTATTCAATGTAGCGAGCAAGCTATTCGCGTACACTGAACACAAACGAAAGAAGTCAGTCGCCAATAGTGCTGGCAGTTGAAGTGGGAGAAACACACGTTTTCCGATGACAAAGTCAATTGCCAAGAACCATAAACTATCCGGTGCAATGGCGAACTGCAGCATATTAAGACGGGAATAACATACACCCAACTCTCAACTCACCACTATGACCTCTGCCACTGCAACAACTCTGATCATAAATGAATGGAACGTTGAGAGTCAATCAAATGTTGAATATGAATATACGAACGAGGTTAGCAAGCATCGGTTGATGGCATAAATCATCAGGGTCGTCACAACAGCATTTGTTCTAATCGAGAACAATCAGAATCAGGCTGCATCTTTAGCAGAGTGAATGGGAAATACCTTCGGAACCCGGTCCTGCTACCGTGTAGAAGGATGCAAAGAGCGAGTGCGATGAAAATATCCGAAAGGACAGCAACCAGCGCAAATGGCATTGCTGCGAAAAGCTGTTTTCTGTGTTAACAAAACTGATAAAATATTAAAGTGAGGTATACTTACAGTAATCTCCGGCAGCTTCTTTAATTCCTTCTTAATAAACCTAAATAAAAATAAGTAGGTCTCTAATTGATAAATCGGTCATGAACCTTACAGGAAGACGACAGTCTCTGCATACGTAAATGAGAAGGTATCAAGGGAAAGAATTTAAGAACCTCACCAATTCCAAAACAGAAGTGTGCAAGGATAGCAAGACTCTGTGATATCATCTTAAATGCCGTATACATCGAGGAGTTGAAGAAACATCAATCTTACGATGATGCCTGTAATCCACCATCTTATTTTAGCGCTACTGACTGTAGAAGTCAATTGTAACAACAGTAAAAGCATTTAAGAGAATTTAACTCACGACGGAATATGCGAAACGTGAAGAAGCTGTTGATCGAACGTTAATTAAATAATCCTAAATGGAAAACAGAGCCTACATTTGAACAACGAAGGCGATCACCACCTATCATAAGGACAGTTAGAATCATGGAAACGGTTGAGCGGAATTCTTACATTTAGAGCCACAGACATCTAAAGTGATGGCCAGCTGCTCATCAGTATTTGATAACTTACTTTAGAAACAGTGCGGCTCACGAAAAGAGACCAGTGACCAATACCCAAAGCTGGGGGATTCGCATAGTTCGTCACCTATAACATGGGAGTTAGGGAATACTTTAGGGGGAAATTATTAGCGTGTAATACCAAGTAATGGTACATGCACAATGATACTGCCCAAAATAATCAGCCATGCAACATTCAGGTTACCTGTAAACCATTTTACCGAGTGCCATGTGCGCAGTATCGAGGACCCTTTGTGGGAGCCAGAGTTAAATGTGAGTATGAAGATCCTCCTTAGTTGACGTACCAAATCATGGAGACCTGTGCAGATCACAGAGGAAAAAATCAACGCTTCGCAGCAAAACGTGGCTAAAAAAGAGCTCACGAGAAGCTTGTTCTCCGAGGAATCCTTCGGATAATGGACGAAATAGAACCACGTCTAATGAACGTGTTAACGAAGATTGAGGAGTATTTAGAACATCTTCCTACCTGGAGAGTGGTTATTCCATATAACCTGACGATAATATTAGATATTTATGTTGTACTCAAAGCGTGGAGGATTGCAATTACATAGCAGTCACAATGGCCCCGATAAATCCTGCACCTGCGAATAATTGTTCAGTTCATCGTTTAGATGAAGAAGCGATGGGAATACCATAGGTGTTATCGATGACTATTCTTGGCGGTGCGACCGACATCCTGGGTGGCTATTTCGGGGAGCAAGACGGCTGCAAACAAGGGACCAGAATCATCATAGCGAGGTATATATACATCTATGGGACGCACTTGAGGCAACCCGATACCCAGAGCTCATGGCTGTGGACCGGACGGACTTTTGACGTCGAAGCAACGAATGCATCTGCTTCACATTCCGCGCGCATGATGAACTACAACTGATGATCCTCGTTATGGGAGGGACTTCGAACGGACCGACAAATGCCGCATCGACAGCGTGGGTTGGACGAACGAGTTGCTCTGGCTTGGTTTCTTAATAAAGCTACCCGGATACTGGGGAGGATCCAATTGGTGCTCATACATCGCCCGACAGATGATCCAGAAGGAAAGAAAGTGCAAACCCCTGCTTCTGTCGATGAGAGGTTGATGCGAGCACAAGACTCACAGGCACGGAAGCAAAATAACGCTGGATTCGTCAAGTAGACCCCCCGAATGTAATCCGAATTGCTGTCTTGGTGGAATTCCACGATGTAGCGCCTGACCAAGCTTGTCAGGCATCACGGATATCGCCATCCACTATATCTGAAACTGTTCGAAGTTCTCACATCAGTTGCAGTTTAGTTGTAGTGAAAGATATCGATCAGAAGACGAAAGTTGCTCACATGTGCTTCGAATGCCTTCTCGCATACAATCTAAAACAACGATCTCGACATCAAAAAGAAGATGAACGACTATAAGTTTCGCTTTCATTCCACATACTTCCGTAGTTGAGTTAAAAGACCGACAATCTTATTCCGAGATCATCACTGAAAGATACACTTTTTGAAGCTGTGATTTTCTCGCTGTTGAAGCTTATGCTCGGTGGTCTGTGCAGTTGAATGAATCTAAAGGAGATCTATATACGCATATCTTTCAGTATTTCCTGGAATGATTATTATCTAACGTGAAGCCTTGGTAAAACTAGCCTGTTGGTTGGTGGTCTGTGGATGTAGATAGCTTGAACGAAGACAGAGAAATGACTTTGGTAACAAAGCGAAAGAAGGGTATCGTTGACAGATGGCAGTTCGTAGTAATTGTAACGTTAGAGAGGTTTGAAGCGCGCATATGGATGAAAACGTTGACGGTGAGAGGAAAGCCCAGGGCTACTTAATCCAGGCTACTTATTGCCGTCAACTGTTCGGTATTTGCCGACTATCTAGCTCATCTCTTTTTCTGCTGTCAACTTGAACTACAACGAGCTGCGTACAGAGTATACTTTATTGGACCTGTCGTCGATACGAAAGAATATAAGGTGAAATTTCTCGTGGCTCAGTTAAATAAGGATGCTTAAAAGGGGAATGTCTCGAAAGAACAAGTTAGAGGAATTCTGACCATTGGTTGTAGTATTTTAGAGGAGGATTATAGTTCCGACAAAGACCTCGAACAAGAAGGTTTGATCAGCTTTGAGGTGCAGGTTCGTCGAGTTCATTATCGCAAGTCCGAGTCTTGGCCTATGACGGCCGAGAGTGGGGGTAATTCGAAGAGCGAAAGGAGGATCATCAAGAGAGTCTATAATATGTCGTATTTTGTAAGTGGCGTGGATCCTGACGGCAAATATTCAGCAGAAGAAGGGGATTTAGCCGATTGGGGGGACTGCTGGGGACTGACGTGTAGTAGGACGGCCGTGAGCGTGTGACCGATCGCTACACTACCTGTTTGTAGGTATTATAAACGAATGCTAATAGCATTATTTTCTTATAATGTCGTCACCTGTTCACTAACCCTCACGAGGCCTTCTAACCTGTGACGCCTTCATAGCTTGTATCACCAACATCGATGAGAATACCGGCGTCTTTGGATCTCTCTTTAGCCTTTAAATTTGATAGGAATGACAAACATGCTGACGTTGAGAATTACTGTCGACCGGATTCACCCCTATTTTTGCATGCCATTATCACACGAACAATACACCTTGTCAACATTTGAGGCTATTTTTGTTCAAGTCAGATAGAGAAACATGAGAAGCAATTTATTGTCCGAGGAGATTCCCCTGGTACGAGTTCGCGTCCAACAACATAAGTACCGTCCAATTCTCTTATCTTAACACATCCAAACCATGAGTACTAAGCAATCAAAAATATTTCTTTAACGGTAAGAGGATTCAATCTCAAATCTGCAGATTCAACTAACAATTCATTTTTCTCTAGATTTTTCAGTTCTTAGTACCATAATATTCAAAGCTCGACATCTCTCATGGAAAGGATTTCATAGATGCAACTGTTCAAAAGATACTGACATTATCAACGTCTCCGATTTGAATCCACCAAGTTCGCTCACATAAGTCCACTGATAACTCCATCCCATTCGGTATTTAACGCTACAAAAGTAGAGCGCTGCTTGGTAGGAATATTTTTGGATCTAAATTTCCGACTGTGTAACTAAAAGACCAATTTAGGTATCAAGAAATATCTACAGTTATCCGGGAATAGTATATCAAAAACGTCCGGGCATTCAGCTGATGCTCATGGGATATTGCTTGAAATCTTACTCTTGTTTGTTCGGACATATTTATCCTGGACAGTTTTTGTGGAACAGTCGACTAGACATATAAAAAGATGAAGTTTTTCTAGCAATCGCTCGGAAGATATCTAGCCATTCCATCCTATCATACCATGCGCAACCGTTTAACAAATCTTCGTCAGCTTGCGACTCTCATCAATGAGCAAGTAGACTTCATAGAAAACCTCGCTGAGCAGCAAGGTGTCAACTACCCAACGATCGACACTATATTTAACGAGTGTAACGAATCTGAGAAGTTCACCACCCAGGCAGAAGTCTTCGACGCTTCTCTTATTGCGATCTCCGCTGCATCTCAGCTAATTGCTACACTCAAACTTCCAGTACCCGCTTTATACGAACGTGCTACAGGGGTAAGAATGCGTCACGATTCCTAATATTCTTAACATATTGTCTAATGAATCTTTCGTTAGTACCACATATCGTCGGCTTTACGTATTGCCTCGGAAGTTTGTGCTGTAGAACTTCTTCGCGATGCTGGGCCGAAAGGAATGCATGTGAAGGATATTGCTGCAGCAACCGAGACAAATGCCACTATGCTTGGTAGGTTTATTTTCACTATTAGTATGTTTCCTTTTCCTGACTGTGTTGAATTTAGGCCGTTGCTTGCGTATTTTGGCTACTCATTACGTATTCAAAGAGGTATGATGTAAATTTGAACCCTATTCCGATTCATACTGAGCTTTGTACAGGTCGAGCCAAATGTATTCGCAAATAACAGACTGTCGTCCATGATGGACACTGGTAAAGATAGCAAATTCTTGGTCAAACTTGCAAAGTTAGTCTCTTCTTGTTGCAGTATGAATTGATACCCATTGTTCATTACCTGAATAGATATAGGATGGCAAACCCCTCTCCACTTCAGGGAGTCTCGACCGTTCGCGGAGAGAAATACATCAACACGAATAGCGTCGTAGCACTGCTTGATATCTCGTTAGTAATGTTTCTTCGCTGATTTCGGAGAATTATTGACCGATCTTCCGCTTTTCAGTACCGATTATATTTACAAGGCGACCTCCTATATTCCAGACGTTTTCCTCTCCAATACGAAATCGCGATCGGCGTTCCAGACCTCTATCAATTATGATGGGTCGCTTTGGGACTTTTTTGAGGAACACCCACACCATCTGCAGCGCTTCCAAATATCTATGGAAGCATGGACACGCATGAATCCAGCTAACCTGCAATCTAGCTTGAAGGGTGAGTAGTGTAGTTTTCTGCAAGCTTATGACCAAGTGCTAAATTAAGCTCAGGATTTGATTGGTCCACTTTGCCTACCGGAGCGACTGTCGTTGATGTTGGTGGAGGCAATGGATCTGTATCCTTTGATATAGCCAAACGAGCACCTCACATCAACATTGTCGTTCAAGACCGAGTACAGACCATCAAAGATGTTACTATTCCCGTATGTGATTGCTTCAGTAATATCAGGCAACGACTTAAATTCATTGTCCCCTACAGACGTGGCAGGCTGACCCGGAGAAGAATGAGCTGCTAAAATCGAAGCGAGTCAGTTTGGAAGGTAATTCGTCTCCAATCGTTCGTGTGAGCGTTACACGCACTCACCTAATGCTCTATGTCTTTCAGGCCACAGTTTCTTCGACGATCAACCATCCCACCTTGTTGGAAAGGTCGATGTGTATTTCATGCGATATATTCTCCACGACTGGTCCGCAGCGGAATCCGCGAAGATTCTCAAACGAATTCATGCAGCTGCCTCCAAGAGTACTAAGCTTCTTATTATCGACCAGGTTGTTCCGTACGCATGCCCGACGCAAGCGCATAAGCATCTGTTCGAAGGCTCGAATCTTCCTCAGGCCCCATATCCACTGCTCGCTAATCTCGGAGAGGCCAATTCTCCGACCTATCGTCTGGATATAGCAATGGAAGCTCTTTTCAATGGTCAGGAACGCACCCTGGGAGAATTCCAGGAGCTTACAGAAGGAACTGGTTGGCGCATTGAGAAGATATTCCAGACTAAAGGCTCCAACATTAGCCAGATCCTTTGTACTAAAGTATAACTGCTCTTTACGCTCAATTCAATTGCAACCCATCGCCTATCCTGTCATAATTTATTGTCCAAGTAAAGAAATAGGTAAGGTGAACGACATGATGCAGCGTCATGGTCTTCTTCAGGGGGAAAGATGGAGAGCTTTCAAGGTATTACTCAAGCGCAGTCTCAGTAAAGGCCATGGCTGTTGGTTGAATGGGAGTATATTTAGAGTTTTTCTCAAATAAGCTTGAGTATAGATACACGTTTAGTTTCCAGTCCAACTGTTGAAAGTTCCGGAGTTAATTGGAATTCTACTAAACACAGCGAGAGAACATAAAATAGACTCACACTGCGGGACCAGGAATGGGGTAAGACTATGTTCCGAGGTGAGTATCGCACAGCATCTATAATTAAAAACGAACTTACACCGGTGCCTGTAAAAGAAGTGTATCAGTACGGATCTATGTGACTAAAATAAATTAGGTGCGCACTCTGATACGCGTCATAGACAATTCCTGGAGTAGTGGCAGTATAGGCGCCAGGGAAGGAAACGAACGAGGTGGGAAGAGCCGTTCCAGATCCAGTCACCTGGACTTGAATACAACTGGGATAGACTTGGGCACCGGGATATGTGTAGGCTATGATGGATGATGGCTAAGACACGTTCCACAAGAAATCTGAGGAATATGTATTACCCGCGTGCAATGCAATGCTGCGGTAGAGGAAAAATATTAGTAAAATCCAGTAATCCGATCAAGAACATACATTTCGTGGCGGATGAGATATTGGCCTGCCTTGAGTTTAGCTGGTATAGTGAACGCATAGATGCTCTTAGAAGCCGTAAGGAGGTCGGTGGCAGCCCACTTTCCGTCGGATGTCTTGCCGGACTCAGCGACCTTGAACCAGACAGCACTAAGAAATAGGTTGGCTTGCGTAAAGTAGCATCCAAGGGAATTTTATTCACGTACGAGGTACCTGGATTCCACTTCGTGATGTCACTGGGGGCACGCGCCATATAAGTAATCATAGGTCCCTTCAGAAAGGGTTAGTTAGGACAATTAGAGAATATGTAAATTAAACATACCATGTGACTGTCGGGCCAAGTTGTCCAATTCAAAGCGAGCTGTGATCCAGCTGCGGCAGTCGCATAAATTGCAGCGGGCGCAGATCCAGATACGCCGCCTTCAGTGTAACCGTTGCACTGCACACTACGAGGAAATACGATAAACACCCATAAGGATGGACTGAAAGAAGTAGAATGCATACTCAATAGAAGACAAATCAGTAACCGGGCCTTTTAAGTCGTACTTCCATAAGTTGGCGTTCAACTAAACCGCTGTTCAATACGTACCGTTTCCAGGAATCTTGCGAACGATGCGCTGAGGAACCGGGTTGTAGTAAGGATCTTGATAGGGCAAGTATCCGGTATACTTCGTTGACCCTGCAGTGATTTCTTGAACATAGCCGTGACCATGTACAGAAGCAGCAGCGATCAACAAAGAAACGGCGAGAGCGAGCTTGAACATGTATCAGATGAAGAGAACAAATGTCTGAATTTTTTCACGAGCAAGACAGGCTTTTAAAGTCGCTCCCCGTCATCGAGGTCGGAAAAATAAATGCATAAGCGGTCCGCTGGGACGGGTGCCGTCCGTTATATCGTAATGGAATAAGATCTGAAGGTCATGCACTCACCTGAGATTGGGTTGAGATGGGGTAGGTTGACAACTGCTGACCATGGTGAACACGATAATGCTCCAGAAGGAGAAATAAACTATAATGAATGGTAATGGAAGCAGTTGGTTTGTAGGAAGATTAGGGTAATGTGCTAGTGGCGGAACTACATAAGAAAATAAGCCTTGCATTAGACGTATGATAGAGCCGCAATGACTTTACACCACCGATAACTGCGAAATATAACCGGATATCAGACGTCATATGTCTAACTTTCTAGTTATCTTAATGATCACTTACATCAAGTTGCTTGATCCAAGCTTATCTGAAGCTCTTCATTATACAATGCACAAGGACATCCGCGGAGGAGGACCTGTGCTGGAGTGAATGCATGAAATGAGATCAACTTCGGAAAATCAGTGGAAAGGCAAGCGGATGAATAGAAACATGCCAAGCTACATCGGATAACAATGAGAACTGCAGTTCGTGGTATTGACGAAGTTAGATGCGATGGCAACGCCTAATCGCCAAATAACATCACTTGGTCGCCATTAGATATGGTAGGTAACCAAACATATAGAAGACCACCGATGAAGGTTGGTCTTGGATTTCGGATATTCTTCTGATAATTTTCGTAGAATCTTAGTGTGCAATATCTGAGGGTAACGTTAGTAGGCGGGGGATAGAAAAACGCATGTCGGATCTAGCGATATACGGTCACGGACAAGGTCCGTTGTCAAGGACATTACGAGTGTGGGGAGATCTAGTATTCAAATGTAGATGTGGGGAAACAGAGTAGAAGTGATGGTGCTATCAGGATGAAGCAAACCCAAATACCTATCGAGCAGCACGATTCAGTCATCTAGTGATTCTCGTACTTACGCTGAGTGTCGCTGCACCGTCTAGTTTTCTAAACTTCACTCTCAACCCAACTTCTAATGGCCATAAAATGTGTGCTCTGGATACAACGGTGAGTCTACATTTAGCCATTGTATACTTCTGGTACGTGATGAGCCAAATTCCGTATTGCCGTTGAGTCTGAGTAGATGCTGCCAAAGACTTGTTACGTGAAAGGAAAGTGGTGGGAAGAAAAGTTCGGTGGAATCTGGGTCAGTATTGTTTGATTTAAAGCATTAAGACAAATATAGCTACCTGGGGAACACCAGGTTCAAAAACTTTTTCGACTGTGACTCCGATATTGGACCTTTTTATTTTATAACCTAATCCTGAACTGCCCAGGCTACCAGCATAACATCTGAGAAAAGAATTCACGTGCAGTATTCATCCTGTCAGAAACCACTCACAAGTGGCCACCAGTTTAACTGGCAGGCTCCAGAATGATATCATGGATCGGGCCACGGCAGTGGGCTGCATGTCCCTGGCCAACGTCGGTTATGTTCTTCTACATGTTCACAACGTTGGCCTAACCTCAACTTCCACGTTCTACCAGCGTTCAACCGCATAGGACTCTCACCACATTCATCATGTGGTCAAACCAAGCATCGGCTCTGGTATCCTTAGTGTCATGGCTATTCGCGTCGAAAATATTACCAGAAACGCCAATGTCATGTCTGGCGGCGTCGAGGACGCTTGAGCAGCTCGTAAGCTGCCTGGACACGTTCACTGTGCCCCACAACTACTACAATCACGTCACATACGAGTTGGCGCAGCCCAATGCTCTTCAACGAGAGGCGTGGGTAGAGACGGTGTCCTTACTACTTTCAGTCGACGGAAACTGTTCCACAGTGGTACTCCCGGACGCGCTGCAAGGGCTCTATACGGTAGCTGTATTCCAAGAAGACTTCAACTCATACTGTGTGCTCGTAGAACACAGCCTAGGATGCGGATTTAAGTATTACAAAGGCTGGGGATTCATGGTCGTCCCGAGCACCCGTTCAGCCATTTCAAGAAGTATCCACCTCTCTGCCCCACATCCAAAGTACGACTTAGGTACGGTGGAACAAGCAGCAACACTGTTCAAGTCTACCGGAGCGCACAGTCTTCTTGTCGCAGGCCGGATCCGGACAGCGTTTTTGCAGTCTTCTGACTGCGTTGTTCCTTCCGGTAAGGGACAATACTACAAGACTGATCCTGCGCACAATAATGTAACTGCCTTGTTTCTCTCTTGTCCATACCTAACCGTCTTCACAGCTAGAACCTTTCGTAGACGCCAGCCTAGCGATCCACGCGTGGCAGTCAGCACACGGCGGCTGTCCCTCTTCAACATGCGCCTACATCCAAATACATGGTAAAGGCACGTCCACGTGCCCTCTCGATCAGATGTTCCTCTCAACCGGCCTTGGTACGTCGATATTGCATATTTAAGTAGTCGACTAATTCGGATCGTAGGCAACAGCACCTCTTCCCAAGAATGGTACACCTCCCCTGTCGATCACCCCATCAAGCGTCTCAAGACAGAACTACAGCTTGCATTCCCGATGTGGAACGTCTCTCTTCCCTCGGATAGCCCGTGTATTCTCACTGCCACTAAGAACGTCATCGGACGATACGTCAACGGCGTCCCGCTGTCTGATGTGTGCACCACTTCTGCACGCTCGAGAAGTGCTAAGGGGGAGTTCGTGCACATCGAGCAAGCTTCGGTATCGCGCAATGCCGGGTCGTACGATGCATGGGGTAGGGCGTTAAGGGAGACGTTCGAGACGAGTTGTGTGAAGGGTATGCAGGCGGATCCGAAGACGCAGATGTGTACCCGCCAAGATTCCGAAAGACGTGAACCAGAATCCTTTCTTCACTTGATATTGAAGGACAGAGACGCCGATCTGCCGGGTCTGCTGCAACGACCATACCTCCTCAAGCTTATGATATCCTTCCTGAGGATGATTTGATGATCATTACTCTCCAATTATTTACTTGCTTTTTCTTTCTTCCTACATTTTCTTCTCACTTCACATCATATCGCATGGTACATATTTATGCAGCATTGATAGCAGTCACCATACCTGTATTCCTATCAGCTTACCCCGTTACATGTAGCATCTCTGTATAATCGCTTATATCCGGTCAATCCAACAACTAGCTTATATATTCATAATCCACTATAACCCATTCATCATCGGGACACACGTCTCAGCCAATTCCAATAAATACATGAAAGCAAGATATAACAAATAACGATTATCGACGAGGAACCTTCTATTGTGTCTCTTGGTCATGTTCCGCTTTAGCCTTCGCGGCTGCTTCGAGTTCGCTGAAGGATCCACTCTTCAAGCACATGTTCCTAAAGATTCCATCTTTTTGAATGAGGTTCCATGGGGTATCGAATTCGGCAATCTAGAGATGATGGGACCATTTGTTACGACTGTCAGAGAATGATATAGGGGTACACTTACCTGACCCTTGTCCAATACAATGAGCCTATCGTAGTCGATGACGGTACGGAGGCGATGCGCAACTAAAGGGAATCGAGTCAGAGGCTATTGAAATACGAAGACAATAGCGTACCTGTCAACAACAGCGAGTTGTGGAACTCTTCACGGATCGTGGCTTGGATCTTCGCATCGGTAGCAAAGTCGATGCTACTCGTGGCTTCATCGAGAACGATGATAGAACTGCGTCTCAGCAGGGCTCGTGCCATAGCAATCAACTGCCTTTGACCCTGGGAGAAGTTCGTGCCTCCAGCAGACACCTGAGTATCCAATGAGACGGTAGTTTTAGTATCAGCCTCCGTGGTAGTAGTAGAGATGGTATCGATGGTAGCGACGGTACTGTCACGTTCTACGCCGGTGATAGAGGGTGGCCGGGTAGGAGCACGCGAAGATGACGCTGACTGTTCACGGGAGGTCCTTTCGGAGGATGGGGTGATCATTTGTACACGATATAGAACGTCCAAGCATTCACTATCTTCATGTTCATCTACATGCGAAGCCTCAGCAGCGCCTCTCTGGAGTCCAATATGCACTCACGGAACGGATCTAAGTTGTCTCTAAGTGTTCCTGAGAATAGAGTAGCGTCCTATTGGCGATAATTAGTTCCAATATTTCACACCGAAACAAAAGAACGCACTTGAGGAATGAAAGTCTTTGAAATATTATTAATTAGTTGGAACAGGAATCTTTTTCTAATTTAGACTTACCAGCCTGGATCGTAGATCATGTACACCGATAGTCGAAATATCGATGCCATCAATGAGAATGCGTCCGCTTACGGGGTCAACCTAAACAATAGTGAGGAAAGGATTACACACCAAAATAAAAGAACATACGAAACGAAGGATACTCATAGCAAGGGTTGATTTGCCACTACCTGAAAGATAGAGAGAGTTTACATATGAAGTTTACGGGAAATAACCAGTTTAAACACACCTGTGCGACCGAGGAGACCGACTCTTTCACCAGCCTTCAATGTAAAGGATACATCCTGGAGGACAGGAGGTAAATCTGGAGCGTACTTGATTACCAGATTCTCGACCGAAATGAGAGAATCCTTGTTGGAACTAGATGGCCAGTATGCTGGGACGCGATTGGATTCAATCACAGCGGGAGGTTCCTGTGGAAGATCCAGGCTAACGAAATATAAGTTTGGGATGTCACGAATGTGAAGTTTATAGCTTACTATTCGACAATTCGTTCCACAGAGCTGTAATAAAGTTAGCATATAGAATACAAATAATGCTTTCCGACGCACTTCAGATCCAATTCGAGAGCTATATAAAAAAAACCTCTGTAAGTAACCCAACAAAAAGTTGAATAGATTTCACTTACCAGTCCAGAATCGACAAGCCCAGTAAACTAAATACACCATAAATTGTAATCATTAGAGATAAGATGGAGACATACCAGAGCTCGTAAACGCCATAGCACTAGTGATACATAGACCAGCAAGACCAGCACCATCAGTAAGCGTTGTAATAGAGAAAAGCATCGTTACGAGGACAGCCAATGCACCGAGAGCATCGAAGTTGAGAAGGAGCCATCGATTTGTCATCCAGAAGGAGTACCACATCTGTAGAGCAGTAAGATACTGATCACTGAAATACGTGTATACGGACCTTCGTAGTCGTGTCAATTTTTGAATGGAGGCCGTCGAGGAAGCGACGTTCAGCAGAGAAGGCTCTGACTGTGACTATACCTTCTAAGAGTTCGCCGAAGTCAGAGAAGATTGGAGACCTCGTGTTAGATTCCATTCGACGCAGATCACGGCCAGTGTTGAGATAACCTATCGCGAGCTCACGATATGCAATACCGATGAATAGCGCGGGTATCAAGAAATATGGGAACACGACACTGTATAAGCATGCTAAGTGTACGTCATTAGTAAAGCAATTATAGAACGCACGCCACGGTCAGAATGGCAGCGAAAAAGCTGGCAAGGGAAGAGTTGACTGCTTGTAACGAGCCTGCCAAAGATGAATCTATAGTCTCAATGTCCTTTAAAGCGATGGTATGAGATAAGAATCATCATTAGGTCAAGTAAACTCACTTTTCCAAAGCGATTGAGCATACGACCTGGTGAGAGGTCAATATAAATCTCAAAAGACAGTTGGGACCACTTACCCTGGGGTGTGGTGTCGTGGAATCTGAACGTAGCTCGTACGACTGTAACAAGTAGTTGTCTGTACAAAGTGAGCATTTTGTACAAAGGAATGCAAATGTTAATGCTTACTTGAAAAGAGCGCGCGAAGCCCTGAGCGCAGCAGTATATTGAGCTGTCACGGAGAGGACACTGACCAGAGCATTCGCGAATCCGATTGCTGCGTAAATACCGACATAGAACAAAGGGTGCTCAATGGCGTTGGGCCAGTTGATGCCAAATAAACTCTTAGTAGATGATATAGGCTGATAGCTGGCGTGTTGGTGTTGTGCAAGATATCCGTCCATTGGCACTTCATGTTCTCCAGTCGCGAATGATTTGAATGCATACATATTATGAGCGTGTTCCTTTTGGCCGTATGCTTCTCCCCAAGTCTGAAGCATACCATGAGTATCGGCGTCATACTAACAGCAAGCAGATACATACCTTGATCCACAGCTTCTCAGTGATACCCAAGAGCTGATTAACCATGACTAAAAATAAGAGGAATCCCCAAATCCAGTAGGACGACGCTTTCAAATACTTCTTGTAAATAGACCACTTGACGCCACCAGTCTCTCGATGCTCATCCTTGATAAGTTTTCGCGGCTTCTTGGTCTCAGCAGATGCTGGCTCCTGAGTTTCGTCGGCCTCTGCAACCGCCAAAGTCTCTGCTTCTACAATCTCCTCCTTGTGAACTTCAGCTTCAGCGTCATGGGTAATTTCGTCCAAAATCCCTTGGGCACGAAGTTCTTTCACGGTCCCTTGGGTATCAATTCTCCCATCAAGCATCCGTACGAGGTAATAGGCGCCAGGAAGGACAAGCTCGACGTGGTGCGTTACCAGGATCTAAGAATAAACTATTAAAGGAGCTGACAGAATATCAGAAGGGCAATACACACGACGGTACGATTGGCTAGAAGCGGGCCTCGTAAGAGCTTCTCGTAAAGGAAACGAGACGTATGACTATCCTGAAGACAAAATTACATGATTAAATGATTTTAAAGACTCTAGGAGTTGATCCGACTTACCACCGCACTTAATGGATCATCGAGCAGTACATATTTCGTCCGTGCATAAACTGCACGAGCAAGAGCCACTCTATACAACACATCAGTCCGATGTTACAGCAGAGAAAGGGATAATGTCTACCTCGCCTTTTGACCACCTGACAGACTTACACCACTAAATAATACGGTATCAATGTTTTCCTTTAATAGCCAGGATTTTGACAGGAGACTTACCGAGCTCCAATTTCAGTTGAATCTCCGTCCTCTAACATCTCGAGATCGGGTTTCAAAGCGCAAGACTCAACTACTGCATTGTACCTCTCTTCGTCATACGGGTACCCGAAAAGAATGTTGTCCTTGATTGATTGATGTCGAAGCCAAGGCGATTGAGCAGCGTAAGAGATTGCCTGCATATGACCGTTCTCATCGACTTTCGAAGGGTTCTTCGACATGATAATTCTGCCATGGATCAAGGTCATCTCCCCAAGTAATGCCATCTGGTGTGGATGTAAGCAAAATGGACAGATAACGCTAACAAACCACTCACTAGAAGGGCTGTCTTTCCTGAGGCTGTAGGTCCAGTGATAACGGTCAATTCACCCTCTGGGAATCGCACATTGATATCACGCAGCTCGAATCGGTGATCAGTGGGTTCTGCAAGGGAGGTAGTCTCGCTAGCGACAGTGCTACTATCGTCGGTAGAGGGAGTCGGTGAAAGTGACTTGTCTTTACCCTTATCCTTCTCGGTATCTTCCGGTACCTCATTCCACTTCATGCATGCGTTCGAAAGTCCAAGTCCCTCGTCATCTAAGCCTGGCAGATGGGGCCCTGAGAGATCCTTCTTCAGCGAAGAAACTTGGTCTGTGACTTCGTCCTCATCGAGATACACTGCAATACGTTTAAGAGCAACGCCCGTCTGTCGAATAGGATGAGAATGGGTATATTAAGATGTGTAAGGGACGACAATTTACCTGCAGAATCTGTACAATCCACGCGGGAATAACATTGAGGGGAGCACTGATACATGATGATGAGTGGGAATTAATATGAACGCGGTTATTCACATACCGAATCATGCTGAAAAGAGCAATTGCCTACAAACAAGGACTGGTAAGCGTTAGAAGGGACATAAGCCTATCTCACTTACCGTAAATGCTGTACTGACTGTTAATTCATTGCCTTGCATGACATATACAAAGAACGAAATGATGGAAACCAAGATAGGTGCGCAGGTCCAGAGGAGATAGAACATAACGGAGTTGATGCGCGCTAAAACAATATTAGGCTAAGCTATTATCGAAGTGAGACAGCATGAGGCTTACCCTTAACCATCCATTTCATCTCATTCTCTCGAGCATCCAAGGCGCGTCCGATCCAGCGCTCCTCCCATGCAAAGAACTTGATGAATTTGACCTGTTTTGACGTGATCAGGGCTATATCCGCTTACAAACGCGACCAGACATACAGCTCCAATGAGTTCATTGAGGACACCCATACGCTTGTCTCTCGCAGTCAAAACACCCTTTTGAATCCTGATACTTCGTCTGGCTATGAAGCTGTTCAGTGGCCACCCTGCAATGAGAACTATGAAGCCTGCGAAGGCACTTATTCCCAGCAATCTATATCGTGGTCAGAATAGATGTTAACAGGCGTGACAGATGTTACAGACTGGTATAAGAAGGTTCCAGCAATAATAATTTCAAACGGAGCTTTGGGATAGAAGTTAGTGTACATCGTTAGCGTCACAAACGATACACAAACCTCCATATATAAAGTATGCTCCGGATATCATTCCGGAGATCTGCATAGTGTTATATTACGGAATAGATCTGGATTGGAATATTGGACATACCCTATTAGCGTCGCCAGCCATTAAATTGACAATTTTGCCAACATCAGCTCCAGCTTTGGGGTCGTCGGCTTTCGCGGCCTTGTCCTTCTCCTCTTTCTTCGCAGCTTTACTCTTCTCTACATAACATCGTTTATGAGAGTAAATCGCATTACAAGAACGATAGTCATACCTTTCTTATTCTTCTTGCTCTTCGCTCCATTACCATTAGTAGACTCAGCAGCGGCATCAGCATCGGCAGCCTTCTTCTCGGCAGCTTCGTTCTGCTTATCCTTGTTGATGATGCCAGAGTAGTCCTTTCTCTTGAGAGCCTTATCGTAGATTGCAGCCATCAACTCGGTCCGGATGTGAGTGGCCGCACGTCGGCCGAACCAGAGATGCTGTACGTCCGCTTGGGCCTGTATGAGGTCAGTGAATGTTCTGGGATAGATTTGAGATATATCACCTTCATCAAAGCGCACCCAAATGCTAGGAACGCGTAAATACTGGCACGGACACGGACAATAGACTCGGAGTTGGGGTCAGGGATAGGATTCTTCCCATCGATGTCATCAAGAATGAGTCTAAGTGTGTATGAGCAGAAGTCCAGATTAGAAGCAGACTGTAACATACTTGAGGAAGAGAGGTCCACAGTAATTAAAGATAACGCTGACGAAAGTCAGGATGAAGTCGAGCCTTGGCGGATACCAGAATTAGATGGGTGTTAACAGGATTGTGTGACAGCACATACAAAAGATCAAGTGAATTTGCAGCCCAGAGTTTGCGAAGAAGTGTGGATCGACTGTGCAGAGCCCATCAGTGACTAAGATAGAGTATTAATGACGGATAGCTCACTATATGGAGCTGAATTTGATGAATACGGGTCGAGATTGCATGGTTGGACTGAGATTAGGGACATCGTCCTCGTTCAAGGTTGTGTTTCTTCCCTAGAGAGACATGAGCAAGAAGTTTTCAGCGGGAAAAACAATCAACTTACAGATTGCACGAGAGGTCGAACCCAGTTGAACGAAATCCACCCCCAGAGCGATGTATAATCTTCGAGGGAGACGGTTTTGCCCTAGTTGTGGTCATCAATAAGAGTAGAAGGATATAAGAGAGCCACATACGATATCCTCCCTCTTCACATGACTGCTCGGAATCGCCAAAGGCATGCTCAAGACTACGAGCAAGAGCCCGCTAATGATAACCAAGTTCATGGAGAGTGCGACAATGGTGATGATTTGCGGCAAAGGAGAGTCGAGGAGAATATGGTCGAGTAGGACGCCTCCAAAGTAAAGGATTCCTATTACTAGGAGAACGAGATAAATTATAAACAAGTCGTATGGCGGGGTTGCAGTGGGATGAACGATTGGTCGAATGACAGTGTAGAGCCAAATAATGGCAAGTAAATACGCGCCTCCTACTGCCCAAAGGTTGGCAGTATCACTGTACAGATAATAAGATCCACCAGCGATCCAGTACAGTGTTTCAAAGAGGCCTGCAAATGAGAACACGACCGTCCGCCATAGAGGAACCGCACTCGGCACCTCGACAGCCGCAGCCACATCCTCGTCTCCCAATACTTTGTCACCAGAGGCGGCATACACATCGAGAGCTTCTGCTTCATGCAGAGTCAGAAAAGGCTGGAAAGGCGCCTTGAGTATCCTAGATAACTTCCGTGCTGGTCCGGGTAGGGGTATCGAAAAGAAGCAGAGAGCGAATACGAACGCAGCGGATAATACAGTGCCCCAGATAGCTCGGACACATGGGATCTCGAATTCAAAGGGCCCATAGCCACCACAGATCATTGGTTCCATTGGAGCCATATCCAACGGTACTTGAGATGGTGGGAGGAAGAAACAGATCCACGCGTCCCAGAAACGAACTGTGAGAGCCGGCTACTAAAGTCGAAAATAGGCTAAGGTTCGGATTAGACACCGGAGTCAGCGCGAGCGCCGAGGCTGGATGCCCCCACTTGCCTTGGCTTACGTTCTCTGTAGATTCTGCGTGCCTTGGCTTGCATTCGGTGTTGATCCTGCTTGATTCCGCCTTGCTTGCTCTACCTTACATGCATTTTCATGCCTTGTCAATAGCTACTTGTCCGATGCTGGCACGATTTCGGCATCGCACTTTGTGGCTCATGTGCTTCGTGCCGTTCTTCATCTCACTCGCTCATGAAGGTACAAAGGTGCGTCGTTGGTAATGTACGTCAAGTTAAGGCAGAACTGACGTACCTTAACCAGACGTACAGTACAAACATCTAGTACATAGGCTCGTGGGAAAACAATCTATGACGACAAGGAGATAATGGATGTGGGAAGTTAGTTAGCTTACAGGAAACTATCCATTGTGGCGAGGGGAGATGGGGCGTGGATGAATAGGGATATGATCATCTAGCAGGAACCCAATCCTTGGTAGTAAGAAGATGAGTCGACGCATGAGAAGACGATTCGGCTCGACGGGACGGTTCAACATGAAGAAGCGAAGGTGGATAGAAGGGGAACGGGGATGGCGAAAACATGAATCGCCTACGGCAACAGCGCGTCATCCAGCTCGCGAGACGATACATTCCGCCGATCCAAAGGTGAATAACTGGCGGGGCCAACGGAGAGTGCAGGTATCGCATACGGCGACCGGGAAGCGTTGCTATGTAGTTAAACGCATGTCGTAAGGGTTGGCGTCGGGTGCTTAAGGAGCTAACATTCTCTTAACAGGATGCAATAATCTCCTACAACGAGTCCAAGCGCCGTGAGCTACATATCCCCTTCGGCGGATTATCCCATTCATGCGGGAAGACGATATACAGTCGAGGGTATGTCGCCAGGCGTAAAAGGAAGAAGATTGTTATAACTAACGTACCGTGTAGATGTTCCACCCGAACTGGAAGGCCTAGAAGAGGTAGAGACGAGGCAAATTTGCCTACAACGATCCCCTCCAATGGAGCGGAACACGCTAAGCTTGTATATGCTGGGCATCTTGCTCGTCGAAAAGAATTATGCAGTGCCAACGCAACAGGAGTCGACCATCGACACCAACTTCAAAGCCACACACGACTGAACGGACACTCGCTTGGATGGCCATCATTCTGGCGAGAAGGTACTGGTACTTCCGGCATGCAAGTTCAAAGTCTGTCATCTTTTATGAAGAACTCCAGTTGGTTGATCTCACTCGAACCAGCAGTAGTTAGGAGTTGAGAACCACCAAAAGTATTAGGCTGGCGTTCGTTCGTGAGTCGTTCTTTATCCCAATGTCTGATCTCTTAATTAACCCATGTCAGGTCTGTGAACGCCTTGTACCTATAACTCGTGCTGAACATCTATGTTAGTATAACGCGAATCTTTTTCAATATAGTCCAGTGGATGTTTGGTGCCGCCATCACGATACATTGCTTCTGAGGCTGCAGTCTTGCTAATCTCATTAGGATTGGTATAGGTGCGCTTCCCAGTTTCGCGTAGGATCTCTCAAATAATGCATCGAGACCGCCGTCGAGTTCTTGTCCATTTTACGTCTAAGTTCATAATGTGTGTACTATGAACCATCGCTTCGAGGTCGCTCCTCTGAGAAATAGCATGTGCACGTGTTTAGTGAGACCAACCAGCTCGTTCAGAGGGATGCAAACTGAGATGGGGATAGATTACAGAATTGCAGCTTCTGCCGTTCTCTGCATCGCACCGGCACGGTCCTCGACGACCTCAATCTTCAATAGACTCCTGTCCTTGTTATCCACATGCTCGGACTATTTCTGAAGCTCTTCACTGGGCTCCTATGAAAGCACCGGCGAGCAGTGGAATGAAGGAGGTGATTGAAGCCATACTGCACGCAGCATTTACTTCTACTCACCATCGACATCAACTACATGATGATGACCCGGCACTTGAACTATTTATGCATCGACGTCACTCTAGGAAATCAACAAGAAGATGAGACGCTCCCGAAAGATATGAGCACATGCTTGTAAGGCTGTAGGAGAAGCTGTGCTTCGATTGCGCTATCTGAAGTTCGATCGGCGTCTTTCGGTCGGGCGATGCTGGCATCTCAGCTGCTCTTCTGGATGCCGTAGATACCCCGTTTTTACATCTGTTGCGGTGATCTGTAAGAGCTGGGGTTGTTTGATGACACGACCTCTCGCTTTGAAAGATCCCGTAGTAGGACCGAAAGAAGGGAATCATAATCTATACTTTCTGTGTTGTATGCTGCAAGCGCTACTCCGAGTCCGGCGCTGCTCTTGTGGATGCTTTGACTCCGATCAGTGTGTCAGAATCTTTATGGAAGTGGACGCCTTACTTCCATCCACCATCCAAATATAACGACTTCGCAATGCTTCTAGGAGTTACGAAGAGATTGAAGTTGATGTTCGGTATTCTTTCTGTATGCGATCAAACAGAATGCGTAGAGCATAATATATTATCGCAGAAATAGATCGTTTCTTTCATCGAATTCACGGGAGTTAGAGTGTTTTCCTACATACTATCAAAGGCTTAATTACAAGTACCTTCAAACTAGAATCAATTTCTTCAGAAGTAGTTGTGTTTAGTAAGTCTATATGAATACATCTAGGTACTTAAGTTCCTTCAATACTGACGAATCTGGAAGCAGTACTTAGTTATGATATATGAAATCAATGACACTCGAAAGGAAAAAGGCTTTCTAGTAAATCAAATCGTCGATATCTCTGTATCGTCTTTGACATCGACCTTAGCAGGCTGTGATTAAAATATTTTCAACACTCACAAAAAGCATTTACGAAACAGATCTCACCATGGTACGGGTTGTGTAGGCTGTTAAAGATCCGAAGTTAACCTGGGGGTAACCAGATGACTTCAAAATTTGGGATTTAGGGGACTTATTACTTGAAGATAAAGTCGTCAGAGACATGCTACCCTCGTTATCGAATATTGGCATTGCAGAATCCCCAACCACGTTGTTGGGACCACGAACGTATTCTCTTGCATTCAAGCTCGTCAAAAGTGAGTTAATATATACTGTAGTAGCCGTACTTTGGCTCAATTATGTGAGAAGAAATATTCCAGGAGGAACTCACTTTTACTGGTTGGCAAGTAAACTCCAATATAAATAAAGTTGTCTGGGTTTGCAGCGTACTAGCGGCGAACTTTTTAAGCTGTTACTCACACGTTTCATAAGATAAAATATTACAGTAATAAAAACAGCAGTGCTGCCAATCCTACGGAGGCGACTAATTAGCTACAATCCAAGATGCAAGTGTAATAGGGCTGCTCACGTCATCAACATGCCCGTATTAATGGTGAATACCATCAACACTTTAATCATCGAGTCGGTGCTAAACATATGTGTTAAAAAAAAAGTCCCCCCATCGGATGACGACAAATAAATAAGCTCACTTTCTGAATCCGGTGCGTTTCTCATACAACTTGAAGCAAAGTACGATAGCAATAAATGCATCCACAGCAGCGGCACAAGGAAGAGCTGAGTCAAATAGCCACTAGTAGCAAGATGAACCCTGAGGACTTGGATCAGAATATTATCACACGCACTGTCAACCAATTCACATCCAGAAAATGAAGACGTCCAGCAAGTCTAATGGAATAAAGTCAAAAATCCGGCCAAAAATTTGGATACAGGGAGATTTACTGATATATCGCCACAGCTTAGCAGTTTTCGTTAGTTTTTTTGGTGTGGAGAGTTCGAATTACACACCATACGCAGCCCCTACGATGGATGCAAATGGAATTCAGCAATTAATGGCATATTAGATAGATTTTTCAAAACCCACCAGCGTAATAGAGAGATAGGGTACCCTACATACGCTGAGTCGAAATTCGCGATGCACCAGATTCAAAATAGCTTACAATTATGACAATCCATTGTTTTCGGTGCGTCACTATTTCATATCAGTATTATATCTCGACTCATAGGAATAATAGTCAACGCACGACGCCATATTCGCAATGCATATACGCTATAAATCCCATCAGCCATTTAATAACGGAAAGACCAGAGAAATGTACCTCCTAACTAATGTGTCACTGGTTGTCTAAAGGAATGGGGTAGAGATGATGAGCAGATATTCTATTATCCATGCCTATTGGACCTACCCCAGGTATGAGCTGAGCCTGGTTAATATTATCTCGTTTCACATCCGCATTGAATAATCACTGGTTGGAAGGCTCACCACTAGGCTCCTTAAGGGCAAAAATAGCGGTTGGTAGAGTAAAGGACAAAGATGTAAAGATACAGCACAAACCATGTAGGATCTTTCGCCACTGTTGGATTCCCGTAATTGCTGACCATATAGTAATATAAGGAATGAACAACAAAGATATGTTGAACCGTATCGATGATCCAGAGACAAATGACCTAGCACCGTCAGTGATGGTACGCTATTTTTGGTATCATCACTCACAATAATCTTCATATATGTCCTATCTGCTTGAGCACCTTTCAGAAAAATGAATGTCTGAACGCAGGTGATTCCATATAGTCTGTAATAATTGTTACACTTTGGTTAAAGATGCTTGAATTCTCAGGGACTTGCATGCTTGCAATAATTCCTCCAATAAACGCTGCACCGAGGGTATTATTGAAAGCAGGGAGTGCCTCACTGAGACCTGTAGTGCTAGCACTGGTAGTCATGACGGGAAGATAATACTGAGAATGGAAGTAGTAAAGTGTTTGAGAAGCTCGCTCTCTTTCTCCGCGTATAAGTACACATTCCGAAAGGTGGTAGGGTATATCGTGTTCCAATGATTTTATAAGGTTTCACTTTCATCTTTAGAAGCAATCTCGGGGAAGGGCTAGAAGGAAGTCGTGCAGTGCTTCTAAAATAAGAATAAAAATCTGCTATATATAAACCGTCCTGAAGGGAAATTTAGCATTGCCACAGGTAAATAGAATGTAAGCGATATAGCTAAATCTCGTTATGTACCTTTGTTATTTGTAAATCCTGTTGATCTTTTGGTCGTGACTATCATGGGCATTAATTTCTGGTTCCGAGATATTTAAATAATGGTAGTCTCTTGGGACCCTCGTGGCTTTCGGAAGACCATAGCCTAGGCATGCGGTCACTCCATAACCAGCCTGCTCACAGAGAGTGCGACCATGGTGATCATCGGCGGAAAAAGAGAGTAGAAGAGAGTATGATCGAGTAGGATGCCTCCGAAGTAAAGGATTACCATTACCAGAAGGACGAGATAGATCGTAAATAAGTCGTACGGTGGGGTTGCAGTGGGATGACTGATTGGTCGAATGACAGCGTAGAGCCAAATAATGGCGAGCAGGTGCAAGTCTCCTAAGGCGAAAAGGTCGGTAGGACCACTGTACAAATAATATGATCCACTAGTGATCCAGTAAAGTGTTTCAAAGAGACCCGAAAAAGCGAACACGACCGTCCGCCATAGAGGAACCGCACTCGGCACCTCGACAGCCGCAGCCACATCCTCGTCTCCCAATACTTTGTCACCAGAGGCGGCATACACATCGAGAGCTTCTGCTTCATGCAGAGTCAGAAAAGGCTGGAAAGGTGCCTTGAGTATTCTAGATAACTTCCGTGCTGGTCCGGGTAGGGGTATCAAAAAGAAGCAAAGAGCGAATACGAATGCAGCGGATAACACAGCGCCCTAGATAGCTCGAACACATGGGATCTCGAAGCCAAAGGGCCCATAGCCACTACAAAACATCGGTTCCATTGGATCCGTATTCAACGGTTCTTGAGATACGGGAGGAAACAGTGAACTATTCGTCCCAAAAACGAACTGTGAGAGCCGGCCACTAAAGTTCGGACCGGACTAGACACCGGAGTCACAGATTTTATCTAAATCTTATCTTGGTGCGCATATTTGAACTCAGTTATATCTAGTAGATAGGTTCAAGACACTACTTATATTCTAGCTACAGTATATATATAAGGGGCGTCGTATTTCTTTACGAGTTCCCAAGTTCTCTGGAATTCGATTGCACCTTACGCCAGTCTTTCAAGTTCCCTCTGAGCTCCCTTCCCCTTCCGTTTGCCGCGACTGACTAACATCGCTCTCGCAGCACACAATGCGAGGCTAGATGTCCTTGGGATGCCCCTAATTGCCTTGTATATACGGCTTTATGGGACGGTAATACGGTCATTGTAGCCGTACCGTCAAGCATTTCAGCAAGACTTTTACGGTACGGTTTGGCGCCGTACTTGACCGTAATATTACGGCCGTAACCGGCATCATACGGCAGTACGGCGTCTCGATTTCAATATGTTTCCGAATTACTTCTTATGTGTAAAAGACTTACAGAGTAGACACATTGATAACTGTCAACCATGGTTTTTCTGCTTTAAGCTGTTTTATGAAATATAAAACTGTCCCTGAGCTAGTAATACTTGGCTCAAAAGTTACATTATTAATGATTCCATTGAAAGAAAATCGTGGAATATCATCCTCTTCGCTCTCCTATTGAATAGGAGGCTCAAACTTTGGAGTACAATTGGATTTACCACTAGTGACAGGTCTGCATAGCAATATCACTCCGCTTTTGCATGTTTGAGGTCCAGTGCAATTTTACGCTCGTTAAACAATCTTTTAAACCTGTTGAATTATTCAATTGGAGCAGACCTCGTCGAGTTGGATCTCACTGTGGAGAAGAAAGTGTTTCAAGTTACAAAAATTGGGTATAAATGCTGCTCAAAAAATTCGGATTGTGGGCCCTATCTCTCAACCACTTTATTTGTATTATGTTGGCCTAATGTGCACAAGATGGCTCCGCGGGAAACCTCAAAGACGCGAACGATATCAAGTTCTTCCACCCAGAGAGCGACAAGACACCAATTAGAAAGTCTTTCATGACATATTATGATCTGCTATTGCTGTTGAGCAGTGCATTTTCTCTGGTGGAAGAGACGCTATTTTAACGGAATAAAATAAAGTAAGGCTCAGTCAGATAAGAATTGACTAATATATATTGAGACGTAGCAATACCTAACGGAATAAAATAAAGTAAGGCTACGAGAACAATCAGTAAGAGTGAAACGAAATAAGTAAGTAAGTTGTAACTCACCTCAGTCAGATAAGAATTGACTGAGGTGTTTCTACCCTATCTAGAGGTCTTTTATACTACGAGAAATAATAAAAGGAGTATGCACAAAAGTAGAATTAAACATACTAATCAGTTGTTTCTACGTTACAGAATCCGAGTAATAAATGTGTTGTTATTTCGTCTAAATAATACGTGGGTCCAATATTAGGAATTCCGAGTGGATAATTAAGGGCGGGCGATGCGCGAGACGGTTTGTATTTCCAACATATTTCCCTTCATCGCGCTAGTTTACAGCCAGATACTACTTGATATGATCAAGTATGCATATTCGAGTTCTGTATTTGACTGAGTCTTACTATGTAATATGCTTATAAAAAAAATTCGTCCTTACACCTGCCGTACAGCCGTACAATGCCGTTTTGGCCGTAAAATTGGCCGTACCGTACCGTCGGGCAGTCGAAGTCAACTTTACGGCTACAGCATAAGGCTCCCGTAGCCGTACAGGTGCTGTATTTATACGGTCGCATACCGTATACGTACTACGGTACGGCGTGCAGCCCACCTTTTCAAGCCTCATCCAACGCAACGAGCAGAACTCTCCCTGAACGTACTCATTCGAATTTGGGACACCAAAATGCAGGACGGCAGCAAGCCTAGTATCATTATCCTCCGTTCTCGTCATAGACTCGGTTCTTCCCCAGCTCCCTTGGCATCCCGCCTCGTTTCTGCGTAGCTCTGGGAATTAGTGCACCGATTCAGGGTTAGGGCTAGCGTCCGCTGGTCACATTTAGTACGCTTCCCCTTTTCCTCTCTACTGGCCTTTCTAATTCCTTCTCCGTAACGTCTGCATCTACCCTGCCCTCATTCAGCGCTGCTCCTGATACATACAAGTCACTCTACCCCGCTGTGCTCCCAAACGTCTTTAGAATCCTTCAACCCGCATAAACTGTGCAAACGCATCCACCACCGCATATACGTGTCCGGCGGGCTCGCCGCTGTACAGACAAGCATCACCAAGCCGATTGCGATATTTCTGGAAACGTTAAGCCGCTTTGAGCCGAGTTTGGCGGCAGGCGAGTAGCAATGCGTGAGTGGTGCCCGAGGGAGTCGCTGAGGCGGGAGGACGTGCAGACGCGACGAAAAGGACAATTGTGGGCGGTATGCCCGCGGTTGGTACGCTGCATCGTATGTCCTCGATACCTCATACATCCTACTTCAATATATAGGTTTCCTTCGCTCTTGTGCACAAAGTTAAGCTTCCGCTCGCGCATTCAACTCAAACATCTCTTTTCGCGCAGATATTGCATGACGATGATGGTTAGATTCTACGCTTGAGACAGTACGCGATTGAGGAAGCCAAGACTTGAAAACCGACACGGATGCGAGAAATGCAAGTCGATTTGTGCAATTCAGCTCTTTCCTTCAACACCCTGCTCATCCAGCAGCATTTATTCGTTTCCAAGGTGTGTAAATTATCCAATTATTCCTTAAATGAGTTCTAATGTATTATTCAGCTCCTACACTGGTTATTGTGACATGTATGTCGTAGTTCCACTCGGTTCGGTTATTCTATCCACTGTCTGCCCTTACGTTTTCTCTGCCGCTTGTTGAACTTTTGATTGAGTCACAGTCCAGGTTCTACCATGGAGCACGTATAGTCAATCCTCTGCATGTCTGTCCACCATGGCAAATTTTCACCTTTAGGGAAATGACTGATCAGTGGAAACTATATATTTGCATATAATCACCTCTACAACCACAGATGCTGTTCAGGGGGTCTGCGCTCTTCGGTACTCCTTGTATCGACACTTACGTCGGAATCAGCATCGTTTGTCATGCATCTTCGGATTCGCCCGACCTTTGCATCCCGGTCTACACGGTGGTCTAGTCTTGTACGTCCACTGTCGTACCATCATCTCGCACTAATACACACCGTTAACCCTCACAAGTTGACCACACGAACCAATGTCGTATCGTTTGAGGTATTGAGAGCTCCGCGCCATCAGGATCCAGTAGCTCCGTGTACCCTTATCAAACCCGACCTACTTGAAGCTATGTGGAGCAGATATTTTCTGCCTTTCTGGCCACATACTATCAACAAGCTGTAGCTTCGTTTCAATTGCTAGCTTCGATTTCTTGCCACGTGTTGGCGTTAGTCGCATGTAAATCCACCTTAAGCACCCTCAATGTTTACTGGTCATTCAACTACTTTATTCTACTGGGCGTTTTAGCATGCCGTTACGACCATCTAAAATACTCACCCGAGCGGCTCAGTAATCGGAAGGTGCGGCTTCTCATTGCAATCCCTGATATCAGCAGGCGATATTGCTTCATACGCCTGGCATGGCAATCTCCCCTCTCTACCGCCTCTTTATTCACTCTCAGAGACGCTCAATCTTACGATTCGATGTCATGATCGCCTGGGCGCCAGTCGAAGTGGGCGCCTATGGCGATGCAGCCGGTGCTGGCTTCCTCCGGCACAAGCATATGTTCATCTCATTGGAAGGGTATACTTCTCCTTCACTTCTAGCCGTTCTCTTCCCATGATCCACCTTTCATGTCACCTCTAGGCGTTTATGCTTTTCCAGTGCCCCCTGGATCTCCTCGGGTTTCTTCCTTCCATTATGACACAAAGAAGTGTGAGCTCCTGTACTAGAGGTGGATGCCTTTATATTCGGTTTTCGGTCGTCCTGGTAGGATTGTCCTGGATCCTTTCACTGATAAGTGGCGGTTATGCAGCTGCACTATGTGAAGTAGACATCGTGACCATCGTTAAACGTAGTTGTTCGAACACCGTGAATCGAAACGGCTGGGGCCTGGAAGCACCACAGACTGATGATTTGAAATGGTCAATTGTAATGATGACCTGATTGACGCGTCTAGTGTGAGGTGGTGGAACAGGCACATCTCACAAATGTGGATAAAGTTGCTTCTTCGCAGAATCCCGTTGGCTTATTCTTACTTAGAAGAAGAGCAAGCCACCAGTAATCCTGGTAGGGGCATGGCGATCCGAAAGAAAGGAACCTAACTCATCGATGCTCAAGCCCTCCAGGTTGACGACTATTGATGTACAATGGTGCGAACGCTCGGAAGATGTTCCGTTCAATCTTGTACCCTCAAATTCTCGATTTATAGTTGCTTTGAGAAGCATCTAAAATTATTTAATGTTTAAGGAACTCCCTAGGTAGAATGTGTTTCCCATCCACTAGTCTCCAGCTCTTCTAGTATTCAACCGTATTCTTCCTTCTTCGTTGTCATGAATCGTTTCGGCGGAGAATTCTTTTCTTATACCTGCAGAATACATGGCTGATGCACAAGAACAAGCTCTTCGCGGACGATGATCTGGACGATCAAGCAATAGGCGCTCTTCAGCTGTCCTCCTTACTCTTAACACAGGAATCTCTAGTACACAGCCCTTTCTCCGAGGGCCTCATGGTAATACGCAGGTGATACCTGTCTAATATCAATGTTCACACATAAGCGCTTATTGTCACGAATGTTTAAATTCCTTTCCTCTTCCTGCCCGCCGAAACTCTTCGAATTGTAATCTAGAAGTATATGTCCCATTTTAAATATACATTTCTCATGGATTTTATCTGAATGTACCACTATATAAAATATTATTGGGATGTTGCCGATATGTTGCAAAGACACATCAAATCGAGGCGTGCTACTATTAGTATTAGTGACAACGTAAGACATAGATATCGATGGTTTCTCATACTTCGACAATGTTAAGTGTTTATGGTACGGGGCCTTTAGCTACAACTGGTTCAGAAAACCAACAAAGCGGCATTCTATTGGTATTGTTGATTCTCGAATCTTAAGAAATCAAGTGGAAAATTCAATCATCCATGAGAGCGCTACTATGTCTGTATTATCAAGGACAACCTCGTCTATCTTTAACTTCTAGCCAATTCATTGTGATATCTTGTTCTGTGTGGAATATGCTAGTGTCTTGATGCATCAAAAGTTGTGCTACCATTAACTATGGCTCTAAATAGGCACTTATCGGCTATCTCGATCATCCTGGTGTGTGCCGAGGCTCGTTTCTGCGCTTAAAATGTGTCCAAGTGGATATCCCGACATCCGCTATGTAGATAACGTCTTACAGTTATTAGCTGTGCACGTCGTGGGAGTAGGGTACACACGGAACTCTGACCATCTCGTCCAATTTATGCGCGTCTCTGACGCCATATGAGGTATCTCAGCATAAAGTATGCCCAATCTGGAAATTATCGCTTTACGATCAAAGCATCATACCCACCGCTAGGGAGCCGTACTAAAGTCTATCTGAGTTTGTCAGGAAAGAAGACCAATTAAAAGAAGAATGTCAGTTTGGCACTGCGAAATGCCACACAGCAGCCATAGCCACGATGCATTGCCGTGGTGCGCATAAAAACCTTTGATCCAGCCCGCGAAGCAAAGCAGCGCCCATCGCCCACTTTTTACTGTGGTTACATCATGCGAAGGCCTGTTGCCTTTAATATTTGTCTCTTGATTGCTTCAACTTTTGCTTACCCCCGCAATATCACGGTCGATAATGCGAATCCCGGCTCGGCCATTCAATACCATGGGAATAAATGGATTTTGCAAAACACAAGAAACTCAGTCGTTGGAGGATATTGCTATGGAGGAAGCATCATGTCCGCATCCCATGTAACAGATTCAGCTGCTACTGCGACATTTACATTTACTGGTATGTCCTCCCCCTGCCCATATTTAGTTCCCCGCTGATCAAATCCATACCAGGAAGCGCCGTTTATTATATGGCCCCTTTACTTCGTATCAAGGATTACAACGGATTTACGAAAATCACGACGCTCCTCACGCTTGACTCACGCCCAGCTGAGACTGTTAACTTAATGAGCCCTAGCGTTTCTGGCTATAAGATGTCCGACGTGCGCTGGAGTGCTACTGATTTAGCCAACGTAACTCACACACTTGTGGTATCTATCAATGCCCCCGGTCAAATACCTGCTACGCTTGCTGTTGTCGATGCGTTTATGTAAGAAATCACGAATATTCTGTACTTTACTGTCTACTTACTCTACAAACTTTTAGATATACAGTAGATGAAGGCGATGTCCCTGTTTCTTCATCCAATCAAGCTTCAGTACTCGTAAATACACAGAGCTCGTCGATCCCAAACAGCTTACCGACGACATCAATCCTTACCGCTGGTGAAACCATACATTCGTCAACTGGAGCCAGCGCCCTTATAGGAAAAATTATTCCATCTTCTGCGACCCAGTCCGAAGCGCTGAAGCCCAGTGCTTCCGATACTTCACTTGGAGCCGAACCCACAGATACAGTACAATCAAGCACGAAAGTTGATGCACTGAATTCGCATCCGACACGGACTTCCGCTATCGCTGCTGGAACGACTGCAGGTGTGCTTGTAGTGGGATTGGGCATACTTGCCCTGTTTACTCCCCTCAAATACTTGCTAAAACTTTTGGTTGGCTCTGAAGTCCCTTGTTAATCGAACTTCACTCACAATTGATTACAGCTCTTTTCTCTGTTTGGCATCTTTCCTTTCAAAGCACGACGGATCATATTTATAGCGGAGAAGTCCCTGCCAGCCACGGATGTATGAGGGATCTTGTAATCGTTAGCTTATTTGCTGACATTATTTTCAGATATCTCTCTTCTTAACAAGCAATCCCGGGAAACTTTGTGATTCCAGTGAAAATGATCGTACGCATATTTCAGTCTGGAAAGTGTGTATAGCCCCACCCTTTAAAAAGCTATGGCTAACTCTATTTTCACTGATTACTAGGTAATCAGGCTCGGTGGAGGCTGTGAGTGATAACGTCTATGACAATCATTGCGACATTCTCACCCGTTTTTAGTGAATGAATTCGATTTGACAGTTCCCTGCGTGTACGTACATGTTTATATATATATATCATTGGTATTCTCATTGGCAAGTTCTGGAATCACCATAGATCAGGGGCTGGTTTCGTCGAAGTAGGCTTTGCGACGGTTGACGATACGAGTGGATGTATCAAATCTGACACTGTAGGACCATCTCACGTAAGTAACTAGTGATGAAGCATTAAGCTCTGATTAAACAAGCTGTTTAGGCTTCCTTGGATGACAACAACGTCTGGGAAACTGAACCCTTACAAGAAGACGAAAAACTGCCATCCATTTTAGAAAATGCGAAGCGGGGCGCTAAATTCAAACTAAATGCTAAAAATCGTAGTAGTACTGATGCACGTATTGCGCTTTGTGAGTTTCTCTTACTTCGGTGGCTCTGAAATCATCGACCTACAGTATCGGCTTTAGGTGCAGGCATTCGCGACGGTGAAGCTACCGAACAATACCCATTTATGTTGATCGAAGCAGATCTATTCCGGTACGTGTCGTCAATCCCGACAAAAAAAATCTGTTTGAAATTTAAGGATTTCTGGACTCAGATCTCGTACTGGCGAATACAAAACGAGCGTTGATCTTTATCTTCATATGTTCCGGTCTGTGGATTACAGCTGTGAGTATTTTGACACCAAATTCGATCGAAGTAAGCACAACTCCGGAATAACAGCTGGAAAATATGGCAAGAATCTTGTCCAAAGACTTATCAACGCCGGCGAAAGAATAACGGAAGAAAACGGGGTACGGGTGTCTGACTTAAAACCAGTGAGGGAACAAGCGTATTCATTTATACTTAGCCTCATTGGCACTTTTCTTTTTACACAGTTGACGACTTGGCGCGTTGAAACTAACCGGGATGGGAGGCTCAGGCTCGTGTCCGTGAAGAACGAGAAAAAAAAAATCAAACAATTTCACCACGAGTTCAAAGTCGACAAGAACGTTAGAGAAAGTCCAAAGATGAGTAAAACGGGCTATGGAAAACTTAAGTTTAGGCAAAGCAAAGCGACAAATAGCGAAGGATACGCTAAGCTGGAACAAGATAACGCAGTTTAGACTAAGCATATGATCCTGGAGTTGAGCGGTATCGTAGGTGTGATGTTAATATCTTCAAGTTCTAGGTAATAACAATAAATCAATATGTTGTCAATATTACCCAAGTATTCAATGAATTTTTATTCATCCACGGTTTCGTCATTCCAGAAAATCCATTACAAAATTGTCTTTCAATGCTAATTTAAGCGAGCATTTGCCTATTTAGGTTTCAATTTTCAATAAAGAAATGAGACTATATCTCAAATGACCAGTCCTCCACCGCTGTGACTGTTGAAAAGTTTCGAAGGCAGTTACATTTCCTATGAAACTGACAGTAACGCCCACTGTTTGTCCCACTCGGCTAAAGTCTAACTAGATGTGAAGTACCGTACTATACAACCAAATGATCACATAATGCCAAATTATTGACCGCAAACTGAATGTATTGGGAAGTTATAATCAAAGTGCGACATGAAACTATTCACGCTTTTTTTCCCACCCTCACCAGCAGCTGCCTATACTTCAAATTGTTTCAATCTCAGAATCACATTCCTTTCTTTGAATTTTCAAGCTAGTACAAGTTGTGACAATGATGTGGCTCCCAGAAAAACTTCTGGTACTGTGCCTTGATATACTTATGCTGCCACACAACATTCTGGCACCGTACATGACATGCCTGGTATCAGACCTGCCAGACCAATGCAAAGTAGCTTCTCTTTCCCTAATGAATTACAAACTGCCCACACTTAAGTGTCTCACCTCATTTTCCATTTATCTGGTGTCAGGCACGTCAACACAATCTACTAAGAGAGTGCTGAGGTCGATACGCAAACTATCAACTTAAGAGAAAGAGAAGGAAGAGGAGTGAGGAGTAGAGACCTTTGTATTGGCGGTAAGAAACGACCAGCTAAAGACTACAGAATAAGAATGTAAACTACTACTATATATACTAGAAGACCATGCACATAAGGTGCGACTAA
>ML213609.1:509058-524308 GCA_004379715.1 Crucibulum laeve | reverse complement strand
GTCGAAATTATAGAAACTGTTCCAGTAATTAGAAAAGAAAAAGAAAAGAATAATCAAAATAAACGGTTCATGACATCTGGCTCACTTATGAATTTCCACTGTACTTACTTCTCTGGCTTGGTTTGACTTGGAGACACATAGATCATTTTTTGTATCTACTTGTAGCTGTCACTTTTATTATTATTATTTAAGTATATAATACTCTTAGAAAAATATAGAAACACCTCTGCTAAGGTCTATTCTGACCGAGGTGAATTATAACTTATGGATTTACTCACTCTTACTGATTTCTCATAGCTTTATTTATTCCATTGATTTATGATAACAGAATAAAATAAGATATCTCTATAAGAATGATTAGTAAGAGTGAAATGAAACTTGTAAGTAAGTTCTGACTCACATAAGTTAGAATAGGATTTGCCAAGTTTCTACCCCCCCTGCTTGGAGCTTTCCACAGGACAGTCCACATATGGAGCAGGTCACCAATTCACCACTACTTTTTGACAACCAAAATAACTGACTCATAATTTCCTTCTTTTTTTTGCTTATTACAAGTCTTGCGTAATAAGAATCATTCTTTTTAGGGAGATTCAATAGAGCAATCTGTCACCATCAGAAGTGAGCAAAAATTGTACATCAGCAGCATGCACTGCCACCTCGGCATGCCAAAAATCGCCTTTTATGGAAATAACACGTGATAGCTGTCACCAGTAAGATTACACTCCTGGTTCCTCTTTCCTCTCTTCTAATTTGACAAGTGTTCTTTTATTCTTTGTCTTTTGTACTAATTTCTATGTATACAGGAGTAATGTAGCATGCACCCTTCTTGTGAGCTGAGATGTGGTGCCAGTGTATTCCCTCTCTCAACACAAGTACATCCCATCCATCTCACCATGTCTTGTCACATCTAGGGCTGCATGCCACTGCCGTAGTCATGGCTCTCTACAGCCATATGGCATTGCTGTTGCCATACCGTGGAGTAGATCAGTTTCCTCTTCACAGTACTATCATTTACACAGTGCTGCAAATTTTTGATGGCTTGCACATTACTTTGCCCAATCTCAACCAATCTTCATGATTCTTTGACCACTGGAAAGCCTAGTATCTCGGCTTTCTGGTGATATGAATTTCGCTCTAACTCTCCTTCCCAGTGGCTCCATCTCGGAAAGAACCTAGAGTCGCAAAAAAAAGTCACGCAAGTCACATAACCAGTCATGAATACAATTTGATGCAAAGTCCCGGCACCACTGTGGAATTTGGGATATGCTCCACACGCTTTGCTAAACTGCTCCATCCAAATGGCAGAGTTTGAATTGCTGGCCCCACACAAACCTTGGATGTCCCTCCTCATCATGCTCAACATTCAGCATCGATTTTTTTATGTCTATCTTCAATTTATGACAAAACAAAATAGTGTATTCAATAGTACTAGCTTATTTAAAGCTGTATGTGTTGCAGCTATTGGAATAGAATTAATATAATGTCTCAGTTGGATGTAAACAACCAAGGTGTGAGTGATGAAAATCTACTGTTTTTATACTACTGTCAATGTAGATACCGGCTAGAGAGTAGGAATATAATACATATAATCCATAGAATACCTGTATGCCTAAGAAACAAAAAATATAAATTTGAGGTGGCCTCACTTTGTTCCTGACAACCTGTGGTTGGAACTGCTAAGAGGAAAACGAAGTATTGAGGGAGTTGGATAGAAAATGACACGGTGAGGACCGGAGGATGAGGGATGAGAGGCTTAATGACTGATAGGCTGACAGAGGAGACGATGAGTGCACAACGGGCACAACAGAGACGATAGAAAATGAGGAAGACTGCTAGAAGAATGCTAAAATAGTCACCGGAGCGCAAGTAAGATAGCTCAACAATAAAAGAACCTAAAGACCCGAAACAAAATTGTGTAGAAAGGAAGGAGGGAACTCTAGACGATGCAAAAAGAATGGAGTCGTTTGGCGTTGGCGTCGTTGAAAGCGTCGCGTTTTAGTAAAGAGGATGTTTTGCCCAACACTTGATCTCCAAAATTTGAATATATAATCAAAGTAATTGGCTGAGGTATGTAAGAGAGCAATTGAGTACAGAGGAGGAGGGGAAGTGAGGATTCTGAACTACTGTAAGACAAAGTAAAACATATGTTTTTAAAGTAAATATGAGAGTCTTTGATACAGAGGACTAAAGTCAAAAAAAAAAAGTAAAAAAAAAGAAGTAAAATGATCCTTCGAGCGGCTGTAGACACCAGACTCGCTCATGGGACTCGATTCATGTGGATAGAACTACTCCTATGTCTAATAAATACTTAGATTGTCTTAAAAAAATGAGAAAATGTAAATCAAATCAAAGAAAATGAAGTATTTTGTGATAATATCCGTTGTTCCGAGCTCAAATAACATTTCGGAACGATTTTAAAGGTTCTTGATGCGTTCCGAACCTTCCCCGACGATCCCTGGTCGAAAATAGATATACTGAAGTCAATTTGGCGGAGGCAGGACCGAGTTTCCGAGTACAGAGCCGTGTGAGGCTCGTCACCACAACCCCAAGTTCCTCTTACAAAATGTTTCTTTTGATGAAAGGAACAAATTGGTTAGAGCATTTAAGAAAAATACTCAAAACCGATGGAGTTATTAAAAAAGTATGTATGAAATTGGCCATTCCCTGCCAAATGTCAGAGTACTTTCCTAATTTGGTAGGACCCTGAACCGAGTCGAAATCTTGCTTAGGCTACGAAAAGACCTTCATTTTTGACAGAACTGCATGAATCGTATTATTTGTTGATTTAACATGCCTCCACAAGGCAAAACTTGTGGTTTTCAATTATTTTTTTCGCCCTTTGGGCGATTTGGCCACTACCAAAAAGTCGTGGTGACCAGCCGGCCCGCTCCATAAGGACCACAGCTTCTCAGCTGTGTGACGTATTATGTCATCCAATGTACCATACTTCCCCAAAAAGCACAGTACGTTTCGCTGCCACAACCCTCTTCAAAGTTAAACCCACCTTCCACATCCATGTCTATGTTCCCAGATTCACGCAACCTTGACTTTCATGGTGGAGCTTTTACTAGTGCTCAAACAGTGGATAATTCGATCACCCATTACAATATCACGTACATCTTTTCAGGCGATAACGGCTACATGGTAAAATCACCATTACCATCTAAAGGGGACGCTCCAGTTGAGAATGCCGACATTAAAATTGATAAAGCAACGTGCGGGTCTTGCTATTATTTATCGTCTTTACCACAATTGATTGTCCGACAATCAGTGGGATAGCAACGTCTCCCATGGGTAATTTAGAGCCGACGACACCACCGGAACCTATCCCCGGCCTAACGAAACAAATAATCATATATACGAACATAGATATTGCAAGAAAAAAGTTGAAACGGCCTGTACAGGTTTGCATCCATTCTCTTCGGATCTCTTCGATCTCATGTCAGGCGCTCCCAGATCATCTTTACTCTTACACCACTAACTGGATGTCGAGGAAGTCGACAATGGTCGTCTATTGTATGGAAGGTGCACACATTATACTCCTCAATATTATCTCCAATATTTACGAAACTTGAGGCATAGATGCTTTCTTTCCAACCCTCCAGTACGTTACCGCGTAATATTGGTCCGAGATCCCGCCGTTCTAAGTTTTACCTCAGCTCCTATGTATGAAAAGATAATGTGGTCTAGCGAGTGAGCTTGAATTTAGTTTACTCTATCAAGTGTTGATCTTCTCTTATCGGTCGTAGAAGTGCCTTCGCCCTTGGGGCCGAAAAAGATGATGGATCATTAAAACCCGGTGACCTTTCCGTTATAGTTCAGGTATCCTCACTAACCCAGTGATCCTGCTTTTCTTCGTATTCTAACAATGTTTATTCCTTACAGCCTAAGAGCATGGCCATTATGAAAACCATAGACGATAATCTTGACTTCTCCGAACAAGTAGAAGTTCCCATACAAGTAGATCAGATTGCGCTCTCCAATGCATCGAATTTCAATAAGCGATTCCTTTTATGTATGTATTATCGGCATTAATATATTCTTACAGAGCGTTGATAGCTGTATGTTTTTAGGTTCCAAAGATCCAACCAAACCGGAGACCGATGAACTATCCCCTGTAGTTGATCTTGGTCATATTAAGTTCGTCCACTGTTTATAAAATGTCTAATAAGTATTTGAACGCTTTTTAGAGTAGAGGAAGTTGTTGTGTGTGGCATTCCTGTGATGCTTCAGGCGTATGCTGTGTCAGGATACAAAGGTTAGTTTCTTTCCTTTGCCGTTACTTGCTAATAGATCCAGTTTATTGACTCCGATTCAGAGCGGATGCCAATCGACACTGGTAAACTACAAAGGCCTCTCTTTGTAGACACGGACTTCAACTCTCGTCCTATTGATTTGAGAACACTCAACTCAGTTTGTTCATATTCTTTATACAGGATCTCGTTCCACTCACTGGCTTACAAACAGGCAACAGCGTTCCGTCTTTACTCTAGTCCTACAGGAAGAATAATGTTGGAACGCGATTGAATATTGAAATTGTCAAATTACGGGGCTCCAGTACTATCCGAAGTGTCACCTATCTGATTTATTCCAGTATCGCAGAATTTAATGTTGCGATGTTTATCGTTCCTAGGAATTCAATTATATCCATCCTTTCTCAAAGAAAGTATATATCGTTTGTGTGAACAGGTAGGCTCAATAAGACAATATCTTGCGAAAATATATGTAATGCACTACCGGTGTCCAACGGTACAGATGAAGAACATTAGAAATTGTTTGGGCCTCTCGAATTTGGAAGTAATCGCAGAAAGATGTAAAAGTACAAGCCAGTGGATGCCCATTTCAGGGAAACCATGGTGGAATCTTTGATACAAAATAGTCGCCAGCCCAGATTGTCATGTGCTCGTAGATTTCTGAATTAAATAATACGCATATGTCATTTTGATTAAGGTTTTCTCATTGGTTTCTTACATATTTCAATTGTCATGCAAGGCTGAAATGATTTTTTATTCGTTATTTTAGAGAAGACTTGAAACACTGGTATCCATCCAACAAGCTCCAGAAAACCGACCAACATGACTGCTTGACTAGTCCACCGAAGCCGTTCGGTGCATCTGCAACTCACTTATGACGACGGATTCTCTATCGCCTGCAATGAATGCTTGCGGTGGTGCAATGCCGCGTGCTTTGAAATCATCGAAGGCATTGGAGGAAGGAAAGAGAAGGAAGGCGAAGGAGAAAGAAGAGCTAGAGATCAAGACGGTTAAAAGGAAGAGAAGTCCGGGAGTGGGGTGGAAGAGGAGGGCGAGTGCTGCTGCGACTGAGGGTAGAGGAGGGAAGAGAAGGGGACATTTCATGTTGCGATCGTATCAGCAGCTTCACCATGAGCAGCGGCGACACGTCATCGGACACCAGTAGCATCCCAGAGGCGAGGACGAGCACGTTGGTCTTGATACAGAGCCCTGGGTGCCGAGCTACAACTCCTTTGCACACAATCTTGTCTCGCAATCCAGCACTCGAGTGAAACGTTAGCGACATGCTCAAGATCGGATAAGTGTGATGGCGCTTAGTACGCAAGCGTTCGCGCCATTCTCCTAGCCAACCATACCCGTCTTTGACCCACACGCCCCTATTCCTCGAACACACATAAGGATAGTCCCTCCAGGAGCAGTTACGAGCCCCGCACTCGCAACTCACATGTAACCTCAGGTGTACACACCGCATATCGGCTCTAGAGAGACATGTTATGGTGGTAAGGGTGGTTAATGGGGCATGGTGGAGGTCGAATTAGCCCGCCGTGGTATAGGGCTGCTAGCGCCCTAGGAGTCAGTTGCACCGTGGATCCGGGTTCCCTCAGCTCGAGCTGTGCTCCCGAGTCCTTGTTCCATCCATAAGACCTTCGATGCGATGCGCATCTCGACCCGCTCTCTGGGCCTCGGACTATCGTTTTGCATCCTCGAGGGCCAGCGTTGTATACCACATCCTCCGTCGTGGATCTCTCCCACCTTCCAATCCGACATCGCACACTCTGTTCCAACATCTTCTGGTTGGTTCGACTTCCCACACCCCGAGAATCACCGGACGAAAGCCACCTTAGGTGTGTATCGAGCTTGACTACAACGTGGGGTGGTATTCAGTTAGCTAGACGTCAGGTGGTCGTCGTTGGGGTGTTAGATTCCGGTCAGAGTATGGCAAGGGGCGGGTCGAGTGGGCGAGTGGTTCGATGGACTAGTTGACAAGTTGTATACGTTGCGCTCGAGGCGGGCTTGTGGCTCTTATCGATTCTCTCTGGATTCGTTCGTCTTCGTTGGTCGTTATCTCGGCTTCTGACCATGGGTGTACAGGAGCAGGAAACTGTGGATCATATGGGTTGTGGTGCGATGAGTGGCTGGAAGATGCAGGGGAAAATCAGATGAATATTGGTTTTGAGAAGGACAATAGGCTAAGGATGTGAAAGACAATTGTACACAAGGCAGCAGGATAGACATCTTCTCCAGAATGGCGGGAGATCTTTCTCAGGCCTCGGAATGAGATCCCGTTAAAGGTCGTGGAGGCTGGACATTTGAGAGAGGAGTGGGTGCAAGTTTCGTCGAGAAATGGAGAGCTGGCAAACACTACGGAACGAGCGTGCATATGGGTTGAGGTGATGTAACTCCTACAGCGGAATCGTCAACTGAGAATGGGTTATCCAACGGCACTATGGGCGCTTGCCGCTAATGATTCTGAGTGAGCCCGTCGACCGATTATACGTGGTTATTGGTCTTGCTTCCTGGCGTTTCAGCTTCAAATGCAATCCCCGGCAATCACCGACGACGTCATCGTACGTTTCGTCGTGCTCATCGACCTTTCTCCTCTGCTATTCATTTGCTGGCTCCAGTCCTCGACCTAAACCTCCCAGTGAATCGCGTATCTGAACCGTCCCGTTGATTACCACAAGTTCAATAGCAGGGCTGCCCGGTGCCACCACTGCAACAGTGACACTCTTGGGGTTGTACTCAGCGCTTGCACCAGTGGACTTTCACTTTCGTTCATCATTGCTCTTAGATCGCACAAGTTGCTTTCGACTCCGCTGTGCTACCAAACGTCCTCAAGACGCGCCAAGCCGCATATACGAAACCACCACTGCATGTGTGCGTCCAACGCACTGGCTACGCTATGACGTTCTGGAACACCAAGGCCCTTCTAGTTGGGTTTAGCTATGGGGCAAGCTACAATGCGTGAATATGGCGAAGGAGAGGATATAGTACTAGAAGGAGTTGTTTCTGAGGTGTTAGGACGTGCAGAGGTGAGGAGAGGGAGGTCTGTGCGATATAGCCGCGCTCGATACACCGAGTAGTATGCCCTTGATACCCCCTGTACTTTCTAGTCCAATATACAGGTTTCCCTCCCTCTTACGCACAAATTTGATTATCCGTTCGCACATTTAAACTGGCCAGCTCGTTTTACGTAGTAGGTGTTGCCGGGTGATGAAGCATGGGTCTATATTGAGAAGAAATGCGGTTTTGAAAGCCAAAGCCCAAGAACCAATGCGAATGTGAGGGATACAGACTACGACTTATCACTGCAATCGTTTGGTGAGTAATTCAGCTGGTCACTCAAGATGGTCGTTAACTTTGTTTCTATCACCTGGTCGTTCAGTAATCCCTATTCGATGACGCAGGAATAGTTAATAGGTCACTCTCGTAGATTTAATACAGTAACTCGGTAAAACATTGCGCTCCTATGACTTTCTCTGCAGATATTAACGCTCTTTTTGCAGAACTTTGGTACTGTAGCAAGCAACAGCTCATCCATGATCAGCCTACGCTATTCCCCACGCGCAATTCTGATCGAGTCGTCCGTGAGGGATGCGTAGCATTTTGACTCGCTTGAGTTTTCATTTTATAGGCGCCTTCCGCATTGTATTGCACAGTTTGACATATTTTTTGCAGGATTTCGTCCCCGTGGAGAGTAGCATCAGGTCTAAAGTCAAGCCTGTGCTGGATGCTTAGTATCCCAACTCTTACAAGATTTTACTCATCGTTCATGCGTTCTCCGTCGCTCTGCTGCTGAACCCTCCCTGTTATTCATTTCGCGATTGCTGAACATTTAATAGCAGTTTACCCCCCGATGGATCGATCTCCCGCGAATCAACAGACTTCTGACACAAATAGGGTAAATTGACGAAAAAGTCTACTGGTTCAAACTGACTTGGGGGCAGTCGGCGGAAGGGTATACTTGAAATGGTACATCTGTAACCGCTCATCCATCAGCAGGGCATTAGCTTGATAAAGACGGCACCGGCAATGGTGTAAAAATACCAAAGACTCCAACTATAGAACCTGTTTATATTTCTTCAACAACAGTAAAATCTAAGCGTGTTGGAGATCTAATGAATCATTCACTCATCTCAAATGACATCAGCTAGAAGATCAAGTGCTAACATCTCAGTTGCATAAGGATGTGAAGCACAACAGCAGTATTTTTGTCGAACCTTTGTACTCCATATCTTGTGATCGGCTGTTTCACAGCCTGGATCTTGCTTATAAGTATGACGATGCTACTGGGTTAAATTCACCAACACGCCCCCGTTCAAGCGATGTCACATGTCCGCAACCTTAAAGCTCCTTCAAAGGCCGAAAATCTTCTTCAATATGGAGAATTGGCCGCTCGTATGCTCAAGGAAATTGCTGAAGCAACAGGAGCACCGTACTTAAAAACAATTGCTGGTCTCACCACATTGATCATCCAAACAGTTGAGGTATGTTTCTAGTACTCAACGACTACCATGGCTTTGATTGAAACAACCTTGAATAAATCAGACTGTCCGACATAATAGAGATGAATGCCTACGGATGACAGAATGCACATACGAGCTCGTTTGTGCTATAATCAACATTTGTAAGAATACCGAGGCCGAGCTCTCCCCAGCTATGGTGCGAAATATTGAACACTTTGAAGAGTACGTCACCATTGCATGCCCAGTGTTATGACGGGAATTACTCTAAATTTTCATACGTAGCACTCTCCACAAACTTCTTTCGTACGTGCGTATGCATGTCGACGGCACACTTCTTCGACATGTTATTAAACACATGCAAATATCCTCGCTGCTGGCTGATTGTAATAAAGGCATGCAACATGCTTTAGATGTCTTTGGGGTGCGCTGTTACAGTTCTTTAGCAAATTGACTGCTGACGTCTCCACAATGTACTCCAGGTTCAGTCACATGTGATCACTGCAGTTACGCTGGCAGAAATGCAAGAGCAGGCTTCCCAACGTCATCAAGAAGTTATGGATGCTCTCTCTTCCAAGCAGGCAGCATTGCCCCCCGGAACGACACTCAATGATCTCAGACGCAGGTACGGTCTATCAACATCTAACGAAGCGTAGGCTGAATTTATGTTATACTTTTATAGCTCAAGCAGCTTATCGTTGCTGCCGGCATCGCCGCAAATTTTTAGTGGCCGCGACAAAGAGCGACAAGAGATCATAACGACAATGCAGAAAAATACTGCGGCTAGAATTTGCATCCTTGGTCCAGGTGGCATTGGGAAAACATCGTTGGGACTCTCGGTATTACATGATCATAACATCGTGGACATCTTTGACACACGACGGTATTTCATCTCATGCGATGCTGCAATCACTACGGACGGTTTGATCAGCATAGTCGCAAAATACTTCAATCTTGAAGAGAAAATTAAACAGTTGAATGCGATTATTCGTTACCTGAATCGCTCTAAACAGCCAGCTTTGATTATCTTCGACAACTTTGAAACCCCGTGGGAGATCCTAGAACATCGGTCAAAGGTCGAGGATTTCCTTGCGCTTTTTGCTGATATACCCCATCTTTCAATCGTTGTGAGTAACATTGAGAAAAGCAGATTCCAAAATGCTAACACATACCTTGGTAGCTTACGATGCGTGGAGTAGAACGGCCATCCAAAATTCGATGGACCCGCCCTTTCTTGGCACCACTTGAGCCTCTTACCAATAACGCAGCGGAGGAAATATTTCGTGACATAGCTGATATTGATAACGATGATCCAGATCTCCTGGAGCTTCTCAAGCTCACAGACAATCTCCCCCTTGCAGTGACACTTATGGCTCACCTAGCAGAAACTGAAACCTGTGCCAGTGTTCTGTTACGATGGAAACAAGAAAATACTTCACTTTTATCCAATGGAATGGATAAGATATCAAGTCTAGAGAAATCTATATCTATTTCAATCTCTAGTCCACGAATGTCAGCTACTCCAGATGCTTTAGAGTTACTCTCCCTGCTGGCCCTTCTTCCTGATGGACTATCGGAAGAGACTCTTCTACAGATGAAGCTCCCACTTGATAATGTTATGAAATGCAGATTCATACTTGTTTCCACCTCGTTAGCTTATGTAGACGGCCAAGGTCGAGTAAAGGCGTTAACTCCAATTCGCGAATATATTTGTGCATACCATCCACTGCAAAATAGCTCTCTTCAAAGTCTTAATATCTTTATTCATCAAATGTTGGGTGTGTTGGATTATCATGAATATCTCAGCAAGCAGCAGATCGTTGCTATCTCGAATGAGATAGGAAACATATATTCCGTTTTAAACTACAATCTTCAATTTCTTCAAGATTACTCCAAGGATGATTTCCGAGAAGTGAAATCAATGATATCACTTCTTCGATTCACCAACCAGACAGCAATGGGATCGGCAGAATTCATATTATCTCATCGTTCTATAATTAAGCAACTTGGAAACAACAAGCTGCTACAGGGACACTTTCTTTTTCTTCTTGGCAGGTTGTCCCTGCGACATATCACTTCTAGAGATGTAGAGAAAGATTTTCTGGATGCATACAACTGTTTTGAGGCTGTGGGGGCATTGAAGGAACAAGGTATGTATTATCTTTTAATATAATAATGATATTAACCACTATGACTTAGTGATAGTTATGACATGTTTAAGTTACATGGCAGATAGTTTTATAAAGGCCTCAGATATGGCTAGGAAGGCGGTATCATTGGCGACAAATGGCTCCTTGCCATTTTATTATCAGTGCGGGGCTATTATAGCCTTATCAGAAGCCCTCTGTAAGGATGGGTATATTGACGATGCCTTGCATCATTTAAATGAGCAAGAGACTTGGGCACAAGCGACCGGAGACTTAGGATTGGAAATTAAGTGCAATCTAACCCGCATCCAGGCTTATATACCTCTGGGAAGATTTGAGGAGGCTAGCATGCTATGCGATCATGCAGCCCACATATGTGATGCATTAGGTTTATACACAGCTATAGCACCAGCGTCTTTACTGTTTGCTTTCAGCCGGGGGGCACTTTTTTTCTTGAAATCAGAGTATGATCATTCCCGGGAACCCATGCAGAAACTTCGGCAGGCATTGGACTCGGAATGTTTTCATGATACAATTTATTACGCACATGCTCTACACAATCTAGTCGACATTGAAATTGCCACTGGGAAAATTGCTACTCCACAAATGCAAAGAAACCTTGAAAAATTAGAGTCAATGGAACTTCTTTCGGGTTATGATGATACACTGGCTCCCCTTCTCCACTACAGCCGGTCCCAAATATACTTTGCAAATGGGGACTTGAAAAATGCTGCTATCCATTGTATTCTATCGTTGGGTTCTTTTCATCTGAGGGCAGTGGCATTCCGATCACTGAGCTTGAATTTTCTTGGAGATATATATTTAAAGCAGCAAGAGCATGATGACGCAATGAACACCTATATTTTATCTCTGGTGTTCTCTCTAAAGATTACACATAAGCCGTTCATGTATCAGGCAATCCGAGGTATTGGGGACGTCTTCCTTGTACTGGATGATATCAATACCGCTATCTCGCTATTTCAAATAGCCCTGAACGCGTTTATTGCAATGGATGTTCATCGTTCCAAAGGAGATTGCATGATTCGGCTTGGAGATATTGCCCATCAGTGTGGAGAATTAGAGAAAGCGAAACAATTATGGGAGGGTGCAATTCCTTTGTTCAGAAGGAGTGAGCAGGGCAAGGAAGTTATAAAGTGTGAGAATAGACTGGAGATGCTTCAGATATAGCTTTCAATCTTTGCGGCTTTGGGCAGACTAGTACTATTAATGGCCATATATTTAATGCACACTGTTGTATTCACAGTTGCCTTGCCAACACATTACCATCAATGTTTCTTCATGTATTTATTCATTCTCTTTTAAAATTTATAACATCATGTTATAACTGGCCCTAAATAAATCTTACCAATCCTGCCATCGAAAATGAACTTCATCATGGAACAACGGCTTCACAAAAGTACGTCAAGTCAATATTAAATGTACATATTTACATAAAGACTCAGGTAATAATGCAACTGAAAGGTATGTGCTTCCGGGTTTTGAACGTTTTGTGATGAATACTTGCTATGATGGATTACATCTCAGAACTGTTCGTCCAACAAAATTTTCGTCATAAGTATATATGGTGATGAGTGGCCCGAGGGAACTAGTGGCGATGAAGGGTTCGATAAATGCTTCCTTGCGAATACAAAGAGAAACATAACCCCTAGGATGATTGTGAAGATGGTCCATCCAAATCATAAGAAGACGAAGGGGACAGTGATAATATGATGGACCTGGATTTTGGTGGAAAACAAAAAAAGAAAACAAAAAAAAAAACAGATTCCCCCAGATTAACTACATAGCAAAATACGGTTATTGAGATGGATTTCAGAATGTATTACAATTTACTATTCACCCTGGCAACACCTACTCCTATAGCTTAGAATAACTATAGCATAGTGAATCTGATGATTTTGACATAAAATGATGCTTTCAAGTTGGTTGTTTATGAATGGCATGAATGCAATTGCGATAAATCAGACAAGATGGTGTAATTTAAAATTGATTAACCCATGGCTATCAGCGTCGTGAAGGGAATTCATCCCAGTGGCGGACGAGTACACCGATCTTGATACAGAACCCTGGGTGGCGGGCTTCATCCCCTTTGCACACGATCTTATCTCACAACCCAACACTCGCGCGAAATTTCAGCGACATGATCAAGATTGAAGGGGTGTAATGGCGCTCAATACGCAAGCGTTCTCGCCATTCTTCTAGTCAACTATACCCGTCTTCGTTGACTAACACGTCCCTCTTCCTCGAACGCATATAAGGATAGTCTTTCTAGGAGCAGCTACGGACCCTGCACTCGCAACTGACACTCAACCTCAACTGCATACACAGAATGCCGGGTCTAGAGAGACGTGTTACAGTAGCGAGAACGGCTAGTAGGGTGCATAGTGAAGTTCGAACTAACGCACCTAGGGTAGGATCGCTAGCACCCTAGGAGTCACTTGTGCCAGCGATCCGAATTCTCTCAGTCACGAATAAATGCTTCCGATATCTGAATCCTCGAGCGATGCTCCCGCATCCTCGTTCCATCCATTAGACCCTCGATGCGACGTGCACCTCGACCTGCTCTTTGGGGCCCCGGGCTATCATTTCGCATCCTCCTTCGTGGATCTCCTCCACCTTCCAACCCGACATCACACACTCCAATCCAACATCTTTCTCTGGTCTGTCTAACCTCGCATTACCCGGAGAATCGCTGGACGGAAGCCGCCTTAGGTGTATATCGATTCTGGATTAGTGGGACAAAAGGCGCTGGCTACTTGGCCATCCTCTCCAGGATGGCGGGAGATCTTTCTCAGGCTTCGAAATGAGATCCCATTAAAGGTCGTGGACGCTGGACGTTTGAGGGAGGAGGTTCGGGAGCAAGTTTTGGTCGAGAAGCGGAGAGCTAGCAAAGACTACGGAACGGGAGTGCATACGGGCTGAGGTGATAAGACCTCTACAATGGAACCGTTCACTGAGAGGTACACACCAAAAAGCCAAAAAGACGTCCCTCAAATTCACACCGGACCAGCTCCAGACTACGGGCAGACCTAGCATCGAGCTTGTGGTAAGCGATGGGACGGGCCAGATTCGCGATTCATTGGTAAGTGTAGGTCGAGGGTTGGAGTCAGCAAATAGCAGAGGAGGAAAGGTCTACAAGCACGACAAAATGAACGACGGTCTTGTCGGAGATTTTCGGGATTGCATTCTAAGTTAGGACACCAGGAAACAGGATCACCGTGTGGTGTGTAGGTGGTGGGCGTGCATAACCAAGAGGCAGGTGAAAACGGATTTTCTGACATCACACCTCACTCATTCGGGGACCCCAGAGACCGGGATACCTATATAGTTCTTCCTAATACAGTGTAACTAAATTCAGGAACCACTCCCAAACGGAGTACCGGATTATGGATGTGCTGCAATCCATGACGCGTGCCGAATACGTCTGATTCAATACAGTATGTACAGAATTATAAGGTCTAAAATATACTACGAGAATTTATACTATGTACTAGGTCAATTGCTATATACTGGATTACTTCGTATGCGGCTGAGAGTTACAAGATGGTTGTACAGGGGTTGCTGGTGACAATACTAAGAACGGGGAGACATTGGCTGACCACTACTCATTGTTGAGCATGTTGTGGGCGAGAACAGAAAAAGAAAAGAGAAGTCCGGACAGTTAGAGTTACGAGATACATGAGAGTAAGCCAATCGGCCTTCGTACGTAGCTGCACCAGTGCGCAAGGCTCACGAATGCATTGGCAGAGGAAGTTGAGAGGAAGTTGAGATTAGGTTGTCATAATAAATAAAGCGCGGGCGCGTTAAATGATGAAGTCACGTGCAACACGTCACTTTTTGCGGGGATCAACACACGCTCGTATTGAAGAGGAGCATTCAGAGCATCGATTTATGGTGCGTATGTACAATAGAAGCAATCATACTTGGATCTCCAGCTTTTAAAATACACTTTTGTCTGAGGGATAACGCATTTAAGAGAAATGGCCAGCTCAACGCCAATGTGGCTGATATACGGACGCCCGCCACTGGGTACCTATGTACTTCGCTCTAAGGTGAGTGTTCCCGATCCAGAGCTCACCCTCCTCTTGTGCATAACCACGTATAATCGGACGCGCTCACTCAGAATCATTAGCAGCGAGCGCAAGCGCCCGGCATCACCACTGTGACAGTGACACTCACAACCCTCGGGGAGTTGTACTCACACCAGCGGACCCTCTGGCTTTCGTTCATCATTGCCCCCAGATCACACAAGTCGCTTTCGACTCCACTGTACTCCCAAACGTCCTCAAACCACACCAAGCCGCATATACAAACCCACCACTGCATGTACGCGTCCAACACACTGGCTACGCTATGACGTTCTGGAACA
>ML213609.1:483535-506824 GCA_004379715.1 Crucibulum laeve | reverse complement strand
TCGTCATAAGTATATATGGTGATGAGTGGCCCGAGGAACCCAGTGGCTATGAAGGGTTCGATAAATGCTTTCCTTATGAATACAAAGAGAAGCATAACCTCCTAGGGTGATTGCGAAAGTGGTCCATCCAAGCCACAAGAAGACGAAGAGGGCGGTGAGAATATGGCGGCCTGCAATTTTGGTGGAGAGAGTGATTTCCCTAGATTAACTAGCAAAATGCGGTCAGCACCCGCTCCCATTACTTAGAATAGTCATAGTATGGCGAGACTGATGAATTTGATACAAAATGATGCTCGTTTATGAATGACATGAATCCAATTAAGATAAATCAGATAAGGTGGTGTAATTTAAAATTGATTTATTCATGGCTATCAACGTCGTGAAGAGAATTTCAGCAACAATAGACCACGCTCAAGACATTTATTGCAATGGATATTCGTCGTGGCAAAGGAGATTGTATGATTCGGCTTGGAGATATTGCATTATTGCCTATCAGTGCGGAGAATTAGAGAGAGCGAAACAATTATAGGAAGATGCAATTCCTTTGTTTAAATGGAGTGAATAATGCCAGGAGGTTATAAAGTGCGAGAATATGTTTAAGATGTAGCTTACACTCTTTGCGGCTTTGGGCAGACTGGTACTATTTGGTACCATTCTAAGTCGCTTTCTCAGCACCTTCACACACCACATCCCCATCAATACTTATGTATTTATCATGCATTCTATGTCCCCATGTTGTAATTGGCTCTGATAAATCATACTAATCAGAATGACATTCGACATGGAAAAACGGGTTCAGAAAAGTGCATCGAGTCAATATAAAAATGTACATATTTTACAGACAGTAGATACCAGTACAACCTAAAGATCACTACAACGGGCTACAGCTCAAAATTGACCATTCAGCAACGGTGTCGAAAGTACACTAAATAGTTATTACGATTTAAGCGCGACTGTCGCGGTAATGACTGGCACGAGGATCCCAGCGGCCGTGGAGTGGTTCAACGAATGCTCTGTTTGCGAACGCAAAAAGCAACGTAACCCCCAGGATGATCGTGAGGATGATCCATCCAAGCCAGCAGAAGGCGACGAGGGCAGTAAGAATACGGCAGGCCCGGAATTCCTGACAGAAGGAAAGATCTCCCCAGATTGACTAGTAAAGTACCGTCATTGAGATGCATTTCAGAATCTATTACAATTTAATACTCACCGTAGCAATACCTGCTCCTATAATCCAGAATAACCATAAAATGGCAAGTCCGATAATCTCATCTCGGAATCTTGACACAAAACGATGCTCCGCCCGTTTGTGGATGGCATGGATGCTATTAAAAAAATCAGAAAAGTGACATTATCTAATTCTGTTTTACCCACATGAATATTGACCAAGCCATGGTCATCAGCGTGGTGAAAAGAATTTCCGCAACAATAGGATCTAATGTCCTGATGTTAGGAGATATAATGGTGATTTTATATTCAGATATCTTCACCATAGAAAGGCGTTCCGCCATTCAGAGGGTCCCCAGGGGGTAAATGGGTAGTGTATCGCAACCTCGCTGCTGAAAGACCGAACAGCACGAGGGAGAATAGAGCCTGGTGATGATGAGTTGGGCGCTTGGACCAAGATAAGCAAACAATCTCACAAGAGTGCCGTAAAGTGCAATTCGCAGCGGTGGTAAATCGAACGCCATAGTGGATTTTGGGGGTTACAAATCAGGTGAGAACAATGGGGAGGGGTAGAAGTGAGAGTACAACGATCAACGCAGCGATGAAAGAATGTGAGGCAACTCCAAGGTGTGGGCCAGGTTTATAGCGGGGAGCAGATGGGTCAAAGACATGAGGAGGTTATTCAGCACGACCTAACCTCGTTTTCTTCATCTTCCTCAACGGTGTTTGTGGTCGCGAGATGGTAACATGGAATTCTATTATCAGCTATTTCAGACTCCGCGACCCAGCCCTAACAACATACTGGGCAAGTCGGGATGTTGCCGAGGTGCTTTTATACTCGTTTCTATCAAAGTTCGGCAACATATTCAATTGTTCTTTGCTCCCACCTTGCATACTTTGCGACATATTAATTCCTTCTTCCTGCTGCGGGGTAAATATTACAATAATCTTCAAGGTTTCTATGCTCTCATCGTCGTCATGCTTGGCTGTGCCCGTCTGGTTATTATTGTCACGCCACCTCGCAGCAACCACGCGCTCCGAGTCGCCTTATATTTCTCCTTGACGTCAAAGGTCCTCAATTATCGAGGCTAAATTCCATTCCATCATCACAGACTCGTCTGCTCTTGGACGTGCTCGTTCTGATTTCTAAAACTTAATTTGGTGGTGCCACTGCTTTTTGCATGAAGCTTCAAACAAGCTTCTGGATCCTGCTCCTGGACCTTCACTTGAGATGGTTCTCCAAAGCTACATGAGAAGAGGGGTTTATAACTATTCTTGCGTCTGATTGATTTTCTTGTGATTAGTAGACGGGGCGTGCGATTTCGAACAAGATATCATCGACCGCACTCGCGACTGGATTCACTCGCAATACGGATCAGTTTTGAAGCACTGGAGGCACATAGGTACCGCAAGATCATCCTCCTAGGTCGGTTACCAGAAGACTCACTACATCCGTATAAGGAGGACGAAGTATACTTTTGCCACTTATCTTACTCGCGCTCCCAGGCTGAACTAAAACTTCTCAAGAGTTGTAAACCACGGCTGCGTTTCTGCAAGTAATGGCCTGACTTCGAATTTCGGTCTAATTTTGATAGCAGGTTCGAAATATCCTCATAATGGGCATAAAATAAGCAGGTGAACGTCTTACTCAGTGGTCGAGTCCTTGCCAGCTGACCAAATGGCCAAATTATATTACTAAGTACGCTCTCCATTTTCTAAAATTCTCTTCACAAATATATTTGTCAACTCCTACTCCGGGTGATGACAGACACACCGTGGGACGAACTCTGCTGCGCGTTCTTGCAAACCTGGTGAGTAATTTACGGTCTCTCCCAACACATACCCGATTCGTATTTTCGAAATATGATTAACAGCGAAAGGCCCATTAAGGTTTAGATATAATTCGCAAGATTTCGAAACTGTCGGATTGCATGTCAATCTCTCTTGAATGCCGCCAAACATGCGTAACCCCTGCCTGCGAGAAACCACTCAGACGTCGTGGTCATGTCCGGCGTCGCGCTACCCCAGTTTTAAGAATGACCGCCACTAGCCCGGATCAACCTCCAGGTGCGCTTTAATAATATGTTAACCAGCATCGTTACATCCTATCGGAGCGCTCAAAGTGATCCACAAGACTGACAGATTGATTCTTTCAAAATCTTACATAGGGCGCTTCCTCCGAGCTACTCGGGCGGAGCACATGGTGGCGGATCTTCAAGCCTTCTTGAATGCTGTCCTTGATATGATCTCCAATGTCGATGTTAGAACACCTTGGAACACTTAAAAATGCGTATCATTTCCATGGCGATTTGCCTAGATAACCGGATCCCGATAGTTTGGACAGCAGGCGGTTAACGTTACGGTGTATTGAATAATTTCTGCATTATTTCTTGGATAGCGCTGGTGTATAGGTTTAACCAATGATTGACCTATGGCTCCGGGATTCTGTGAGATTCACTCATAGGTTTCAGGGCTAGAGCGTAGAATTAGCCGCTAGCATAGCCTTCGGTATTCCTACCGGCTGCCCTTCCCGTAGCGAAAACCGTGCTAAAAATTAACTGAGAACAAGACGATTTTCGAAAACGAATGCATACGTATCGGACAACTATGTGCAATTATAAAAAATAATAGATAAAGTAAGTATGTGCAATATAAACAAAGAGAAGAATAGATATTAGATACAAAGGATCGTTGAACCCAACATGCGTTTGATATATGTGATGCGCCAATAGTATGCGGGGGAAGAAACGAGAAACGAATATTAAGGAGAGACTGTAACTTCGAACTTGAGAAGTTGGAAGCGCAAAGACAAACACAAAATCGCGGATCGACGGCATGAGAGATAATTAGTTGGTTGGGTTGTAGATTATAGGAAGCGATTAGGATGTAGAAGTATAGGTTACTTGTAGCCGTGGTGGCAAGAAGCTGAAAGAAATTGAGTTGACAGTCAAGAGGTGTTCATTAGTCCAAACACCTCTAGAGCGTAACGTGTTGTTGAGGGTAATATCCTCCATGTGTAGCATATTGCTGGTCCTGCGAGTTCATAATAGCATTGCTAGAATATTGGCCATGCTTATCGAACTGAGCGGGCATGGTAGCCGCATGCTGGGTTGTATGTCCATACGACTCGCCCGTGAACTGCATGGGCAATTCCATTGCATACGGTGCCGGTGACTCCGTCTGGGGGAACGAAGCAGGGGACTCGGTGCGGAATATTGTCTCGCCAAAGGACGGAGCAGCACCAGCGCCAGGGACAGGTTGTTCGCCCGCAGACTGATCCAGATTCATGCTCATCATCTGGCGCATCTGCTCTTGAAGCGCGCCCCCATAACTCGAGTTCCTTGACTCCGAACGGCGCTGGTATTGATCAGCAGCGAGGGGGATAGGATACACCGAGGGGCTGGAATGGGTCGATCCGGCGCGCGATGTGGATCCGTAGGCATACGGGTGGTACCCCCGAGAAGAGCTGGATACCGAGCTGACACTGCCCGGGGAACCGCCAGCGACTCCGGCGAATTCCCCACTGTTGGCGGTGAGCGGTCTCCGGACAGGTTCGCCGTTACGTGCGATGGAAGGAGTCATGCTTCGGTGTCTTCTCATCGGTCCTGCACCGCCTGGCAGGGAGTCGCCGAGCATGCTAGGGGGATAGAGGGAAGAGTGATCGAAGGCCTGTTTGTGTGAAGGCGCGGATATCGAAGTGACGTAGTCATCGCCATAGGACGAAGCAGAGGATCCAGAGGAGGGAGGAGGCGTAGGGCGCATAGCGTGGAACGAAGCTCGGTTGGCATTGTTGCGAATATGAGGAAGATTGCCCACAGGAGGCGTCGCATTAGCACCAAACGCAGACCCTGCTGGAGGACGCGAAGCCCACTGCGAGTCGGTAAAGTCGCTTTGGTTACCAGAGAAGAGCATACCACTCCCCGTCGTTGGCACACTCGAAGTTCCATAGAATCCCTCCGGCTGTTGGCCATACCCCATCGCAGCACCCGCACCAGTGCGCATGATCAACCCCTCTTCATCCCCCGAAACTTCCCTCACATCACCCACATCCACTTCACACATATTCACATCCAGTCCCCCAACAGCATTGTACGCATTCGCACCAAGCATGCTATATGCATTAAGCATTTCCATCTCCCCGCTCGGGTTTCCAAAGATGTCCACACCGCCTATCCCCGCCACCGACCCACTCGCGTACGCAACATTATCCTCATCACTCCCACTCCCTTGCCCCGTACTTCCCTCTCCACTCCCACTCGCATCCGCATCCTCGCCATTCTCAAACTCATCCGTCCCGCTTCCCGGGCCTGAACGTTCATGTGTCCGCAGGTGCTGATTAAGATTATCGCTCCTCGAAAACTTCTTCTTGCACTTGGGGCACGAAAACGGGCGTTCCATTGTATGCGTCCTAAGATGCCGCTTGAGGTGTTCCATGCGCTTGAACAGCCGCCCGCACGAGAAGAGGGGACACACGAACGCCTTCATCTTCCCATCGGCAGAGACGGCCTCGTAGTGCGATGTTGCTGTCATATTGAGCGCCGCGAGGTTGCTTTGCTGTTGGTTTTGGATGTGGACTTGCGATGCAGGGAAGGAAGTAGTGTTGTACCCGGCTGACATCGAGCCACTGGCCGCGGAGCCAGCATAGGCGTTTCTGTGCCCTTCATCATGGCTCCGCCCACGATGGTGCATCGACGGTTGCTGCAAAGCTGCATAGGAGATAGGCTGAGTGGGGACAGGTGCAGCTGGTCCTCCACCAGAATAGAACACTCCCACCTCACCCACAACAGCCTGCTCCCGTTGTTTCTTCGGCACGCCGGTACCAGGCAACAGCTCCCCCGCAGCTTGCTTGCGGAATAGCTCCGCTGCTGTGGGCTCCTTCTCAACACGCGCGAGGTATCCGTTCTCTCCAAACTCCTCCAGCATGCTTGTATGCATGGGGCGAGGGATGCGTTCCCTGCTGGCACTGACACTTGAATATCGATCTCCACCGCCTCCACCAACACTCCTCCCTCGTCCACGCTCATCATAATCCTCGCTTCCCTTCCTCAGTCCACTCGCCTTCGAGCCCTTCTTCTTCCTCTGCTTGTACGACGGGCTCCCGCCAGGGAGACTCACAAACATTCCATTCGCCCCTTGTAGCGCAGAGAGCTTCTTCTGCCTCGCCACGGGATCGACTTGTTCATCGTCCCCCGCATCGCTCATCTCACTTTCACCCGTCGTACCACCTTCAACGCCCTCCATGTCGTCTTGCATTCCGTTGTTGGAATCGGAATCCATCTGCCCCTCCTCCGTTGCGCGTCGCACAGCAGCCTCCAATTCGCCCTCGCCCTCGCGCGCGCCTTGGGCTTTGCTGAACTGCTCGTAGAGGCTCTTTTTGGGGTCGTAGGTAAAGGAGAGAGCGGGCTCGCCGACGATTTGGGTGGTTGGTTCTAGTCCCATTTTTTCGCGCTTGAGATCGCGCTCTAGGGCATCGAGGAAGAGGCGGTCATGGGGGACGGAGAACCTGCAAGGCGAAGTGTGGTTAGTAAAGAGATAAAGATAAGGAGAAGGGAAGGGAGGAAGGAAGAATTGAAAGGAGAACAACTCACCAATAAAACACCTTCTGCTTCTTCTGGGTGCGAATACATTGGTATTTGAATAACAAGTCGAGGAAGGGGCTCTACAAGAAAGCGAAATCATCGTCAGCGTGTGTTCATCCACCTTGTTCTAGAGCTCTCAAAGAAAAAAGAAAAAGCGGCAAGTCAAATCGGTAAACACAAGGGCGACATGCTAGCCCAAAAAGGAACCAAGCGGAAAACACGTAATCCCCTGGCGTATCCGACGTGGTCCAATACAATCCCTGTGCGGGCATGGAGTAATATTGGCGTCGAATTGAAATTTGAAAGGGATGAGGAAAGTTCTTTTCGATCTTGTTTCTCAAAGGGTGAGGTGGGTATAAGGAGTGGAGGGGTTTTCACGGATCCCATTCGGTTTCCAGTTTGCCCCCTTCCTCCGTCTATCCATCCCATTCTCCCTTATCTTTTCTGGTTCTGTCCACTTGATCCCATGCCCACAAACAAACACATGAAAGATAACAACGGGAAATGTTGAATACACACCTTTGGTTCCTCCAAACACGCATCCACGCCGGGCTTCAGGTTGCGCAGGTCGCTGAATACACCCTCTTCGAATTTCTTCATGTTGCGCACCGGGCGGCCAAAGGCCTGTAGGAAGGGGAGTGAGCATCATGTTCCGGATTTGATGAGAGGGTGAGTAAAACAATAAAATGATCTAAGTATCGGGGGGAGGGTAGGAGCTGATGATGATGGACCGGGGACCCATAAGTGTCCACAATGCAATACAAACCAGCATCATCATCATCATCATCATTATGAACACTCCCATCGTCGCTCTTCGCAGATACACGTTAAGGAGGCCAGGTGATCATCCCCGTCTCCCCCGTCTTTGTATCTGTGCGACCCCTCAACGCAAAAACCACCCCCGTCGTCACCAGGGGATGGATCAACACAGCATCTCCCGGATCAACCCATCGCGAGCGACACAAGGAAGCATCAAAAAAAGTTGAACATGCTCCAAGCACCCCATCCGGGAAACGAAAATAAGCGTCTCGAGAAACAATTCAATACTTCAGGCAAAACAAAAATGCTTTGCCAGCGGCAATCGAAGAACAAAAAAAAACTGACAATACCAACTCACCTCAAATCTAAAAACCAACGCCCGCACAATATCCGTGCCCGTAATATGATAGAGCCCATTCCACAGCACGCACGTCACGCATTCCTGGGTCGGCAGCAAGAAACGATTGAGCGCCGGGTGAGGCGGGGCGTGGTATGGTTCGTGCGGGGGGAAGGCGGAGTAGCCAGTCGGTCCTCCTGCTCCTGTGGTGTTGGTGAATAGGGAGTTGGTGGTGGAAGAGGGGAGAGAGGAGGACGAGGAGAAGGAAGACGAGGAAGGTGCAGCGGTGTCCCACCTCGATGGAGCAGTGGCGAGGAAGAACTTAAGCCGGTCCAAGTGTGCGAGGCGTTCTTGTTCGAGCGCTGTAAGAGCCCGTGTGAGCCCTTGGGAAAGACCGGGTGTGGATGCGGTGTAGTCGTTCGTTTGGGTGTCTTGCGATGGCTCTTCTGTCATGGCTGTTCCGCCGATAAGGGATGTCGAGGATCCATTGGATGGAGGCAGGGATATGGCGGACGAGGAAGGTAAAGGGACGCTCAGTGAATGGAACATCGCATGCTTGTGCGCATTTCCCGGCCTCGCTGTGCGTTCATTCGGGTCGTGCTCCGTGCTGGTGGAGGTGCTCACTTGCAGCGGTACGGGGCCGCCATATGAGTTGGATGTGTACGCCGGGGAGCTGTAGGAGGCGTTTTTCGGCGCCGGTCGTCTTTGCTGGGATGTATACGAAGATTGCGGGTACGCAGAGCCGTTAGGGATGGGATACGTCTGTGAATGCCCATACGAGTTAGAGGGGTAGGAGGAGGAAGAGGGTAGATCGGAGGGGTATGATCGAGGGGAGGAGTGCGTCGATGAGGGGTTCGAGTGGTTCATCGCTCCGTAGTATGAGCTGGACGAGGATGGGGGTTGTTGGTAAATTGGGTCCATTGGTTTGTTGATGTGGGTCGATATGGGTAGTGATATGGGTTGGTATGAGAGAGTTATGAGGATATCTAGAGCAAGGCAAGCTTCGTCAGCACATTCGTACGCAAGAATGAATCAGGTTGCGGAGGGAGGAAGAAGACGATAAAGGGATCACTGTAGATTCAAGGATCAAGAGGGGATATCATTATCCTACATAGACTAGCTGCCTTTCCACGGAGGGGTGGGGCTGGTTGCGCTGGAGCCGGAGGTAGGTATGCGGGATGTTCGCGGGTGACGACGATGACAGGGCTGTCGTCTCGTTACCCATATCGTAGCGCATATCGCGCATGTGGGATGGTATCGCACCCGATGCGAAGAGGAGGTACTCACCGTTGCTGATCTCCAGGAGCGACAGTGACAAGTACTGGTTGGTGGTAGTCGAAGTATTGCTGATAGTAGTTGTGGTATTGGTTATATGAGCGGGAGATAGGGCGATTAAGGCGTGGATGCGTCGCTTATTCCGGTATTATATAGAAGCCAGTGGGCGTCGAGTTATGGATGAGGAGAAGGGGGGTATTAGGGTGGGATATACGATTATGATATAAGCCTAGAGGGACTAAGGAGGGGTGAACGATTGGTGTATTGAGAGCAGAGATTGAAGTAGAAGTAGGCACAACACAGAGCGAAGGAGAAGGAGCTCTCAACTTGTTTACTTTGAACGGCACGTCTCGTGGGTGAAGGCGGTGTGGCAAATTGGCCGGGAGCGGCATCAGCACGCCAACTTTAAAATCGCATCCCAATCGGGACAGAAATGGGCAATATCCGGGGTTACCGTTGCTATCCGACTTCCGATCCCGTGTCTCCCGCATCCCCGTCCTCCATCTATCCATCCTCCATGTCGAGTGTGCAATCCGAGTGCACTAGAGTCATCCCGCTCGTGCTTGTATTCACACTGCTCCACACACGGCATAGTAGGGGACGCATCGCTCCCCACCATCTCCTCTCCCGCTCTCAGGAACGACTGACGACGCGCGTCAACGCATTACGGAACCAAATCCGTACTAAAAAGGAAGCCTCGGTGGACTGCCCCCGTCCGGGATCTCTCTCTCAACCCAAATCCGACCAAATCCCTTCCATGCAACCTCGTACACGTGGCACGAGAGGCCTTGCCCAGATTGAGCGGCTTGTGTCCCCCTACCATTCCTCCTCCCGCCCTCGAGCTCCATCCGTCCTTGCTTCCTTCGTGCGATCCCCCTCCCCTCCCCTCCCGCTGCTTCTCCTACCCCCTTCTCTCCCCCCTCGCATTCTTCCCCTCTCAACATTCACCCCCTTTCGTCTACCCGAACCCACTACCAATCAGTCGTCCCAACACGCAACCTTCCAAACCCTTCAACCCCTTCTTCCGCACATCCCTCCATGTGACCATCTGATCCATCATGATGCTCTTGATTTCTTCTCCCCTCCATCATCTTTATCATCACCACCATATCACTCTGCACAGCCCCGCGCTTTCACCCCTGAGTTACTGATTACTTTGCATTATGTATGCTCCCGAGCCTGGGTTCAATGATCGTGATCGTCGCGAGCCTGCAGACGCTCAGGGCTGGCGGCGCGCTCCTTTGCCACTCATTTCGATCTCGTTGGAACATTCAACTTTGCCACCCTGCAAATGACTCTTTGGGTCACCAAGCTCCCTGAAAGTGACCTCACAATTCTTCCTCGACCTCCATGTACGTACCCAATCGCGATACTCGGCCTTCCTGAACACTCATGAGTGACTCACCGCCTCCTCGTCTCTCCTTGTACACTTCAAATTTTCAATCGTGAAAATGAACACAGATCTCGCCCGCCCTGGATAATAGTAGCTATGGGACTCGGACTCGCATTGCATGTGTGGGAGTTGCGCCGCCTTGGAGGATTCGCGCAGCTGTGTGAGAGGTACTTCGCTCCTTCTATGGAATGCCTGCTCCCACCCCCCGCGTTCTCGAGCCCCATTCGTTCCCAAGAGAGCTAGGAAGATGACTCGAACGCGCGTACATACGCCGCTTGATGGCCCGAATCACGTAAACTTCTTTTCACCGACTTTCAAGAAAAGCGAGGACACGGTTAGTTAAACCAGTTAAATCGTAATTACAATTACTGTACGCTATTGCGTCTTGGTAATGAGCCGATGCCGACATGTCTAATTAATAATTGACCGCCAGTGACCTTTCTGATTAATCAGTTTACCGAGACTGACGAGTACTCGTACCATTTTATTTCCTTAAGGACTTTTCACGCACGGTCGTAGCGGTATAGGAAAAAAGTAGAGCAAGACCAGGATGCACGCGACTCACTCGAAGATGAGCGCATCAAGGTCAGTTGAGAACCATAGCCATAATCCAAATTCGGGATGTACGCCCCAGCGAGGCATTGCATTTGAAGATGCGCGCATCCTGGCCATCCCTTGACTTCCTTCTACCATCTTCTCCGTCCCTCTCTGGTATTAATTTACCGTGCGGTTCTCATTTCATTTGGAGTTACCTCCTCACACCCATTCATCCCAGACGACGGGATCAATTTACAGCCTCCCTCACAACAATTCAATTCGTTCTTTTCTATTCCGTGTGCGCAGCGGCACCACTCTTGACTCGAGGATCATGCTGAAAATATTTAATCGATGCTATGCGAAATTCTAGGACCCGACTCATTTGAGCATCTCCATCTCTACGTTTACCAAAGCATCCATGATAGAAAATCCATGAGTAACAATCTGTGAATATGCGCGGCAAGGTTACCGCTACTGAGATCAGTTGCACGCCGTCACCTAAATTCTGAAATATCCTGTCCTCGTCTCTCTATTTTTGACTTCTCTTCCCTGAAGTACGGGATCCAGGCGCGTATCTCTCCAACCCTGCAACACTTCCACTGGTTCTCTTCTCTGTCCTCGTCTCTGATGCTCCGTATCTGTCGGCTTGTAACCTACTCCTTCCCTCTCCCTCTCTGCCTCGAGCGCTGCCAGCCATGCGCTCACCAAGCTCCTGCCATCATTTTACTTACAGCCCCCTCAGGCCTTCGCAACAATTCAGACCATCTATTCATGACGGTATGTAATAGTATGCACCCTACAAACTCTATTGCTCGTAGAAATGTTCATCACTCGATCGCTGTCAACCTTGACTACATAAGTGTCTTTACTTGGGTTGGAACTTTGTGCGGTGGGCGTTTAATGTATACCAAGTATAAATTGAACCCATTGGTCCGCCCGCGGTGCCCGACGTTCTCCACTGCGCACGTGCTTGTATGTTGAACAGCCGGGGTTGTTGGTTTCCTTGCGTATGATGAATCACTACAAGTTCATTATCAACTTCAACCCCTTCCACTCCAACCCGAGAAGCTAAATCTTTATCACCATATCCCAGCTGAATAACTCGAATTTCCAATGATCTGGTTTTTTTCTTCTTTTTTTCTCTTGGTCCTTCTTTTTTCTTCCTTCAAAGCTGTCTCTCGTGTATGATTTTATTCATGACAGCATAATGGCAGTGTTGTGGACCCATTTAGGCCAGAGGAGGTAGCGATGCGGATCTAGGTCACTGGACAACATGGCACAGAGCATTCGACCACGGCGAACCAAACAAAAAGATTCGAAGGAGGAAAACCCCAAAAATGAAGCAACAAGAAAACCACGAATATGCTATATAGAACGTTCTACGAAGCCTATTATCCTCTGAGAACCCTGGATACTTTTTCGCTTTCGAGTTCTGGGGGCGCCGATGATATTCTCCCTCTTCAAGTTCTTAGAACGATTGCTACGAACGACGATTTCTGTTTTCAAAGGTCTTCGGCGATACGACCATTTCAACTCCAGCTCTCTAAATAGTTGATTTATTTTACAACAAGTCCTCCCCTCCTCCCACACCTTCATTTATCTCTGCTTTTTTGAATGAACGCGGTGGGGAACGATCGTCCCGAAATGAAATTCCCGCTCACAATCCCGGATCAATATTCTCAGATCAAGTATTTACGTGATCGCATCTATGTTGCATGATCCACCATCGTTCAAGAAGTTCGCGTACGCCATACGCTCGCTGTCTTTTGCGCCCGGAACGGCGAGAACAGTGTTCGCGGAGTGAAAACACCTATTTCGACGGTACCGATACAGAAAGGACCCAAGGTAGGATGATAGATCCATAGTCCTCGGAGACTATGATCGCGTACGAGCAACTAGTTGGAGTGATCTGTGGTGACCTTCTAGTTGGGGGAGGGTACAAATCATATCCACTTGGAAACTTGTCCTGTATATTTAAAAATCTGTTGGTCGCATTCTCCTCCCCCCCAACTGTCATCTTCACTTTACAGAGACTCGCAGAGGGATCAAGCTTGATCCAAGCGCACAAACGTAGGAGGTGACGCCAACCCCGGATCATTCTTCATCTTGTTTTCATCATGCTCCGGCTGATCGCACTCATTATCCACTTCCTGTCCACTTCTGCTACATATTCCGTCGACTTGTCCTATCTTTAAGAAATGATAGACAGGTTGTTCAAACTCTATTTTCTTAAGACAGTCTCATTTTCTCAGGTAGCTTCAATCTCTCAAGCCAGGTTCACTTACTCAACATCACCACCTATCAAAGAAATCACAAACTAAATCAGCTTATCACCGACCATATGCATGACAGATCACAGCGATCGCGCCCAACAAATCGACGTCGTTCGTCTAGGTTCTAGTTCGCGTTGCAATACTCGTAGATCTCTTGGTTTCCTCAGCCAATCAGAAGAGAAATACACTATTGAAAGCGATCATATTATGTACGGCCTCCGAACTTCGTACGTTCGGGCTGCGAGGTGTACATACTCTTTGGGAAGTTTGAACAAGAATCTCAATAGAATTCAGTCGACAATAAATATGATGGAGGGAGGGGACGTTCGGATCGTGGGTTTTTATATACATTATTGGGAATGCTGAATTGGTGAGTCATAGAGGTGGAGACAGGATTTCGGTTGGTTTTTTTTGTGTCTCTTCACTTTTTCTTTCTTTTTTTGAATTATTAATAGATTTTTAAACATTCTGAATGTTCGAGAGGCTGGCTCGAACATATGGCGGAAGGAAAACGACTGGACGCTTACGTTGAACATGCTATCAACTTTTTGTAATCTTTCTTGGGCCTTAAAACCGAAGAAGAGAGAGAAATCTAGTGTGTGCTATTTATAGCTCTGCTCTTTGTTTTTTGTTCAACGGTAAAAAGTTCTCGGCTTTAGGTCGTTCATCAGTGTCAATCACACACAGATAACAATAACTAAGAAACATGCGTGTAGAATCATTCGTGCAAATCTTCCAACTATCACGCTTGATAGGCAGATCTATGTTTATATTTAGAGTATGTTCTATTTCTATGGCATATGTATCTTCTTCATGTCGTGAGTGTGTGCACTGCTATTACACTTTATCTTTTCTTTGATCCTCAACTAAATTCTTCAGAAGTTTTCATTCATGGCTAGATTCTAATATTTTGGATTTTCTACATTATTGAATAGTATGTTGTAAGCCTAGCCTTACCATGATACGCTCAGACCAGACTCACCACGGACGCGGACAACTCATGCGTCCTTCAAGTATCCCACCTCCTGTCCTTCCTCTCTCAATCATCTCAGCTTTTCCTCTTCCTCATTCGTTCACGCCCCTCAATCACTCCGCTTTTTTCACTACATAAACATTATTCCCCTCGCCTTCGTTGTCCCATCCATACCACTGACAACAAAGGCAAGTATTCCTACTTCTATCTTAAATACTGTACCTATCCTTACCACTGACAACAAAGACTCCGTTGTCCTGTCACTTACGTCTGATCCAGTAAGGCTGCCCAAGACGATAGCCTTCCATATGTGTATTATCAACTTTGATTTCTACTAGTCTAATTATATATGTTTATTTTAAAACTAAAATTACCTAAGAGAATGCTAATCACGCTGTGATTGGCGGTGTCTATGCCTTGCTCTACTATCACATCTGCACTCTGAGGTCCAAATTCACTGTGAAACAATGTTTCTACAGCGCTTGCATCATCTTCGACCGACCGCACTCTATAGGCCCAGCTTTATGTGAGCTCACCCCTCAGCTGTCTACCAAAATTTCTATGTCAACAATCAGTGTACCACATTATTTCTTGATTTACTTCATCTGGCTACTGGTCTAGCTTGATCTTCTTTGATTGGATCTCGGAGAGCTAGTAAGCGGAAGGCAATACTACTTCGAAATCCCTATATACCTTGATCGTGGCTCTTCAACCTCGTTTCTATCATCGATCAAACTGGAGATCATACTGTCATGTCAACTTTGTATTATTTGGCACTCTGAGAAAAAGTATGTATCGAGATCAACTTCATTGACGTCTATCATCCGGTCGCACGTGTGGATTGTCAGATGGACATGGGTGAGTACGCGAAGCATTAACGGAATGAACTTGTGAATCAGTGGATCAAAGCATCAAGGAATCAGACCTCGGTAAACCAGTAGCAAGTCAAGCAGCTAAATCAAGAGTTCGAGGACGGCGTGTTATACAATGATAGTCTCGATTTCTTTTCTGCATCTCAGGACCTCACGTGGAGCCCACATGCTCGAAAGTGGATCACGATATTGGCATAGAATGTGCGATGCTTAGCGCTAGGTGAAAAGGATGGTCATTGGGTTTGGGCTTCGCATTTGTCTACTAGGGTTGCTGCGTCCTGCCCTGCAAGGGTATAACGGAATGGTCATGATCATCATCGACTTCAAGTGCAACTTTAATCTCCTTGTCTTCTCCGTTGAACCCCGGGCCCTTCATAGAACTTTGAACGCATCATATAAATCAGGACCTATGATATCATTGGCATTTTAATACTCTTAAAGATTTCCTGTCCTACACGTGGATGCCACATGCTCGTATCCGAGCCACTGGGAATCAGAAGGTTAGGATTCCTTGAGGTTTGCGTGAAGGATATGTACAGGATCCCTTGCGAGGCTGTACACAGCACCAACCTGTCGTCAGGCAGCGGAAACAAAGCGAAATGGGGCGTCAAGACGCCCATTCCGAACGCTGAGCGGATCAACTGCAAATCCTGCACGCTGTCTTCCTCTTTCTTCCTAAAATAGTATAGCTAGGCAGGCAGTAGCAGAGTACCTAGATTTGAATGTGAGGATATCACCGTGCAATTCCATAGCCCGCGGATACACGGAACCGACTAGTATCTACTATTCCGCCGTTTATTGTTAGCTGCGTCGGTGGCATGTCACATGGCACATAGACGCTTGGAAGCTTCATTTAATAACTTGAAAATTAATAACTTGACTGGAACATTCGTGATTACTCGGGGATGTATCGCAATCGCGGGAGAAGTTGAGATGTTGAAATAAAAATACCTTAGAAGCAATACGAGGAGGAATTTACACTTTCACGGGCCTACAGACGCAGAAGTGGAGAGGCAGATATAAGTTTAGCACCTCTCTGAAGTCAATAATAATTTCAATAGTAAGTCACTTCGTGTCCGGTGTGGCAGGTGGTGGGTGAGCACGGAGGGCGAGACGACGTGAAAGACCTATCCCCAAGATATACTCTTCTGATTGTCGTCGCTCCGAGTCACTTAGTAAGCCCTAATTTGACATTATTCAATGCTCACTTCAAGTTTACCATTCAGCCGACCACCCAGGTCAGTTCGAGACAGTGGAATTTTGGTCAATTTCATTCTTTGTTTGAGAGGGGACAGCCCAATTCATTCACGCAGAATTTCTAGTCCAGAAGACTATTACTTGTAACCTTACTATTTGACATCAATATCAACAGAATCCATCCAGCTTCATCTCAATTGACAACCATGCTCTATTCGCGTTCAACCACATGGGACTCTCACCACATACACCATGTGATCGAGCCAGGCACCTTCTCTGGCATCATTGGGATCACGGCTGCTCACGTTGCAAATAGCCAGATGCCAATATTGCCATGTTTGATGACATCAAGAACGTTCGAGTAGCTCGTCAACTGTTTGGACACATTCGCCGTACAACGCAGCTTTTACGAGCACATCACGTACAAGTTCGCGCAGCCCGATGTTCTTCAGTAAGAGCAGAGGATGGAGACAGTGTCTCCTCCCCTTTCACTAAACAGAAGTCAATCCTCGATGGTAGTTCCAGACGCGGTGCATTTCGGAAGACATCCCTTTAACTTTCCATAGCGCCTAGAATGGGATAGGCAGTCTAAGACGTAGAATCTCAGCAGAACAGTTATACAAATGGCGCTTTGAAGGACAATATGGCGAGCTTGTCAGACGTCAAGTCACGGTGCTGAGCGCCCAGCTGAAGCGTTTATAAAAAGAAATTAGTCAGTGAATGTCGTACGAATTAGATATAAACAAAATTTAAATTTAAACAATAGTGGGCGGAGATCGATTCCTTGTAGAAACAACGGATGAGGGGTTCGGGCGAGTTCGGCGGACGTCCAATCATTGCAGTACTGCCCAGTAGCCTGTGATGGGGTTCCAGGTATATGCAGCCGATAGTAGAATGCGGCCCTTGATACACCGTCTCAGAATGTTGCTATGATGAGGTCGCCTCTAACGAAGACGAAGGGGGATAACAAAATTCGGAGAATTCCAACGGGCAGCAGACATATCATCAGATTTGCGGGACGTCAATGTATCGTTCAATGAGAGAGAAATGGGTGTTAACGAATGTCATGATAGACCACGATGCGAATGATGTAGGTCAGTTCATTAATTGTGCAGGAAGTCGATCGATCGTAGGATGAACGGCCATTGCATGTCCATCCACCGCAAATGAATGGAATGGAAGATGGCCACTATCAGCGGCAGGTCGACAAGAGGAGGCATGAACGATAGGTAAAGACTTAAAAGAGTCGGGATGCGATGCATACTGTGACTTCAATGCAACCTCAAGGATGTAGGCTTAATCCAATGAAAAAGGTGTCAGAAAATGTGAATACTTATACGATGGACTGAATTAACGAACCCCCCTTGCTCTCCCCCACTATGACATCACGTGATGTTAATCCCGATCACCGATGCCCAAGAAAGGCAAGTTGGTGTCAGTGTCAGTGTTGTCAGTGCGCGTCGACAAAAACAACGCCAAGGAACTTCGGCGCGGCTTGGTAAGGAAATATAAAGTAATATCTATTCTTTTTTAAATAAATTAAAAGGGTTAATAAGGACTTCTTGACATAATCTAATTAAATCTCGATATTCTAACAAAATGAGTGATCTATAAAGGGAACACAAGAACTGAAGGTGGATGAAGGATTAAGTGAAGTAGCATGATGATACTATGTATTTGAATCATGGAATTATATATATGAATATCTAGAAATTTAGTACAGAAAATTTATATGTCATAGACTGTTGGAATAACAACCCAAATTCAAATGGTTCATTCCTAACTTCCAAATTTGTAATTATAACAACACAACTCATGCCATAATTATATATATTTTACTCTATACATGTGCTTTATAGTTAGTTGTAACAATCAAACTGTGTACTTTAGCTGGTGGAAAGTCAAATATATTGCATTTTTACAATGCAGTATCCTGATTCTAAAGACTCATTAGGATACTTCAACATAAACTGTTATCATTGGTGAAATACTTCGGAATAGCTATATTTTATTTAAATATCTTATATAAAAATAAAAAGGTTCAAAATTGATCATAACAATACGATGGAAATTATATATGAGCGGAAAAAAAAAATCAACATTCTAGGATCGAACTATCGACCTCTTAACATAGCCACCAGCAGGCGAACGCTCGTGACCAATCCACCATAACAGCTTGTATAAATATTGTGACAGCATAAATTTGGTTGGTTTGAGGAATTTCCTCGTGATTTGCTTTGTCAGAATTACCTTTTAAGGAATGTCGTAGTGGGGGAGAGCTATGAGGGCTGAATTAACGCGCCATATGGATCCATATTATTTATGCTGCCATAATGAAGCGGCCAGAGGCTGAACAACACATTAGAGCTCGTTTAATGAAGAATTGAATAGTATACTCATTTTGGAAACGATTACATCCTGCTGGATGAGAAACGATCTATATGTATGAATCAACCTGTATCCATTATATTCGTGTTGGTTCTTGACTCTTGAATTTTTGATCATGTTTTATTTGAAGCTAGACACCACAATTCATCATCACGCAGCATCTATGGAGAATGCGCTAATCAGTTTAAACGCGGGGGCGGATAATCGACTTTGTGCGCGACAGCGAAGAAAACCGATATATTGGTGTAGAATGTACAGGGTTATCGAGAGATATCACCCAGCCACATCCCTTTCATCGCGTCTGCAATCCTCCGGCCTCAGCTACCATCACTCTGGCACCAAACCCTCTTCTTCGCGGTATCCGTATATTACAGTTCACCCTCGTTGTTGAAACTGACTCGCAGTATCTTGAAGCATCTTGAAATGCTCCAGAAACGTCGCAGGGCTCTTCTTGGTGGTGTTTATATAGGCAGTGGTAAGTTTGTTGGATACGAATGAGTGGTAGTGGGTTCGTATGCAGCTTGACGGTCCTGAGAACGTTTGAGAGCACAGAGGACGAGGGGGTGAGCAATGGTCTGGTAACAACGATAGGCAAGTGTAGAAGTGATCCAGTGGTTACTAAGAACGGTCAGAAACACTAGTATAGACAAAGAAGGGCAACACACAGAATGTGTCCAGCTGGCGCTAAGCCAAACGCCAACGGAGCTGGGGAAGAGCAGAGTCAGTGAAGAAAAATGAGGAATGAGGTACTTGATTTGTGGTGTCCCGTTTTCCTGGTGTTCTAACTTCGAATGTGTGCATTTGGCGACAGGTCTGCTCCCTGTCAGCTTGTATGCACTTCCGTGCCTTAGTCTTTACCGACATCTGCGCCAACCCTCCTCCCTCAAACGCCCAGCTCCTGGATCATCCCAGCCTCCAATCGCTTCTCATCCTCCTCCATCGTCCCGCACCAACTCGCTTCCTCCCTGGTCTCATCGATGCCATCATCGCCCATGTCCTCCACCCCTCCATACCAGTTCTTCCGCTTTCCCAGATGCACAACACATCCCTGTGTTATGAAGGAAAATGCTTGACAGGTCCAACGTATTCGCTCGCCGTCGTGCTCCTTGCCCTCTCCTCAAACTTCATTGCTGACGAACCCGCCAAATGCTGCTTCGCTGTCAATACATTACGCGTTGTCAACAGCTACTGAACCAGCCAGCCCGAGATTCGTCAAATACGAAAATCATTAACCAATCGAGACGTACCCGAATGCATTCGGAGAAAGATCCATAAACGCTGGTTTCATTGGATGGAGTCAGTTTCAGAGACGGCGAATCAGTCACAGGTGTGTCCCCAAACCTCTTCTCTTCAGATATTCACCGACTCACTACCTCCAAGTATACGCCCTTACATCTCCACAACATTCTCGCAATTAACAGGATACCGCTGCAAGTCGGACTTCATCCCTCCTCCGCTCTCGTCTCTTCCACTGCCGCTCCTCTGTCTTCCCCTCCTATCCACCCCCAATCACCCTTCCAATCACCCTTTATCCCCGTCTAAGAAACCCTCCTTGTGGCCCTCCTCACGAGATTGCTGGCACAGTCCAGGTTCAATTCCATTAGCAGGACGACAACTAGATCGAGGCGATCCACGATATGAATGAGAGGCAATTAGCAAGTGGGAGAAGACCTATGGTTAGAAGCTGGAAGTTAGAAGGAAGGATGCCGAACCCCGAACTCGATGGGAGTATTGGGAGGGGAAAAGGATTAGGTGCGCTTGTCTGGACATGGTCCTTCATCTAGCTTATCCCCGTTCTTCCCATTCTCCTCGACCTCACCGCCTTCCTATCTTATAAACCTGCCCTCCCTACTCCTCGATCATTGTCTCTACAGTTATACTTAACACCCAATGCGTGTTAACTGTACGTGTCTTAAAGGCATATACCATCTACTCACGACACATCACGAGTCATCGAGCAGTGCGGCCTCATAAGCTTTAGGAACGAATACTAAGAAGATTCCGCACGCCGTGTTCTCTAGGATTAGAATAAACATTGTTCTGCCTAGGATGGATAGAGATGAGATACAGGCGAGCAAAGGATAGGGTTTAGGATGCGGATGAGTATGCGATGAGACTAGATGGAACGAAGAACTTGTAGATTTCAGTGGCTAAAGAATCCTTGCCCGTACGTTCCCAACCGCTCCTCCAAATACCCTCATTGAATAGCAAGTTGGCTCAACGCCCGCATACAACCCTCCTGCTCTAGTCTGGCTACCTCTCTACATCCACTGAACAAAGCAAGGGCCAAATGGTTCTTTCATGCTACTAAAACCCACGATCACTACTTCGGGGAATCTGGAGCGACGTGTAGAGATATACTGCGTTGTCTGAGAGTATACCGCCTCGCCTTGGCCTAGGTCTCAAGGTAATCACTTCCCACTTCATTCGTCCATCCTCACCCTATCCATCTATTTAGCCAATCCACCTCCTTGGGCTTATAATCGTCTTTCCACCTTCCTCATCTTTCTCCCTGCCACTCTTCAGTGCATACATTACTTAAGCACTTACGAACCGAGCCACACCTGTATGTACTTGCGTAGTAAGTTTCTCAGGATCCCCTACCATGCAATTGGTGGTATAGGAATCCAATACAAAATCAATTGGTTAGGTACGCATGCGAGCATTGGGATGAGAGGTGGACGATATTGTAGGATAGGAAGCCCAGCATGCCCTCCCACTCCGCGGTCTCTGCTAGGCCTACATTCTTCATTGAACACCACGTTGATTCTCCTCCCTCGCCGTTTTGGCCTTCTCTAGCCTCATACTGTGGCCCTTGTCCTTCCGTCATCCTACCTTCCGTCATCCCACGTTGAGCTGCCTCCCTCCTGCATAGCATCGCAGGGTCTACCTCTCTTCCCCAGCCCGGACTCCAGCACTACTGACCAAAGCTCTCGCGATACTGCCGCGCTTGTGTACTATCGACCTCAGCTTACCGTTGGAAATGGTACCAATGTGAGTATTCTTTAGTGATTTGTGTAAATGTGTACATTTCGATAGACTCGACATACTTTCTCAAGCCATTTTACTACGACGAGAATCATTTCGACAAGATCAGTGAGATTTATTCAGAGTTAGGTACAACATAATGACACTGAAGGTAGTTATGAATATATAATGGGATATTGAAGGGAATGTGGTTTGTGAACGTACTGAAAAGCAACTTTATATGGTACATATAATAAATAGATGTCCATTAATAGCACTGGTCTGTGTAAAGCTACAAGGATTGAAAACTAAATCTGAAGCATCTCCAGTCTATTCTCGCACTTTACAACTTCCTTGCCCTGTTCACTACTTTTGAATAAAGGAATTGCATCCGCCCATAATTGTTTTGCCTTCTCTAATTCTCCACATTGGTGGGCAATATCTCCTAGCCGAATCATACATTCTCCTTTGTCACGATGGATATCCATTGCAATGAACGCATCCAAGGCTACCTGGAATAGTGAGATGGCAGTAGTGATATCACCCAGTGCAAGGAAGACGTCTCCGATACGTCGGATTGCCTGATATATGAACGGCTTATGCGTAAATTTTTGAGAGAAGACCAGAGATAAAATGTAGGTGTTCATTGCACAATCATACTCTTGCTGCTTTAAATGAATATCTCCAAGCAAATTCAAGCGCTGTGGTCGGAATTCCTGTGTCCTCGGATCAAAAGAACCCAATGATAGTATACAATGGATAAAAGCATTTTTCAAGTCCCCATTTGCAAAGTATACTTGAGATCGGGTGTAGTGGAGAAGGGTAGCCCATGTACCATCATAACTCAAAAGGAGTACTATTGTCTCTAATTCTTCAAGATTTCTTTGCATTTGTGGAGTGGCAATGTTCCCGGTAGTAATGTCAATGTCGATGAGATTGTGTAGGACCAGTACGTAATCCAATGTATCACGAAGGCATTCCGAGACCAACACCTGCCGAAAATTTTCCATGACTTCCCGACAATGTTCGTATTCTGATTTCAGGAAAAAAATCGCCGCCCGGAAGAAAGTCAAATTCATAGATATTGGTGCTAAAGCTGAGTTTAGACCTAATGCATCACATACCTGGGCTGCATGTTTCGATAGTATGCTAGCTTCTTCAAGCCTTCCCAGAGTTATATAAGCCTGGATGCGGATCCGAATACACCTGACTTCCAGTCTTAAGTTTCCGGTTCCTCGGACCAAAGTCTCTTGTTCTTCCAAATGATGCAAGGCATCTTCAATATACCCACTCCTCCAGAGGGCTTCCGATAAGGTTAAAATAGCCGAGCACTGATAATACAATGGCAAGGAGCGGTTTGTTGCCAATGATACTGCCTTCCTAGCCATGTCTGAGGCCTTGATGAAACTGTCTGCCGTGTGACTTATATGTATCATAATCATCACTGAAGTCATAGTGGTTAAATCATGCTATAATATTAAAAGATAATACCTGCCCTGTTCTTTCAATGCCCCTACAGTATCAAAACAATCGTACGCATCCAGAAATTTCTTCTCTGCATCTCTATAAGTG
>ML213609.1:431159-482650 GCA_004379715.1 Crucibulum laeve | reverse complement strand
GTTAAGATTGTGGAATCTATTTTTCTCAATGTTACTCACCACAATTGAAAGATGGGGTATATTAGCAAAAAGCGCAAGGAAATCCTCGACCTTTGATCGCTGTTCTGGGACCTCCCATGGGGTTTCGAAGTTGTCGAGGACCATCAAAGCTGGCTCTTTAGACCGATTCAAGTAACGAATAATCGCATTCGACTGTTTACTTTTCTCTTCAACATTGAAGTATTTCGCAACTATGCTGATCAAGCCGTCCGTGGTGATAGCAGCATCGCAAGAGATGAAATATCGTCGCGTGTCGAAGATATCCACAATGTTATGATCATGCAATATAGACAGCGCCAATGATGTTTTCCCAATTCCACCTGGACCAAGGATGCAAATTCTGGCTGTAGTATTTTGCTGTATCGTCGTTATAATTTCTTGTTGCTCTTTATCGCGGCCACTGAAAATTTGAGGCGGTGCCGGCAGTAACGATAGAGTGCTTGAGCTATTAAAACATAACATGAATTCAGCCTACGCTTCATTAGAGGTTGATAGACCGTACCTGCGTCTGAGATCATTGAGTGTGGTTCCGGGGGGCAATGCTGCCTGCTTAGAAGATAGAATATCCATAACTTCTTGATGACGACGGGAAGCCCGCTCTTGCATTTCTGCCAGCATAACAGCAGTGATCACATGTGACTGAACCTACATTGCGCAGACATCCTCAATCAATTTTCGAATAGAATGGACAATAAAATGTATAACGTACTCCGAGGACATCCAAGGCACGTTGTATGCCTTTATTACAATCCGCCAGCAGTGAGGATATTTGTATGTGTTTAATAACACGTCTAAGAAGTGTGCCGTCGACATGCATACGCACGTACGAAAGAAGTTTGTAGAGAGTGCTATGTATGAAGATTTAGAGGGATGCCTTTTATGATGCTGGGTGAGCGATGGTGACGTACTCTTCAAAATGCTCAATATTTCGCACCATCGCTGGGAGGAGCTCGGCCTCGGTATTCTTGCAAATGTTGATTATAGCACACATGAGCTCATATGTGGATTCTGTCATCCGTAGGCATTCATCTCTGTTATATCGCACAGTCTGATTTATTTAAGGTTGTTTAATAGAGTAATAGCAGTCGTAGAGCACTAGAAACGTACCTCAACTGTTTGGATGATCAATGTGGTGAGTCCAGCAATTGTTTTTAAATATGGTGCTCCTGTTGCTTCAGCAATTTCCTTGAGCATACGAGCAGCCAATCCTACATATTGAAGGAGATTTTCAGCCTTTGAAGCAGCTTTCAGGTTACGGATATGTGACATCGCTTGAACGGAGGCGTGTTGGTGGATTTAATCCAGTGGCAACGCCATAGTTATAAGTAGGCTCCAGGCTGTGAACTGCTGATCATCGGGAGATGCGGAGTACAAAGGCTTGATTAAAAATACTGCTGTTATGCATCACACCTGTGGGCAACTGAGATACTGGCACTTGATCTGCCAGTTGAGTCATTTGAGATGGTTTATTAGATCTTTTATACGCTTAAATATTGCTATTAATGGGAAATTCTCAACTCAGTTTCATAGGTTCTGTACTTGGGATCTTTGGTATAATTCCGTTGTTGCCAGTGCCGTTTTTATCAAGACAATATCCTGATGATGAATGAGCGTTATTGAAACATTTGCATAGGAAATTCGAAATTAAGTTGGAGATGTACTATTTCAAGTTTACCACTCGGGCAGCCACCCAAGTTTGTTCAAGCCAGTGAACTTTTCGTCAATTGCCTTATTCCTTCAGAAGAGAAAACCTAGTTATCCATGCAGAAGTGCTGGTCCGGAATAATATTACTTGCAGCTTTTCTATTTGACATCAACATCAAAGAACTTATCCAGCTTCATCTCAATTGACGACTACACTCTACTCGCGTTCGACCACATGGAACTCTCACCACATACACCATATGGTCAAACCAGGCTCCTTCTCCGGCGTCGTTGAGACCATAGCTGCTCACGTCGTAAGTATAGCTAGCCACCAATATTGCCATGTTTGCGGTTGGCTGCCACATCAATCTAGCGAGGACGAAAGGATAAAAAGTTTGGAGGATTCCAACGGGCAGCAGACATATCATGGGAATACGCGGGGCGTTGATCCATCGTTGAACGAGAGAAGCATGATAAACCACGATCTGAGTGGATCACGACGCAAGTGATGTAGATCAATCCGTTGATTGTGGGGAGGTCGATCGATCGTAGAATGAACGGTCATCGAATGTCCATTCATCGTAAATGAATGGAAGGGAAGATAGCCGCCGTCAGCGGCAGGACGATGGGAGGAGGTATGAACGGCAAGTAAAGACTTAAAAGAATCGGGATGAGATGATATTGTTGCTTTCATGCAACCTCAAGGACGTAGGCGTAATCCTATGAAAAAGGCGTTAGAAAATGCGAATACTTATACAGTGGACTGAATTAACGCGTTGTATGGATATAAGACATTTACGTCGCGATAATGACGCGTGTAGAGGCTGAACAACACATTAGAACTCGTTTAATGAAGAATTGGATAGTATACACACCCCGGAGACGATTATATGCTGCTGGATGAACGATGACCTGTAAGTATGAATCGACCTTTATTCATCACATTCGTGCTGGTGCTTGAGTTTTGACTTTCTCAATCGTATTTCGTCTCGAGCTCGGACTCCACCATTCGCCGTCACGCAGCATCTACGGAGAATGAGCTAGTCAGTTTAAAAGCGGGCGGCGGATAATCGGCTTCGTGCGCAACAGCGAAGGAAACTAATATATTGGGGTAGAATGTTTAGGGTACGAGGAAATACAATGCAGCGTATAAACTGTTGCTATATCACCTAGCCATATACTTTCATCGTGTCTGCACGTTCTCCTGCCTCAGCTACCCTCTCTGGTAACACATCCTCTCCTTCGCAGCATCCGCACATTACAGCTCACCCCCGCCGTGTTGAGACTGACTCGATGTGTCCTGACGTGCTCCAGAAACGTCTTAAGGCTCTTGGTAATGTTTTTCTAGGCGGCGGTGAGTCTGTTGGATGCGACCGCGCGGTGGGTTTGTATATGCGGCTTGACGGTCCTGAGAACATTTGAGAGCACAGGGGATGAGGGCGAGCTGTGTGATTTAATAAAAGAAATAGTCAAGTGCAAGAGGGATCCAGTGGTTACTGACAGGGGTCGGGACAGTAGTAAAGAGAAAAGGGGGGAAACGCACAAAATGTGTCTAGCTGGAACTAACCCTAACCTTATGTACGGATGCTGACATCACAGAGCCAGTGTAGCAACGAGGACGAATGAGACACCAGCGGAGCTGGGGAAGAACAGAGTCAGGGAAGAGGACTGAGGAAGGACGTGATTCGTTTGGCGGAGCCCTGCTTCCTGGTATCCCAATTTCAACTGTGTGCGCTCAGCGAGAGTTCTGCTCGTTGCCGACGTTGGGAGCCCGCAGTATCGCGCTCCATGATCGTCACTGTCGCTTGTGGAATGTGTCTTTGACGGGAGGAATCGAGGGCGGAGCTGGCGGATCGCAGGACTCGCAATATTGGGAACCTGTCACGCACAAGCTCCTCATCAAATAAACGTTGGTTGAAGGTGGAAGGAGAAACGACATGACCTCGGCAAGCCCTCGCAAGCTCGTTCCGGAATCCGTTGTCAGTTTTCATTAGCAAAGGTGTCCAAACACACTGTAGACAGACAAGGACAAACCAGAGCAACCATGGCCCGGTCTTGTTAACGCAACTCATGATGACTGCACCTCACCCATTTCTCGCTATTTTCTTTGTGCTGCGCTCTTGAACGAGGCCGGCATGATCTACATGTCCAAAAATTCAATTCTTCGGAACCAATATGCTCCACGGATATACTCTTCGCGCCGAAAGCACCTTTCAACGATCTGGTTACGAGGATGCCTGTAAACTATGTCAATGACGGTTTTCGGAATCGCAAGCAACATCTTGGGTCATGAAGCAGCGTTTCAAACGTAAGAGGTCATGAACAATTTTCTTTGGAAATCAAAAGAAGTGGTGTAAATCATTGAGAAGTGAACACGCGGCTGTAGAACGCATAATGGGAAGAAGTACGTACTAGTAGTACACTCACTGTTCACAATTGCTATTCGCAGGACATTCAAACTGACATTCTGCTTCTAGCCTACCACATCTTCGTTAATACTGCTTTCCGACGCTCGAATATAGGCCGGCGGACCAATCGCTTTGGGTAACTAAAACGGGTCGTTCACAGCCAAGAGATCACTCAGCCAGAGATTCGTTCGGCATCCTTGGATATGCAGATTCCGGACCGATTGACATACCGCAGCAATCGCAGATTGAAAAAATAGCAGCTCACTCATTCAAAGTGCGGAAACTGCATTCTTGTCAACACTTTTACAGCTTCTCATAGAAGAGGCAAAGATTAAAGGTGTGTAGAATGATGATAGCTTCCTCTACTTCTCTATATATCGTGAACATAGCTTCTCACAATGAACTACTTCTCTCCATAAGCAGTTACAACCACATTGGCGTCTAAGTAGCAGGGCTTTTCGCAAGAAGCGACAACATTGTGAGTGGACGAGGACTCGAGCTCTATCCTCGCACCTTTCGCTCCTGGAATCTGTAGCATTATCTTCTCGTCAGCACAACTCTATCAAGTAGGCCATAAACGTCATATTCCATACTTTCGCTAATCAAACAATTGCGTTAGACATTATAATAGCTGAAGCCATCGAGTCAATAGCCACTATGTGCCTGCCTACAAATCTACAAGTGATATAGCATTAGCTGTCATTAACATTTCACGCCAGCAATTATATCCAAGTGTGAGTCTTTATGAGAGGAACAATATGACATCTTAGCTCATTCACGTTTAGTCAAGTTTTATTGCTGATGCTATCGGCTGGTTTAGGGCTGTGCAATAATCTATTTTTAATCCTTTAAAACCAGGCGGCGGTTCTCACAGTACATTTAGGCCCTGCGATTCCTATTTTCTCTCCCTCCCACCAGTGGAAAAACGGCATGAATCTACGCTTCTGCGGGGACTACGGGCCCTTCGACTTCCACAATGTCTGTGTAAGAGCTACGTGGGGCGCTTGTTTACCCGCTGCCCTTGTATTCGCTATCTGTTTATATTCGATACCCACACCTAGGCCAGTACGGAAATTCACCAGTTTCATCAAAGCGCCATTTGTGCCCTTCCTGACTCTCCATGAAGCTGGGTCTCTCGAGGCGCATTCAGCATCGGGGGACGCGATTGTAGCTGTTGAAATGGCTAACATAATACCTCTGTGGCGGACAATAGTGTTTGTGTTTGCGGGCCTCTTCCAAACGCTCTTTTGGATTGTCAATGGATCATATCTACTGTATAGCGATCGTACCGATGTCTGGGAAGTAGCGCGCGCGTTTCTTCTTGCCATAACGTGGCTTTACACGGCTGTTCGGCCCATCACACATCCCACAGCGACCCCTCCCTACGATCTCTTTTCTATCTACATCACCCTCTTCATCACCTCAACTCTTCAATTAGGAGGCATTCTCTTCGATAATGGCGTGTCGGGAGTACCTTTACCTCCGATGACCACCATTATCGCGATTTCCGCGAACTTGCTGCTGATTGGTGCACTGTTGCTTGTGGTGCTGAATATACCTTTGGCTATACCGAGTAGCAGTGTAAAGAAAGATGATATTGTATGTCCTGTGTCTATCTTTTTATTACGCAGCTATATTGATTAAAAACTAGGGGAAAGCAGTATCGCTTGAGGATTATACTCCTTTATGGAAATGGATTACGTTCGCTTGGATACGACCTCTAGTGCAGTTGGTACGTTACTTCTTATCTCCCAGAGGCGCAGTGCTACAATTCTTCCTCAGGGAAGAAAGACCACTTTGAACGAAGAGGATGTCCCAAATCTCAGCCCGACTATGCGATCTCGTCCTGTATTCATGAAGTTTGAGTCTATACAGTCGGTCATGCGTCTTTATATCTGAACCCAATTCTAACGCATTTCATATAGTCGACCCACACTTCTTCGCAAGCTGTGGGCTGCAAACTCACAAGATATCTTGTAATATCTCCTATTGTATAGCTCGTCTCTACATTTAACGAGCTCTGTATAGAATGGATTTCCTACTTACCATAGCTAGCGTGGTGCTTAACTATGCAGGTCCCTTTTTCTTGAAGTAAATTCGACATTCATCCATCTCAAACATGTCCTCATCACTTTACAGACACATCCTCGATGCCATCAGCTATCCGACCCCAGAATCGCGAGGACGTGCCTATATCTACGCATTCTTGGCGTTTGTGTGCACCGTTATGAAGGTGCTTCATATTCATGCGATTTAAATCGGCTTTAATAACTCGTGTCAAGGCCCAAGCAGACTTGTATCATCTTTGGTTCAGTCGCCGTGGTTCCGTGCGCGTCCGCTCGCAGATGATGGCAGCAATTTATGACAAGGCACTTAAACGAAAGGATTATTCAGGGATCATTGCAAAGGACAAAGAGGAAGAGACTATAACGAAAGAAACCAATAACCGACAGGGTAATGCATCGAACAGCAAAAAAAGTAAGTTTAGCAAGTTTTCATATGATGTGTTACTACAACGTAACTTGATATCCAGAGCTAGACAATTCTACGATGAAAGGAGGGAAGGGTAAGGCCGCAGCTGACGATCCCAAAGCTGGTGCAGATGTTGGGAAGATTGTCAACCTTATGGCTAATGACGCTAATCGAGTAAGTCGGTCGTCAACCTCCCTTTTCCTTGTTTAAAGTAGCGTAGCTGTCTATGACGGTTTCAGGAGCACATCTTATCTACGGAGGTAATATCTCCACTACTTATATTAAAGAAATTCCTAAATCGTTTATCACTAGCTCCGTTCGAAATCATCATTGCTGGGACCTTCTTATACCAGTTCGTTGGTTGATTTTCATGATTTAATATGCATGTTGAATATTCACAAGATTATTGGGATTGAGCGCCTTCGCTGGCTTTACGGTGCTCATTGTAGGCTGGCCGCTGAATAGCCTCCTCGCTCAACGGCGCATCAGAATGCATAAGAGCATTGTAGCAGCAAGAGACAAACGGATGGCAATTCTCAACGAGCTTATTGGTGCCGTATGTCAGCGTTGGTCTCACAACTTGTGCAGATGGCTCACATGGTCGCAGATTAAGTTTATCAAGTTCTTTGCATGGGAAGATCGCTGGATCAGACGTGTGCTGGATGCCCGCGAGGTCGAAATGAAATGGATGACTAAATGTAAGAACTATACAGTCGTAAGGTTCCAGCGTCGACATGGTCTGATTTTTCAACAGCTCGCATCAACTCTGTATTGCTTCATATCTTATGGACCTGTGGCCCCATTTTAGTCTCTGTCATCTGCTTCTTCGTATACGTAATGCAAGGCAATGAACTGACTGTCAGTGTTGCATTTACGGTGAGATTTTTTCTCCAGTATTTTCTCGTATCTAATGTTATTCGTGTAAAGGCGATAGCCCTTTTCAGCATGATTCGGTATGTGAAAGTTTCATTCACCATCGAAATAGTATTCATTCCCGTATTCTAGCGCACCTCTCAATGTCATTCCCAATTGGATTGTACAAGTTCTGCAGGTATGACCTACAGCGGTTTATTTCCCTCTTTCTTATAATAGCCGCTTGTAGGCTGGTGTTGCTCTCGAACGTGTTGCTGTATATTTGGACGAAGATGAAGTAACAGACCAAGTTTCTTCGCTCAAGAAGGATCATTCGGATCCTCACCTCTTAGGTTCCGATGACGAAGGACTTGGACTCTCCGATGCATCCCTGAAATGGAATGAGGTACCAGACGACAGAAAACAAGACAAGAGTAAAGACAAGTCCCGTACATCGACTGCATCGGTCCACAGTAGCAATACTATCGCTAGCGACAGTACCTCCCTTGCGGAACCCGCTAGCCAGCGCTTCGAGCTGCGTGATATTAACGTAAGATTCCCAGAGGGTGAACTGTCAGTTATCACCGGACCTACCGCTTCAGGGAAGACTGCTCTTCTGGTAAGTATTTTAATGGACCTATTATTCATTAGCTTATATTTTCGCCAGATGGCCTTACTTGGGGAGATGACCTTGGTCAGCGGCAAGATCATCATGTCCAAGAACCCCTCCATGGTCGACGAAAATGGTCACATACAAGGAATTTCGTATGCCGCTCAATCCCCATGGCTACAGCATCGATCAATCAAGGACAATGTTCTTTTCGGATACCCGTATGACGAAGAGAGATATAACTTGGTGATTAAATCTTGCGCACTGGAGCCCGATTTGGTTATGCTAGAAGATGGTGATGCCACTGAGATTGGGGCCCGGTAATCTGAACATCCTTGTCTCTCAATCCAAAATTAATGTTTTGTGGCAGGGGTGTGAACTTATCTGGCGGTCAGAAGGCAAGGTATAGAGTAAACGTATTCGCTGCTATTATCTAAAGACACCAATACCGTTTTAGGGTGGCTCTTGCTCGGGCAGTTTATGCGCGGACGAAATATGTACTGCTTGATGATCCATTAAGCGCAGTGGTAAGTTGATAGACTTCTAAACTCAATGGCATAATATAACCATCTTATCATATCTTTAGGATAGTCATACTTCTCGTTTCCTTTACGAGAAGCTCTTAAGAGGTCCCCTACTAGCTAATCGCACGGTTGTATGTATATCCCCTCCGGTTTCTATCCGCCCTTCTAAGAACGCGTCCATAGATTTTGGTGACGCACCACGTCCAACTTGTCCTTCCAGGCGCCTATTATTTTGTGCGGATGCTTGATGGTCGAATTGATGCACAAGGGACCGTGAAGGACCTTCGTGTTCAGGGATTTTTGGACGAAGTTGCTTACAGTGCAGCGGTAGAGACGAAGGAAGAAGAGAAAGCGGAATCGGAAACACCGGCCGTCGCAAACGTCGATGGAGTATCAAAAGCTTCAATTACAGACGTCAAGAAGTCGCGAAAATTCGTTAAGGATGAGCACAGAGAAATAGGCGGTGTCAAATGGTCCATCTACAAGAAGTATCTAAAGGCCTCATCTTACTGGATTTGGGCCTTCCTAGTATCTGTGGTAGTGGTTAATCAGCTGTTAGGTATCGGAGAAAAGCTGTGGATCAAGGTACGTACATTGTGATCATTCATCCGTTTAGGAATACTAATGGCGGGCGTTAGACCTGGGGAGAAGCATACGGAAACGCAGACAGCAAATATGTGATCTATGCCTATAAGTTATTAGAGACTTCTGAGCATCAAACGCTGATGGATGGTTATCTGACACATTCTCAACGAGTTAGTCGTTCGATGTTACCGTCCACTACGAGCCTGTTTGGTGGCAATTGGCCGAGCGCAACGCAACATCCGCTGTTCTACGTTAGCATCTATGCGGCAATTGGACTTGCAAGCACCCTCGTGAGTACACTCTCGGTCACTGCTCAATATACTGGGGGTTTGAAGGCTGCACGGATTCTTTTCAAGTAAGCATATATCAGCCTACATATTCATTCCTAAATCTTAATGGATGTTTCAACAGAGAACTCTTAGTTACAGTCGTACGAGCTACGTTTAAATTCCATGATACGACACCTCAAGGTGAGTAAGTCCTGATTTACTCACCGGTACATTATAATGCTTTTTCAACAGGTCGCATGCTCAATCGTTTTGGCAAAGTAAGAGTTTGCCGTGTGTGACATTATTCCATTATCTTACAACAATCGCTTCGAAGGATGTCACAACTATAGATGGATCTTTGACAAGCTCGTTACAGTCCGTGAATTCTTCTCTTGCGAACTTCTTCGCAGCTATTCTCACCGTGGCGTATGTTGTATCCATCTATTTGTATCTTATTTCTACTCACGGTACATATTCTAACAGGGTCGTGTTTCCGTATTTCTTGATACCCGCGTTATTCATTGGTCTCGCATACCGTGAACTTGCTATCGGTTATCTCAATACTGGCCGTGATCTGCGTCGGATGGAGTCTAATTCCAGGTCTCCCATCTTCTCGGACTTTGGAGAAATACTGGAAGGTATTGTCACAGTCAGAGCCTTCTCTGCCGAACGCCGTTTCTTCGACAATCTGCACACAAAGATCGACATGACTACAAAGGTTTAAGATCTTCCTTATTCTATGCTACACCCTCTAATCGTTGTCTGACAGATGTTCTATGCTTTCTGGATGACTAATCGATGGCTCTTGCTGAATTTCGACACCTTGGGTGGGTTGGCTGTCTTAATTACAACACTGTTCTCTATTGCAACACTCGGTAACGATGCCGGACTTGCTGGTCTAAGTATCACGAGCGCTATGGCGTTTACGACGTCCGGTATGTTCACTGTTCGAACGTACATCTGACTTCCACTGACCAGTTTCTGCAGTGTACTGGGCCTGTCGAATGTGGACTAGTACGTGGATGCATCCCAGATCGGCTCTTACCGTCACTGACAACGTCGATCAGCTCTCGAGTTAGATTTGAAGTACTTTCCTTTCCTCTGGCTCTAACTCCCTGCTGATTTCATTGTAGCGCCGTAGAACGTGTTGTTGAATAGTAAGTCATGGATTTACGTCTTTTGGACTCTGTCTAACATGGAATTAGCCTTGATCTTCCCCAGGAACCTCCAGCTGTAATCGAATCAAATCGTGTCCCGGTATACTGGCCATCCAATTCTAACAAGGACGCTCTCATTTCGGTCGAGAACTTGGTTGTCAAATATGCCCCTGATTTGCCTGCCGTCCTCCGTGATGTTTCGTTCACAGTAAAGGCAGGTGAACGCGTGGGTTTACTAGGACGTACAGGCGCGTTGATTCAATCTATGTTCATGACACACTATAACACCTACCTCCAGGTAGCGGTAAATCGACCCTTGCTATGAGTATTCTCCGTTTTGTATGTACCAGATCCTTTGCTGAAGGATGGATATATGCTCATATTTTTCAAGATGGACCCAGTGAGTGGGCGTATTGTTGTTGACGGCATCGACATCTCAACTATCGGAGTGCATGATTTACGATCGAGGTTGGTGAGTACATCGAAATTGACCTTATTTCTCATATGGCTAGACTGATTATACCCTTCAAGACGTTCATCCCTCAGGTAATGCAATCAGCGTCAGAATAGTAGGTAAGGAAACTGACTGTCTGATAATAGGACGCGACTCTTTTCTCGGGCACGATTAGAGAGAATTTGGATCCTTTCGGTGAGTGCGTATTCCAGATTCATTCAACCCTCTTGACTCTTGAAATGTAGAGGAGCATGATGATAGTGAATGCTTAGACGTTCTCTACCGCGTACAAATGATTACTACAAGGGCGAAGTCTCAAGAGCAGTCAGATTCATCTTCGCATCCTGCAATTCGGCCTCCCTCCGTCACGGATGTGGAAGGCGAGACTACTGTCCACACTATAGATACTGCCTCCACTACTATCACGGAAATTGACACCAAACTGAGCATCTCTTTGGATACCCAAGTCTCTGCTGGAGGCGGCAACTTCTCCCACGGACAGCGACAGTTGATAGCTATGGCCCGTGCTCTCTTGAGGCGCAGCTCTATCATCGTTCTGGATGAGGCCACGAGTAGCATCGACTTCGCTACTGATGCAAAGATCCAGACCACGATACGCGAGGAGTTCACAAACTCGCTTTTGTTAACAGGTTCGCTACTATCTTGATTGCTCTACAATATTTACCTGACCCGGATGATTTAGTTGCCCATCGTCTCAGCACAATCATTGACTATGATAGGCTCATTGTTTTAGACAAAGGCCAGGTAAAGCATCGGCACTTACTTCGCCTTCTGCAGAATACTAATCAGTCCTTTTACAGATCGCAGAATTTGATACCCCATATAACCTCATTCAAATTGATGGCATATTCAGGAACATGTGCTTGCAGAGTGGATCCTTCAGCGAACTCGAAGCAGCTGCGAAAGCTAAAGCAGAACACGACCAGAAGTAATGCAGGACTGTCATCCTGGTGAAGTATCTAATAATATTTATTGACCGTGTTTATGGACTATTAGCAGTACTATATACTGCATATACCCCATTTCTACTAGTAGCTATGAGTTAGTATACGATTACTTACTTTGATTTTGACTGTCGAAGGTCTATTAAGGTTAGTATTGTTAAGATGTCAAGATCTGATACAGCGCGTAGTAAGTATGGCCCATTGTCAACAGCTCCTCGTGACATCTCGTCCGCAAACGCCATCCACCCAATTTCAATCCATTCCTAACTTGAACTCTCAAAGAACAAGTAATGATTTCACTGCTGTCTAGTCTCTCTCCCCAAATCGCTCATTCTTTACAATATCTACGCGAGCTTGTATCCAGAAGGTCCAAGGATGCTCTCCGCAACCTCTGCAAGAGTTACTGGCTGCAGCTTGAACTAGAAAACAAACTCGAAACCTTTCTAAGTAACTCAAGTAACTCAATAACTATGACGAACTCAATAAATATATACATGCAACGCCTGGACTTAATTGATCTCTTGGAATTCCGGTGTTGTTGTTTGCTCTTTCTGTATAAGAAATCCTCCTTTCTAGTGGCTCAATTCATATGTCCTGGACAGTAGATGAATCTCCAATTTCACCGCTGCATAATTAGAAGAATGTCTGAAATACAACAGCTGGCTCCTGTATTTTGCCTTGATGCCAATTCTCACTTAAGGTCTTTATGATCGCGTCACCTCTCCGTCACCTAATGTACGTCATGAATACTCATTCAATTCTCCCCACATCGATTGTTCGAGATACAGTTGGGCTCATGGAGAACAGAATAACAAGCACAATCTGCTTCCGCTGATATAAGTAAAGGCATGTCTCACTTTCTTCCTCTATCTCGAGCTAAGACATCCACCCCGCCATTCCACCTCCCTTTCGTCGCTATGCCGTTCCATCCAGTCCGCTCTACGCTGTACATCTTGCTGGTTCGTTGTCAATGGATTGGAACGCCAAGCTCACATATGTTGACATTACTCCTCCTGCCTACAGTTTATGTCATCTGCGGTCCTGCTTGGCCTGACGTGCAAGCGGGTCAACTACACTGAAAAGATGAAACACCCGGATATTCTCTCAACTAAGACTCATTTCTATAGTATGTCAATGCTTCGTTGTTGCTTGCAGGTTGCTAACCTCCGTACTCTTTACAGATGCCATCATTGTTGAGTTGCTTGTGACAAGTAGCTTCGCAATCATTTGGTCACTGTGGATGTATGCATCTGTCTTCTCTCGCGACGTAGCGCGGTGCTGAAAATCGATTTAGGCTATCTGTCCTCCTCGCCCGTCTTGGACGCGGACCACTTTCTAACTACGGCTCCGAGCTGGTGGGACTCATCATTATTTGGGTAATGTTCATCGTCGGCGCAGCTATTACGACGGTTTGTACTTGTCAATTCTCCTTCTTAGAAACATACTCTGAAACCATCCTACGTCCAGCATAAATGGTCGAACCTCAAATGGTGCAGAGGCCACTTCCGGCCGTGTCGTATTTTGGAAACGATCAAGGCTATGGGCTGGATCTGCTGGGGATTCACGACGTTTCTCATCCTTGCTAGTTTATGGAATATGAAGAGAAACAATCACGATTTTACTGGACCAGCGCATGGCCGTCGTGACTACACTGGTACTTACCCCGAAACACGCGATACCGCCGCTCGTCCTGTCACGGCCGCCTAAATTGGCTGCCTGCGCAGTACATACAACCATCTCGCCAGGTGATTATTGAACGGTGATTCTAACGGAAAGGTCTGCCTGGGTACCTTGGGCATGACCCTATGGAGTATTTCTTCGAAGTGTTCGAATCTGTTCCGTCGTCCATCCGTTTTGACTACGCGTGCACCTATTGACTAGTTACCATACATATGCTATCATTACCATAACTTAGATGCCTTTAATACACCGTTGTCGAGTATCACCAGTCGATTCTAAAAGCTTTTGACTCGCTTATATTTTCCCTGTTGAAATACGGCTCAATGCGACGCGTGTAAGTACTCAGGAACTATGATTCACTAACACACTATCTTACGTACAGACTCCATATTTAAATAGATGTGAGAGCCTAGAAAATTGAGGGAAAGTGCTTATTATTTACATTCTGGCATTCTTCAAGCACCGTTCACGGTGAACCGAGTTAATTGTATGACTGATGTTAGGATAGCACAAATTCTCAGTTGGGAGATGCAAGAAAGCAAGCATAAAATCCTCTAGTATAGAGGTGATACAACAAGTACTCTGTTCAGAATATACGAAATTTGAATAAAAGAATGACGCATATACACCGTTAAATCAAGAATCGTTGTAAAAGTGCATTGGCAGGAACGTCAGAACACGCACACATACAGTATATGGACGCCTGGGTAGCACAGGAGGGAAGGGCAGCGAAAACACGACTTTCAAATATACTACACATAATAGTCGAAGGACACAAGAGAGGGGGCAATGACGTGGGAAGTGATTATCATGATCGCTTCCCACTAGAACTAACGCTCTGTGATATATACGGCCGTAGAAAGGAACTCGGACTCACAATTCTGACAATGAGAGCTATTGGGAGCAAGGAACCAACGGTGTCACGGTGGAAGCTCAGTCTGCCTTCGGAGTCTCCGGCATAGGAGCGTATAGTATTATTAGATGAAAGAAATTTGATTTCGAGTGGATATGGATTTAAAAATTATGCTTCTTCCCAAATCCAACAACTTCGAGGTGATCGACTGTTGAAACTTTGAAGTGTCATATCATAGATGATTTTGTATCACATTCTCATGTTATTTTGGGACTGTGCATCATGAAGTTGGCAAGGCTGAAGCGTTGCTGCTCAGAGACGCCGGTCAAGAAGTTGAAGATCATCATATAATCTATTTTTAACATATTAGACTCTGCGCTAACGCCGAGGAACTGAGCTCGACAACCTCCGTACTTGGCGTCGACATCAATCCTGCCTTCGACTGATACTCTCACACCCAAATCCCAAAGCCATCGCTTCGTCACATGGAAGATAATACTCAAAAAGTAGGTATATTTCGGTTTCTAAACTCGATGATGTCATGACGTCGGATTTCTTGAATTTCTTGAAGACGGCCCCAGGATGATCTACTACTCGCCTTATGCTCCTGAATGGGCATACATCCATTCCATTGTATTATATTTTACTGCTGTATGTGCTGATAATTTTGAATCTTCCCTAGAATATATATGGCATAAATAAATAAACATAGAGAGCCTCAGCTCCCACAGAATTGACTTGAAATATATCTCCTTTACAATCGAGCATTCTCCTGCACAAACGGTAGAGCATTTACTGGAGCAAACGCATCAACAACCGCGTCGCCTTCGTAGAATGGGAGTCTTTCCACAAATTTGTCCCATGATGTTTCCGAAATTATTGGAGCGCACGCAGCGTATGGCTTCGCTCCGGTATGCGCCAACAAAGTATCCAGATACGGGAGGAGCGTTGACAGGGCTTCCTCCTCGATCTTAAAGGCTTTATCCTGTGTCAGCAACCCATTCTCGCTGTACCAGGCCATGTCATGCATTATCACTTCGATCTCGTACAATCGTAGAACCTTTCCATCAACTCCAGCATCTAAAGCAGCTTCGTAAGCCATTCGATGCCCAATAGCCTGCGCGAGAGTAAGGCTGTGAGGAAGGAGACGACGATTAAACTGCTCTCCGCGGTGAGTGTCGGTGATTTCGGAAAGGATCGTTCTCATACGTCGGAATATCCCCTTCTCATGCAGAGCAAGAGCGCAAGTAGGATATCTAGACGCTGGTAGTTTGTATCGCCCGAGTAGAAGTTCGCTGGCCAAACCTAGTACGTGCGACATAAGTTGAGATGATTTGTTCCGACACCAGGATATAGGACTTACGAATGCTTAGAACAAGTACCTCGCCTTCAGCAATAGCTATTCCTCGTGCTTCCATCTAAAAATCCACTCGTTATGAATCGTTCTGAACGCTTTGAAATGGTCCACTAACTTCCATGGAAATTATTTGATTATGCTCGAATAACCCTTGAGCACCACATCGGTCCGCCAACGTGATAGTTGATTTTCTCCAGTGTGCAAGCGTAATCACTTTGAAGATCGTTGCTAAACCATTTCGCAAGTCCTGGTCCTTGGGATTGCGGTCCGTGAAATAAATACGAAGTTCTTGGTATAGTGACTCGAGTACGATGGTTTGTGCGAGTGCGTGAAGGATGGGTGATTGTTGCGTTCGGAACGAGATGATAGGAACAAGTTTTCCTTGAGGGGTGGAAACCTTTCTCCGTTTACTATACTCTGCCGCAATATATGTTGCTACTTTAAGGCCAGGGATCAGAACTGCTGTGAGGATGATAGAACCAATGCCTATACGCCAGATTTCATTCAAAAAGTTAATACGAGGATTGGAAGGACGATCGGCTGGTAGGTCTCCGAGTAGTGCGGCTGACGGGAGCTTGACATGATCGAAATACGTGATGGCGTGTCCAAGGGGTTTTGCTCCAGAACGACTAGGAAGGGCACTACATGTATCGGTGGATGATGAACGTTTTAAAATAAACTTATAAATAAGAACTTACCGACAAGTAATTCCTTTGCACATAGAGATTCCATCATTCAGAGGCACAATGAAAGATCGTACACCGAAGTCTTTTCCTTTCACCTTCAGTCTTGCCATGACGACTGCAATCCGTACCATACCCCCCGATGGTATACTTGCAGGCATGAATCTGGGTCGAGAGATTAAGGTTTGTGCTTACATCTGATTTGTTTGATACGTACTTTGCCGCGTTTTTGTTGGGTGTGTGTAAATCGAAATCTCCGCTTGGGAGTAGCTCCGCAACGGTCTCGATGTTGGGCGCATCTAGCCCGTGACCTAGTTCCGTCAGCATGTAATGCGCGCTATGCAGATACACTTTAGTGGGCGTTTTCAGTATCATAGATCAATACCTACGTTACGTCGAAGTTAATGACATTATCCCACAGGGCAGCGAGGTCGGGACGGTCCTTGACATATGCTGCCAAAGTTCCGCCAGACAAATTGAGCTGTAACGTCCAGAATGTCACAGCTGCACCATCGAAGCCGTTCATAGGATCGAGATGCAAATTCCAATATTTTTGTGAGCAATGCAACACATCATCAATGTTTAAATCTGAATGACTATGAGTTCAATTCTTTTACGACTGGGAATACGACTCACTATGGGACATTGCGACTGCTTTTGCCCGCCTATGCGTGATATCGATCCGCTCCTTGATGGGGGTTTCTTCACCGACGAGGCGGAAGGCATGAGTTCCACAGAGCTCAGCAGAGGCAAATTTTATGGGTTGCGGAAGTTGAAGTGCCATGATATTTACTTGTGAAACGAACAAGCGCGTTCCAGCTTAAATACAAATTACGCCGGTGCTAATTGAGACAGATCTATCAGTAGAAATGATGCGATCAGGCAAGTCCACGTTGAGCGCACAAGTGATCATCATACATAGTATTTAGTACGAAGTATGTACATAATTGTAGATTAAGTTACAGGTGTGTGGAGTTTATGATTGCTTGATCAATGGGACCTCCATGGCACCGTTAAAACTTAGAGAGAATCAGAAATCGGAGCCAGTTCGTTGACTCCGTATCAAATGATATTGGATCTTGTACTCATGCACTACTTGGCCACACAATGGCAATATGAGCCTTCGTGAATAATTACTAAGTATAGCCGAGCACAGCCATACCAATTCTGGGCTTGGAGTGGTGTATTTCTAATTTTATATACATGAAATAGAATCTACTTGTACCCGTTTGAAAGTTGAGGAGATTATGATACTGGTTATTCTATTTAAAGATGTTTGAAGAGGTCGCCCTGTCGATAATAGGATGGAGGCATAACCATCTTTTGCACGAACGTTCGATTGCCTAGAGCGAGGAGGCCGACTCAATTCTCAGAGCTATTTCGTATAGCCGATTTATTCACAGAACAACAGTGAAAGATGAACAATTACATAAGTATAACTCGACAGTCTGGCGATAGAAACTCGGCTGAAAGTTACTGATCCAGTATGAAATAAACGAACCAGCGATCTAGCATGTGTCGTGAGGCAACTGGAAGATCATCTTATTAGCGCTCACAGCTCATCATGATTATTCTCTGTAGATGCCATCAGTTTGGCAATCATAGTGTCGACCAAATACAGTGTGGGACAGCCAAAACTGACCTCCGAATCCCCAAATTTTGATATCCTATCTAGTCCTGGCAAATTTATTTGCTCCTCACAAAAACCATCGGAATCGACTCGGATTAACGAGAGCTTTCGGATCATCTGATTATTTTTCCGAAACTGTCAACTTGAAAAATTTTCAACTCTCAAAAGCGGAACATGGACCCTGATTACTATTAATAGCAAGTGATAAGATAAGATAAACTATATTTAGTATATATTATTAAGCCGGATTGTCCAATATTGCGACATTCATCATGATACTCTGCTTGATTGAGCGGTGGGATCAATATCTCTTCGCCGTATATTTAGCTTGTGCAGTGTTTGGTCCCATTTCTGTATTGAAGAATTACATCAGAAATTTTCAATGCAAGAACTATAGCAAACTCACATGTATGCATCCATATAGCGCCATATTTTCGTTGGAATATTAGAGTTAAGATTTACGAGTCAGTGCGATCTGGACTACGCTCGCAGTCATATTTGTATTTTTGTGGCTGAGTTTCATTTATATATATATCTTAATTATGTAGATATTTCATATATAAGTAGTGCACTTGTAAGATGCATATCACTCATGTTTCCTTCCAAAAGTTTAATCAGAAGTGCAAAAATCGAAAAATTGGGCTCAGAAATGAGAGGTCGGGTTTATCTGTCCCACACTGTACGACTGTTCGGCATGGGAAGCTAGGGTGATGAGAAGCAAGTGATGAAATGGGACATGGCTCGACTAGAAGGGTTGTCTGTTCGGTATCACTCTCCCTTACTCGCTCTTACATGTTATTCTTCTAGTAATAGTCTACTATGAAGTGCACCTTATCAGGGCGTACAGCTTTGCAAGATCATAATCTTTCTTCTATAGTATGGTAGCTTGGCCCGAAGCTTTCAATCATCTCAATCACGGAATCTGTGAGGTTGCCGGGTTCGACAGGGTAGTCGTACGTCGAACTAGCAAAAAACGAGTTTTTACACGAGAGATTGAGTTCTTAAAGAGAACGCTGAATACGTATTCAAGGTACTCGATTCAAGGTAAACTTACTTAACTAACTACTAAGGTCTATTTATACTACTGCTTACTTGAGCCACCCAGAACTAATAGGTAATTACAGAAGTATCATGAGATACTTCTCGGTCATTTCCGCGAACACGTTTAATGTGATAAGAGTTTGAACAAAGGAAGAGTGAAACGTGAACGAAATATATCAAGAACGCATTAGCGCGATTGTGATTGTGTGAAGTACAACGAGAGTAAGATGTAATCTAGGGAAGTAATTAAGGGTCGTGATCAGAGATGCGTACTCGGGCGGTAAGTAGATCCTGTACCAGGACCCCCGAATACAGATAGCAGTGCCTGATCCAGTTCTATATAGATTTTAGAAAATTTTGAGAATGCCTGATACTTTTCTATATAAAAACGGCCCAAATTGCGATAGAATGGCTGAGGTTTTTTCTATATAAAATTTGGGTGCAGCCACTATGCTTGATCCCGGTCTATATCAAAAATCGACAACGGAGAGTCGAACTCGCAACTTTTGTTAAGTGCTCGATATAGTGATTTTGCAAGAGAAAAAACGATTTTACAAGAGAAAAAATTTAATTAAATTAAATAATATGCCTGAGCCTCTGTCTATATAAAATTTAGCTGAGCGGTAGGCCTGAGGAGATGTCTATATAGGAATCCCGTAAATATGTCTATAAAATTTGCCAAACTGGGATCAGGCCTCCAAAGGCACTTTCGGGGGTCCTCCTGTACCTTACAGAATCTAACGGCATAGTCAAGAGAGTCGTTGAAAAACATATCCTCTATCACTCCACTTAACTTCGTAAGACCGGGGGGATGTTGACAAGCATGAGAATGGTACCCAGTAATTCGGATCGACAGTACCACAAACATTCTGCATGCCCGTACTTTAGTACTATGATAATAGAGGGTTATTTTTCAACGCATGGCATTAGTTAGTCGTACGTTGAATCGTGGATCAACTTCGTAAAATTATTTCCACTCTCTGGATAGAAGAAGCGCGCTCTTCGAGAGCCCCTACTATTAAATTACTCGATAAAACCTGGCATGTCTGACGGCTTGATATTGGACTTTTCATTATCCAACGTATCGTACAATTTATCTCTACTTCATCATAGTTGTGTTCACTGCAGCGATCCAAGTTCAATTCCCACTCTCAGTCTCTTGCATCTTCAACCACAAGCCGCCCTGTTAAAATTAAAAGGTTCAATACGACGGTACATTAATCGAAAAGCCAATCAACGTACATGGGCATACATGGTAAGGTGCATTCTCGGATATACCTTCTCGATGCCTTTGCGGCCACTAGCACCTGCCCACGCTTTAGGGGGGAAAGCATCGACAGGCGTTGCGTCCAAATCCATCTTCACGCTGCTGAAATTTTGCAGAAGGCGAATAATCATGAATGACATCTCGTTATAAGCAAACTGGAGTTTTTTTAGTACACCATGCACATTGGATAGTTAAAACTCTGTCACACCTGTTGGCCCAGGCAGATACGAGGGCCGGCATTGAATGGGAGGAAGATGAAAGAGTTCTTGACGAGATATTTTTTCAGCCTGTCATCGAGGAAGCGATCGGGATCGAATTCCTCCGCTGTTGACAATAAGCGCCATATTCGGACTTTAGGGGATGAAATGAGGGACAAACCATCAGGGCCCCAGAGGTCTTTGCGACGGTGCATCATGAAAACGGAGTAAGCGGTCCTATTAAAATTTTATTACTTCAGTGGAAATAGTATTTGGAAGTACGCACTTTGTTCCTGCGGGAATATAATAGGGCTTCTCCATGGGATCTGACGAGGGCCAAGTGGCAGCATGGACGCTCTCCCTGAAGTGAACTTATCAATACACTATACCCAGAGATCCATTATCTACATTTAAGAACGTACCTGACATTGAATGGCCTGTGGAATGTGAATTAGATATACATCGAAGTTAGTTTCGTGGCCGTGAATAAAATTTCCTGCAAAAAACTTACACAATGGGGTACAGACGGAGTGTTTCTGAGAAAAGTTTTAGGCCTTCGTATATTTGATAAGAAAATAAAGTTTACCATTGATAACAGCACGCAGGTACTTCATGTCCCGAATATCATCGTAGTCGGGGCGACGAGTGGGCCCGACCTTCGCCAGGATTTCTTCCCGAAGGCGGACTGTGATATCTGGGTACAAAGAAAGGAAATAAAAGATGAAAGTGAGGGTAGCGGCGGTAGTGTCCCTTCCAGCGATCATAATGTTAAGTCTAGGAAATCATTGTTCAGAGTTTCATTGAAGTAATGATCAGGTCACATACACTTCGTCTTTGAGAACGCGCGGGTCTGAAAATACAAGTTTAGTATGACTTCGAAGAGAATGAAGTAAGAATATACCTGAAGTGATCTCAATCAAATGATCTAACAACGTCTCATCCTCTCCAATCTCCGACTCGACAGATTTCTCCTTCGGCGGTGAATGCTGCTTCTTCTGAATTGCGTCTCGAATGATTGGATCGATATACGAATTAACAACCTTCATAGGCTCCGTTGTCGCGTCTTTGAAGATTTCCCCTAATGGCCAAACCCACCCACGCCGTTCTCGTCCAGCAATAATCTCCTGTGCATCAAGGAACGCACGCGAGAAATCATTAGCTGCCGCGCTTCGGGCTGACATCGTCTGCGGTGGTATGTACGAAGCGTTATGGGGGTAGGGGATGTTGGCGGAGAGACTATGCACGCAGGAACCGAACATGAATTCGGTCGCGGAGTCAAGTGTGAAACGGGCCATGAGATCCTGATACGATGATTAGGCTTCAGATCCTCGCAGGGGAAAGGAGAAGATACCCACTTGGAAGTCGATAGCGTCACCTGAACGCATGCGGTTTTTGATGTGCCCAATGACGACGTCGGCGTGCTTGTCAAAGAGCTCGAAGTGGCTGATCCGGTCGCGGGTGAAGATTGGGCGGGTAATAGAGCGATGGAATCTGTCCAGTAGTAAGATCAATCCAGGTCCCTGAAAGATTTGACTCCACTTACTTCCACATGTCACCTGAAAAAAAAAAAGTGAGCTTAGGTTTGAAGGCGTACATGGTAGGTGGACTTACCATCAGAGTTGAAGACACCAGTTCCGAGAACAGACGCCATGGTGTGGTGGAATCGTTCACCTGGCGGATCAGTCATACTATTAAATTTTGATGAGTAAATCTTTTTAGCACCACTGTACCTTTGACGTAGTTGTTAAAGTCCGTTGCCAGAATGGTCTTGATATGTTCAGGAGATGCAGTAAAAAGTAGATCCGACCACAGAACGCGGATGTTTACAACGGGGCCACGAGCCTCCACGAGATCAAAAAGTCCATCCCCTGGAATCCGGAGGTAAGTGTAAGTCGTGACACAAAATTAGAGGTGATGTGTACCGGGATATCCACTCCTCCAATTCTCCATCATCGACTTCAAGATATCTATGTTCCCGATCATCGCTCCTTGAGCTCGAGGAACCATCCGAGATCCTAGAGCCGCAGCATGCCGCCTGTGCGATATTTCTGTCTTGATGATACGCAAGGCGGCAAGGAGAGGTAGCCCCAAGACTACTCCAAGGGCGAGGGACCATGTCGAAAGCACGATTCCACGAGAAGCAAGCAGACTTCCAACTCCAGCAGCAGTTGCTACAGCCACGCCTAGCACAGCGAAGCTGCGAGCAATAAAGTCGATACCGGGCGTAATTAAGACCATGATATTGTGGGGAAGAATGCGGGGAAGCTAGGTGATATTTTAACCTGTGATTGTTATACGCCATGCTTTACTGGAGGGCCCCTGCGGTTGAACGGCTGCCGGTCACGCAAGCATTATGATTTTCAACGCATCAGACATCTTCGTTTTGTGGTGGTGTGAAATTCCAGAAATCACAGGCAATTCTGTGGAGGTCACAAGATCATTTTCGAGCCAATTAGGTGAGTCGACTAGGTGAGGTTTATTACAGAGGACTGGATGAAATCTGAGTGGCAATCTGAGTGAGGATAAGATGTGCCGGATTAATTGAAACTTGAAGCTGTTCATGTGGACGTCGAGGTTCATTGTGGTTTGTGGAAGCGTTTAAGTTGAACGTGTTGCGGCGACATAAAATGATGCCGAAGCCATCGGGTTAGGGTCCAATTCGGCGTTGAGCTCGGACTTCTTGAAGCTGAACGTCGCCTCAGACGTTGACTAACACCGTATCGCCGGACTTCACTGCGAATCACTCCACCGTTACTCTGTTGTGTAATCAAATTCTTGGAAAATATCACCTCTCTTTAATCGCAGAGAAAGCTCCACTAAGTGCCAAGACTTGAAAACTGGAGGACTTGGAGAGATCGCCCACCCGTGAGCATGCTTGGAGACGCCTTTGAGTTGGATGAGGAGCTTTTAGAAAGTTCGGATGAAGATGACGAAGCGTTAAGTAAGTTTTCATTCAAATAGATACGAATGATTGCTGAACTTCAGTAGCGGGATCGGATGAGCCCGATTCTGGCTCTGCCGGCGACGAAGAGGATGAGAGTGAAAGTGAAGACGAGGAAAACGAGAGTCCTAGTGCAGACGAGGTTCGTGCAGAACGAGAGATTGAGGGTGACTTCGAGTAAGTTCGTCCTTTCGCAACTTTAACGGGACTTATAAAGCGTAGTCGTCTTGTTCAGAACATCCGAGTTGGCAATACATCCTCTTCAAGTAGCTCTGGTGGACTAGAAAAAAACTGGGACTTCAACATCGAGGAAAGCGAAGCCCAATTCCGTGACGACCTACGTGAAGCTTCAGGAGTAGGGCGTAAACGAAAAAAGGCACGTATCTATCGCGCGCTTCTCTTGGGCTATCTCTGACCCTGATTAGAGGGGACGCGTCGCTGGACCAATTCTGTCGCAGCAAGTTAAAGCTCTCATTGGAGAAGGAAACCAGGCGTATGTGGACAATGATTTATCGGAGGCCATTCGTATCATGCAGGAAGTTATTCGTATTGAACCACGCGCGGTGTCTGCCTGGTCGGTACTTGCTCAATGCTATGAAGATGAGGGACAGGAAATGAAAGGACTTCAACTACGGATTATGGCTGCTCATTTGAGGCATGATGCAGATGAGTGGGGTCGATTAGCGCGTCAGTCGAGGTGAATTTATATTTGGAATGTGATTTCACGTTTGCTTATACGATTCAGGGAGCATGGGTATAACCAGCAAGCGCTATACTGTTACCGGAAAGTCTACAGTCTGGATCCTACGAACGTTGACGCGCTATGGGATCGAGCATCTCTTGCAAAAGAAATCGGGGACCTCCGAACAGTAAGTTCACCATTCTACACTCCCAGTACACCAACTCACAGCCCTCAGGCCCGCAACGCCTTCCTCGCCATTCTCAAACGCTACCCACATGATCTCACCGTTCTACGAGAACTACACACCATCCTTGTCGAACTCTCTGACCTCCCAACCTGCGCCTCCCTCCTCCAGCAAGCTTTTGAGTACTACCAAAAGACCTACCCCCTCGGACACGGGCTTGACCCTACCACGGGTGCGCCCGTACCCGGTGGGGGATTCTCTCGGCTCGATCTCCTCCTTCTAGCGGATTTGTACAACGCGCTGGGCGAACATGAGAGTGCGATTGAGGTTATTCGGAAGGGAACGAGGTGGCTGCAGGGACGCGCGGAACAGAAGTATTGGGATTTGTGTGAGGATGATAGGGAATATGATGGGGAGGGGTGGCCTGCGAGGATTGTTACTGCTGAGAGTGGGGGTGTGCAGGCCGGGAGGTTCGAACTTGATGCTAACGCGAGGCACCGGTTGGCGGTTGCGAGGATCAAAATGGGTGAAGTGGAAGAGGGCAAGGTAAATCCTAACGCTCTTCCAGTTGGCTATCCTTCACTTACAGTGCATTTAGCTGCATGCAAATGCTGTCCTATCGGAGGATGTGCTGGATTATGCGGTTCTCTTTGCAGAGATTGCAGATGCCTACTTTGACCGCGAGATGTATGCTGAGGCTAAACCTATTTACGAGCTTCTTGGAGGAGATCCTGCCGTATACATTTCCATAAACATTCTCTTCAGAGTACTAACTTCCTTCCCAGACAAGCAGTCTCTATGTCCTACTTCAAACAGCCGCTTGCCTTCGTATGCTTGATGAGCTGAAGGAAGCTGCCGAGGTTTATGAACACAGTGAGCGTTATTGGCTTAATTTACTGTGCTACCTCTTATTAAACTCCTTTATGAAGTCAAATTGGCGGATCCCTCAAACAATGACGCTAAGATGAAATTGGCTGAGATCTATGAGATTATGAACGAGCCTCGAAAAGCTCTTGAGCTTGTCTACGAGGGTAAGTAGACCTATTCCTTTTTGCTTTAATGCTCACTATCCCAACAGTCATCGACTCTCGGAAAAAGCGTCCCCGAGATCGAGATGCCGCTCAAGGGGACGATGCTGCAAATGCTGGTACCTCACTCTTCGCTGAGGAACGTACCACAGCCAAATCAAAAGCCACAGCTCTGCGTGCACAGAACCGACTCTCGCACGCCCAACTACGGGAGCTTGAGGCAGAGAGGGAGAAGGAGGTGGTCCGAGGGTATAAGCGAGTGAAGGATCTGTGGGGCAAGATGCTAGCTGGTGAAGAGGCTGGGGAGCGCGAGTGGCTGGTTGAGGCTGAGAAGCTGGTGGAGACGTTCAGGGAGACGAGGAATTTGTTCTTGACAAGCCGGGTGAGTGAAGTCATTGAATATATCTTAGTATTTGCTAATCTTGTTGTTAGTCACATCCGTTTAGAGGTATGTTTCCTCGAAGTCGAAAGGCGAAGCAGCAAGCAGAGGAAAACGAGGCGGAGGAGGATCGAATGATGTCTCGTCTTCACCTTGACATCGGTTAGTTGCTCCCTTTCCCAGCTTGAAAGCATCACATAATCATATCGTCTGCAGAGCGGGAAGGCATGGCTCGCAAGGCAGCTAAACACGATGACAAAGGTGTTGATGTCTTCCGTGGCGTGTCTTTCGATGATTGGCTACGTCTGTTCATGCAGGTGAGCATATTCTCTCTTTATCTTGAACGACTACTGATCAACGTGGTTTAGTACGCATTCCTACTTACAAAACGAGGGGAGTATGACCTAGCAGACGAAGTTCTACGACATATCATGGTATCGAATGCATATCAGCTCCCAGAACGACAAGACTCTATTCGAATCGCTCTCATGAGTGAGCGTTACCGCACTTCTTACTGCGTGGCTACTCTAACGTATTCTGTACAGCTTGTGCTCTTACCACCCAAAGACATACAATCGTCGTTGAACAAGCGCGAAAGCTAATCACCCTTCACCAATTCAACAATGAGCCACAGCGTATTCTCATGGCCGCCCTCGCCAGCGGCCTCAGACCAACCGACGCGTTCATTACATCGACGCTCCAGAAACATCTTTTCCGTGAAATGAAGTTGGCTGATACTGCCGTCAAGAATCCTGAAATGCTGAAATGGAATCCTCTGAACAAGCGTTACGCATTGAACTCTCTGAGCAGAACTGCGGATCAGGACGATGATGACGATCGTAACGCAGAGGAAGAGGAAGTCGGAGCTCCTGTCAGTTCGAATCACTTGGAGCTTCCTACCAAGCAGAACCCCGTCATAGTCACAATCTACGGGCAGATCTGTATCGCCGCAAAGAGTTATCAAAGTGCTATATGTCTGCTTCTTTCCTCGTGTTTTCGCGTACATATAACTGAAGTTTCATATTTCTCCTTAGTCTACCTTTTACATGCATATGATTACTGTCAAGACGACCCCATGATCTGCCTATGTTTAGCTATAGCTTCGATCGGTCGGGCTATGCAGAGGCAGAGCGATAACCGACATCATTTGATAACACAAGTATGTCCTGGAGGGGCTCTACGGCCTACCATGTCTAATCCAATGTTTCTTTAGGCAATGGCTTTTCTCACCCGCTATCGTACCTTGCGGGGAACGGATGCAAAAGGTGTTGGTGAAGTGGAGTTCAATTTCGGGAGGACGTTCCATCAGCTCGGTGAGTGCGACCAGACTTCAATTGCATGCCAGTGCTAATAGAGGCTTTTACCAGGACTATATTCACATGCCGTCAAGCATTATGAAAGAGTTCTTGAAATGGCAGAACGGGGCATTGTATGTGTCGTTGCACTTTCACTATATGAGATTTGATAGCTAACTTCATTTGTAGGATGATACCTTTGCTCGTGAATCCGCTTATAACCTCTCTCTTATTTACGTAATCACTGGGGCAATACCTCTGGCCAATGACTTATACCGCCGCTGGCTCTCTATATGAGGATTGAGTAAAGTAATCAGAAGTCGCATTAATAATCTTGTAGTCTATTATTGTATTTTGATGTATTTTTCATCCATCCAAAAAAACAGAAATAATGCGCCACGTACCAAGCTCGAAACGAAAGCAGCAGCGGGAGATGTAGTATCTGTTATTCAAAGTGTATAGTAATTAAAATCGGGGGTAACAAAGTCTGAACGAGATGAATAATTATTACTCAAGGTCCGTGATTAGCATATATTCAACCAGGATATATCGCGTTTAAATTGACGTTCATAAAAGGTAGCTTATGCGTCTGTATACATCCATACGACCCCGGCCTGGTTCGAACAGACTGTTGAATTCGCGGTGAAGTGCGAAGGTATTTACGACATGCAGATGTGCTACCAGCGCACCACGGGGCCTTAAGAATAATCGTTAAAAGTTAATAAAGGTAACGAGATGCATCCAATTATTACTCATGCCGAGTCGACGATGACCCCGTTGGCCAATAGCACTCAACCGGGATAAGTATATCGTGATTAAAGTGAGTTTAAAGGCATTGGAAGTTATGGTCATAAAAAGGATTCTTTCCGGCAATGTATGGCCCCGACCTAGTTCGAAGTTTGAACAGGCTGTAAATCTGCTGTATCATATTGAGTACGACATGCAGATGTGCTACCAGTGCGCTGAAAGGCCTTAAGAAGAAGGTTGTTAAAAAAAGGATATATCGCGTTTTTGAAAATGATAGTTGGCATAAAAATTGACATTCATGTCTTGCTCACGAATGGCCCCGACCTGGTTCGAACAGACTCTAATCTACTTGGACTCATTAGCTAAGAAGTACGACATGCAGATGAGCTACCAATGCGCTACAGGGCTTTAAGAATAAAATTGTTAAAACTGTATAGTAGCAATACTAAGGAAGGTAACGAGATGCATCATCGCCCATAGTATTGACAAATATTAAACCAAGATTTGACCAGGATATATGGTGTATCAAGTGATGCCAGTCATAAAAAAAATTCCAGCCGTAATATTCCGTGGCCCCGACCTGGTTCGAACAGGGTGCAAATCTGCTATGGAGTATATGAACAAGCAACTACGACATGCAGATGCGCTACCAATGCGCTACAGGGCCCTAAGAACAACGTTGTTAAAAAGGATATAGATGTCGCGTTTAAAGTGATGAACGGTCACATAAAAAGCACTGCATAGCATGCATATCGAACAGGCTCTAATCTGCTTGGATTTATCAGTTGCGAAGCACGACATGCAGGTGCGCTACCAATGCACTACAGGACCTTAAGAACAACATTATTTAAAAAAATGGATATACAGTCCGCGTTTAAGATGATTGATGATGGTCACATAAAAAGTTCAGCGTACCATGTGTGCATATGGCCCCGACCTGGTTCGAACAGGCTGTAAGTCTGCTGTAGAATTGACGAGTTGGCAGGGTGCCACGACATGCAGATGCGCTACCAGTGCGCTACGAGGCCTTGGCACTCAGAACAGGGGTGTCATTATTAAAGTGTAGGTATAGCATTGAAAAGCGAACTTGGTATACGTGACCAAAACACCTATGTACTTACTCCCCATTGCCTGACTCTCACTGATCGATTGTTGAAAAGATCCCATCAACAACTCCAACTAGCTCTCTCTCAAAAATTAAAGTAAAGAATGGTAATTCTGATATCGATATGCGTATAGGCAGGAAAATGTAAAAAGCAATAATATACGAGAAGACTAAAGTACGAGTTTTAAGTTATAAACTACAAGGTGGGTGGATAAAGTTTTAGAGTTTGGGTTCGTGAGCGTGTCCATTGGATGGATGAATGGATGGTACAGTGCGTGGGTGGTGTGCGTAAGGCGGGGGAGCGTAAGGTGTGGGAGCGTAAGGTGTAAGGTGTAACGGGGTAGTAGGGGAACGGGTGGATGCAAAACAAAAGTCTAAACAAAAGTCCAAAATTGTGCAATAAGGGTAATTGGAGGAGTCGTTGCTCATATACGGCATGAGTGGGTGGGGATTGAGAGGAAGGGGGATGTGGGTAAGCATGGAAGAGTCGGAAAGGAAAGGTAAGTAGGGCGAATGGGCAAATGAAGGGGGGTAAGCACGGGATATGAAATTGAATAGAAGAACGAGGTGATGATGGCGATGACGCTGATTTCAAGTTCCAAGGTTCCATATAGGTAACGTTTGCGTGAAAGGGATATGTGTCGGTATAAGTCTCTTCCTTTCCCTCCATAGCTTAAGCCAAAACATCGTCAGCACCATTTCCTGTCAAGCCAAAAACCATGTTACCCACCTATACTGATATCTATCGTTCCTCCTTCGGAATACTATCATACGTAGGCGGAATCTCTGCCTGCTCCTCCCCTCCCCGATCAGGAATACGCCCGCCATCCCGGTGAACGATCACCCCCGACCCCTGCGCCGCGGGTTGGGCATAAGGTTGCGCTGGTGCGAACGAGGCCTGATGATGCTGAGGATGCGGGAACGCAGGCCCAGCACCACCACCGCCGAACTCCCCACCCACACTCTCCCGTCTCCCAGGCCCGCTCTGCAAATACGCAGCATGCGCCTGCGGGTCCACACTCGCATATGGGTTCGGGAGGTGTTCTTCTCCTTGCCCAGCAGAAGGTCCGGCACCCTCATCAGGGTTTGCAACCCTCCGTCCTCCAAACGCCTCGAGCTCCTTGGCGCTGCGAGGGTTGCTAGTACTGTTGCTCGTCGCATACCCTGCTCCTGCGGCTCCCATCCCACCCACAACGGACCCACCACCATGTGAATGCCCCGAACTACTATTCGTCCCCGCCAGCATACTCTGTCCCGGGCTGGGTCCTCGGCCCAAGGGGAGCGGAGGAGCGTAAGGGTTGGGGGGATACTGCCCGCTCGACATCGTAGGCTGGTACCCGTCACTGGAGTAGATGGATTGCGTGCCGGGGGTGGTGGGCGGGTAGTGCGAGGATGCGTTGGTGTGCGTGGGGGAGCCATTTTCGTTGTTGTTATTGTTGTGGTGGTTGTATGCGTATGCACCACCAGCACCAGCGGCGGCGCCTGCGAGGACGGGGCCACCGATGTGGCTCATCTCCCCGCCTCCTTGCCCTGCTCCGCCACCAAGCGTAAACGGCGTCACGAGTCCCGCAGCACCCATCCCGCTCCCGGCAAGCCGTCCGCCCATCCCATCATCCTCGTCCAAATCGATCTGGGGGAGCGTGCCTCCACCTCCAGCACCGCCCGGGCGTCCAGAGTTGACGCGGTCAGGATCGAAGTTCCCGTCGAATTCAGTGAGGTTGTTGCGTCGCCTATGGCGGAGGTAGAGAAGGAGGAGTGCGAGCAGGGCGGCGAGGCCTCCGATGCCTGTGGAGCGTTGCAAGTTGATTAGTCTGTGTGAGAAAAGAAGACTGGAGGGAGGAAACTAACCACCGACGACCCCACCAACAATGGCACCTGTATTACTCCCTGACTTGGTAGAGGTGTGGGTGTCGGCGGGGCTGGTTACGACTGTGCCTGGCGCTAGGACGGTGCTGACTTGCACGAGGGTGGTGAACGCTTGCCCGTTTGTTGTGCCTCTGTTAGGAAAGGGTGGTTAGTTAGGTGCTTTGAGGGAGAAGAGGGGGGTAAAGCCCAAATGAAACAATAATTAAAGACACGCTGGGATGCTGTGAAGGGTTCGAGAAACAGCAGAGACAGGCAGATTCTGACTTCACAAGGTCTAGCTCCCATCTAGAGCCGAGCTCATCCTCTGTTCCACCAACATCAACAGGCCCCGAGCGGACCGGAATAGAGAAAAAGATGCCACGCCAATGAGTGCCTCCGATGATGCCTCGGCTAGGGTGCGTGGGTCCAGGCACGATGACACGATGGGGAGCGGGATGAGGGTGAATGAATAGTGAGGTGAGAGAGACCGAGGAACGTGAATGTGTAGAGGAAAATGAATGAAAGGAAACGAAGAACAATGGGAAGAAACAAATGAAGGAACAATGGCAAATGAGACGACTCACACACTGGCACTTTGAAACACACTCGTCGAGCTCTGCGTGAGTACACTCGACGTCACAGATGCTGCACTCGAACTTGCCGCACTACTGCTCTCTGTAGCAGAACTAGGTGGCGTCGAACTCGGAGCGCTACTCGGTGGTGTACTGCTCGCTGGCGGCGGTGGGGTACTACTCCCTGGTGGAGGTGTTGACGATTCTGGTGGGGGCGTCGATGAATCGGAGGACGGAGGGGGTGGTGGGGGCGTCGATGAAGGAGGGGGCGGGGGTGGGACGGTACTTTGATCGGCTATTGAAAGAGACGGGAAGGGTTAGTAAAAGAATAAACAGGGGGGACAGAGAGAAAGCTGAACTAGAAGGAGAGGTCGTTATAGTCGTATCGGTCATAGAAGAGGATGGGGAAGAAGAGGAAGAGGCATTCGTACGTGGTGAAGAAGAGGCTGACGACGAGGGTACAGGGGCGTCGCTCGTCGCGGGGGGCTGCTGCGCCGTGGAGGACGACATCTAGCTAGGGGAATTGTCGCGGCTGCGGCAAACAAGAAAGATAAAAGAAAATAGAGCGTGTCGTAACAAGTGGAGCGAGTAAGACTCGACTAGCGTGATGAAGGAAGCACAAGCAAGCAACAAGAAATGAACGAGGATCAAAGCGAGCAAGGGAGCAACGCCTGGTCTATGCGATTGGAGTGGGGAAGATGCGGATGGGAGGGAAGACCTCGAGGCTACCACGATACGCATATCGCGTTATCGGTGAAGTCATTCCCTCGCTGGTATGGTGAAAAAAAAACCGAAAATAACCTCCACCTCCGGGTGATCATCCCTCCTCCCTTTCTCCCCGCAGTGAACTATATTCCGCCCGCATGCAACCGCATTCGACACCCGCACCCGTAAGAACACAAAGATACGGGCGAAGAGAGAAAAGAAGACAAAGAGGAAACGTAAACTCACTACTCGACATTCTGAAAGTGCGTTGGTGACGGGAAGGAACCAAGAATGCAAAGCGCGAGTCAAGCCCTTTCCAGGACCGTCTTCTCATCTTCCCATCATCCTCGCCTCGCCTGTGCCACCCTGGCCCCCGGAGGTGGGTGGGATGCTCCCCAAAATGATGCTCCTCCGCGCCGAAAAGCGGCCTCTCCCATGCCGACTCGGCTCGGCTCCACGTGCGAAGTATTTTGGGTGTTATCCGGAGTGCGCAGCTAAAATTGAGGAAACTCCTCGTCTCATGCACGCCCATCGCTGAACCGTCCTGCCCGACTCTAAGTGATGATGGATGAACTTCGCTGGCATTCGTCGCCCGCCTGACCGTAGCTAGTACATCCGCGCTCAGCTGGCACGATCATATGGGCATTGCCTCGCTGCTCTTCTCGAGCTCGAAGTTCTCCCGCTGCTTATCGCTTTCATTTCGCATTTCGACATTTGCTACTTCTAGCTTCTTCCTCTTCTTCGAGTTTATGAGCAGTTGTCGTTGATTCTAGACTCGATGGTTGCCCTCTTAATCTTATAAGTTGACCTCACTTCCGGCATTCCTCTGGCCATCTCACCGGCGTTCATTTTCTTCGGGGCTCACTATCACTATGATTATATATATTCAGACCGCTCGCCTCCCGAATGGTGATACTTGAAACACCGCGCCCAATCTCTAAGCGTACACTCCAAATCATTATGGAATAACATTAGTCTTCTCGGGTGAAATTGATCCTGATCTCTACTAGAATACTTGCTACGGTACCTCACCTCACTCGCTACAGCAGGTTACATCCATAGGCCTCGTAGCATAGCGCGTATCTCTCACCAAATGCATCTAGTAATTCTCCAGCATTCATTAAAGATCCCTGTTCGAATCAGGGCGAGGTTCAATACCGTCTTTTTATGCGTAGTTTTTTTTCTTTCGGATATTTCAAATTTTGCACCGGCAACCCGAGGACTCTACATCTTTAGAACTGGGTAGAGGGAAGACGACCTCGTAGCATAATCGTAAATGCGTCTGGACTCTATATCTATTGCGCAGTTGAGGAAGGAAACTCGATTTACCAGAATGTCCCTGTTCGACTCGGGGCGAGGTCAATAGCAAATCGATACTGAACATTCATTCGATTTTTTTCTAATTCTCTTCTAATGAGATTCTTATTCAAACTCGAACCCGTAGCGCAATGTGCGTGTGTATAATCCAGAAGATCCTTGTTCGAATCGCGTTGAGGTTCAAACCAAGATACTTTAAGCGATAACTTGTTTGAGGTATTTTTACAAGTTTATCGATCCCTGACAACAGCAACCTGAGAACTCTATATCTTTTTCGAACCGGGTAGAGGGAGGAGGACCTCGTAGCATAATGATTAGTGCGTCTGGAATACATTCGATGGTTGGAGTCTGAAACGATTCACTAGAATATCCCTGTTCGACTCAGGGCGAGGTTAATGATATGTGGTGTAAGGTTTTCTGATTTTTGTGATTCTCTTCGACTCCAAGTGCAAGAGATTTTATAGTGTCGGCTCTTCATCCCGTTCCTGTTCGATACAGGGTCCTGGGTCTATGCAGAAGTCCTTTTATTTTCACTTGCTCGAAGGGATAAGCACCTACGCAATTGGAGTCTACTTGTACTTGTATTCTAACTGGAGGTGAAGCATCATGTAGTGAAGACCTCCTTTGTGTATTGGTAATTCATCTAAGTTATCCAAATAATTCCGTTGTTCGAGTAGGGGCAAGGTGGTGATATGCCATATCAACTTCTTTTCTTTGGATTTTTGCTCGATACGGTCGAAAAATCCGATATGTCTATATCTCTTTCGAAGTGAGAGTGGGGGAGGACCTCGTAGCTCAAGGTGCGCATCTGGGTGTTGAAGGTTGACAAAATCGTGCCTAATTCTTTCCATTTTTCTATTGCACTGCACATTTATATATCGATCTATAGTAGTATGTGGAAACGACTTTGTAGCGCAAGGTGTGCATCTGGATCCTATGAAACAGAGAGAGCGAAATAAATTTCTAGACGATCCCTGCTCTACTCGGGGTGCCAGTGAGGTCAATGTTGATATTTGCCTGTAGTCCGTGGCCACTTTTTATTTGGATTCATGTTCAAGCTCAGTATATCACAATCATATATAAATTTGATCAAATCAGGTTACAAGGTAATAGTATCTCTAGGTATATTCTATTGTCCGTATGGATGAATGTACATAAGGAAGCATATTCTGATGGGAAGATGATATGCGGAGAAGCTGTTGGAAACACGACTGCGAGTGGTACATGCTTTGGAAAGATCGCTGTTCGTAATACTACCTACCTTCCTCAAGTCACTACATCTCCAACATCTGGAGTCTATTCTCGCAATTTATAACTTGCTTGCTTTGTTCACTCTTTTCGAATAAAGGAATTGCATCCGTCCATAAATTTCTTGCTTTCCCCAATTCCCCGCACAGATGGGCAATGTCTCCAAGCCGAATCATGCATTCTCCTTTGCCGCGATGAATATCCATTTTAGTAAATCCCTCCAAGGCAATTTCAAATAGTGAGACAGCAGTATTAATTTCATCCAATGCAAGAAAAGCATCTCCAATACCACAGATTGCCTGATGCATGTATGGCTTGTGCTGAAGTCTGTGAGCAGTTACTAAAGATAGGATGTAGATACTCAGTGCATAATCTTCTTCTTGCTGTTGCAGATATATGTCTCCCAGTAGATGTAACCTTTGTGGCCGGTCTTCATCTGTCTGCCACTGATATGGACTCCTCAAGGACTGTGAACACTGATGAGCAGCATTCTTCAAGTCACCATTTTCGAAGTATATTTGGGACCGGCTCCATGGGAGCAAGTGAGTGCATCCGAACTGATAGCACGAAAGCAGCTCTGCCATCGATTCTAATTTTTCAAAGTTTTTTTGCATTTGATGATCGGTGATGCGCTCTGTGGCAATGTCCATCTCGATTAGATTGTGTAAAACGATTGCATGAATCAGTGTATCATGAAGATATTCCGAATGGACTGCTTGCAGAAGTTTCTGCCAGACTTCTCGGCAATGATGATATTCAGACTTCAGAAAAAAAATGAACCCATGGATTACAGTCAAATTCAGAATCGTCGGTCCTAAAGCTGAGAATTTTAGACCCAAGGCATCTATTATTTGGGCTGCGTAATTGCAGAGCGTGATGGCTTCTTCAAACATTCCCAAGTGTGCATACGCACGAAGGCGAATTGTAATGCACATGACTTCGCCTTTCACGTATCCGGTTGCTCTTGATATAGACTCTGACACTTGTAAATGATGTAGGGCATCAGTAATATAGCCAGAACATAAAAGAGCGGAAGATAAAGTTGCAAAAGCTCTGCATTGAACATAGGTTCCTAGGGAACCGTGTGTCGTCATTGAGGCTGCCTTCCTAGCCATATTTGAGACTTTGATGGGGTCTTCTTCTCGATAACATAAAGATATTGTAACCATCGCTGAGGTTATAGTGATTAATGATTACCATGTATCCACTGGAAGTACAAAGCAATACATACCTTGTTCGTTCAATGCGCCCACACTCTCAAAGCAATCATATGCATCCTGTAAATCCTTCTCTGCATCTCTGGAAGTGATATAAATTTCAGACAATGCCCCAAGATAACAAAGTATCTGTCCCTGCAGCAGCTTTTGGTTTCCAAGCTGCTTAACTATAGAACCAAGTGATAATAAAAAATCGATTGATCCTATTGCCATCCAATCCATTATTCGAAAAAGGGATATAACTGTGTTTACTAGCTGGAAATTATTATCAGCAAAATCTTGAGCAATTTGAAGATCATAATCCAATATGGAGTATATGTTTCCCAACTCCTTCGAGATAGCATCGATCTGATGCTGGCTGGGATAATCATAATATGCCGTCCAAATATTGAGTAATTGATTCACATATGAATTGAGACTTTGAAGGGACTCGTTTCGTGGTGGATGATATGTACGAGTATATGCACGAATAGGAGCTAATGCCTTGGCTCGCCCTTGGCCGTCTACATATGCTAGCGAGGTCGAGATAAGTATAAATCTGCATTTAGGGACATTATTAAGTGGGAGCTTCATCTGTAGAAGAGTTGCTTCTGATATTCCATCAGGAAGAAGAGATAATAGCGACAGTAGCTCTAAAGCATCTGGAGTGTTTTTCATTCGTGGACTAGAGATTGACATAGATATAGATTTCTCTAGGCTTGATATCTTGTCCATGCCGTCGGACAGAAGTGATGTACTTTCTTGTTCCCACCGCGAAAGAATATTGGTGCAAGTTTCAGATTCTGCTAAGTGTGCCATAAGTGTCACTGCGAGAGGGAGGTTATCGGTAAGCTTGAGAAGCTTCATGAGGTCTGGATCGTCGTCATTGATATCAGTTATGTCACGGAATATCTCTTCCGTTGCGTCATCGGCGAGAGGCTCAAGCGGTGCTAAAAAGGGTCGGGTCCATCGAATATTGCCAGGCCGTTCGATTCCGCGCATTGTAAGCTAATAATGAAAGATGTTAAAATTGTAGAATATCGTCTATCAACACCACTCACCACAATCGACAGAGAAGATATGTTGGCCAAAAGAGCGAGGAAATTCTCGACCTTTGATCTGTGCTCTGGAATCTCCCATGGGGTTTCAAAGTTGTCGAGAATCATCAAAGCCGGCTCCTTAGAGCGATTTAGGTAGCCGATAATCGCATTCGACAATTTAAGTTTCTCTTCGAGGTTGAAATATTTGGCAATGGTGCTGACCAAACTGTCTGCGGTGATTGCAGCATCGCACGAGATGAAATACCGTCGCGTACCGAAGATGTCTACAATGCTATGATCATGTAACACAGAAAGTGCTAACGACGTCTTTCCTATTCCGCCAGGTCCAAGGACGACGATCCTAGCTGCAGTATTGTTCTGCATGATGGTTATGATTTCTTGTTGTTCTTTGTCACGACCGGTGAAAATCAGAGGCGATGCAGGCAGTAAGGATAGAGTACTTGAACTACAATATAAGATCAATTTAGGTTACACGTTTTTTGAGGGCTGACAGATCCTACCTGCGTCTAAGATCCTCGAGTGTCGTTCCGGCGGGCAATACTGCCTGTTTGGAAGACAGAACATCCATGGTTTCCTGGTGACGACGAGCAGCATTCTCTTGTATTTCTGCGAGAGTAACAGCAGTGATGACATGGGATTGTACCTATATTTTAACGATATTAATGGCCAACATGGTAAATGATTATAAGGAAAGTGTAAGAACGCACCCCAAATACATCCAAAGCATGCTGGATGGCTTTGTTACAGTCGGATAATAGGGAAGATACATGCATGTGTTTAATAACACGCTGTAGAAGCCTACTATCGACATGCATACGCACGTAGGAAAGTAGTTTCTGAAGAGTGCTACGTACGAAACTTCGGATTTAGTGCCCGTTATTATATTTCTAAATGTGAGATGCTGACATACTCTTGGAATTGTTCAATATTCCGCACCATATCCGGGGGCAGTTCGGCCTCGGTATTCTTACAAATGTTGATGATTGCGCAAATGAGCCAGTATGTGTGTTCTGTCATGCGCATACATTCATCCTTATTATACCGAACGGTCTGATTTATTCATGGTCTCTTTAGTGAGAAGGGTGGCGATTGTAGAGAACTGGACGCGTACCTGAACTGTTTGGATGATCAACGTAGTGAGACCTGCGATTGTTTTTAAGCATGGCACTCCTGTCGCTTCAGCAATTTCTTTGAGCATACGAGCAGCAGTTGCTCCATATTCGAGAAGATCGTCTGCTTTGGAGGGAGCTTTCAGCTGCTGGGCTCGTTGGGCTCGTATAATAAGTTCCATGATGCGTTTTGTGGATATAAACCAGCACTTCCTGCTTATAAGAAGAATGCAAGATGTGATCACAGCGTCAGACACAGAACACCACCGGTCAATAATAAAAAATGTGCTGTTATCGTGGCTTGCAGCCATACGCAACTAAGATGCCGATGTTATAAATGCATACTGATTGCATTTGAGATGAAAAGGCTATTGATTACACATGTCAGACACATGCAAATGATTTTTAGATTATCCTGTTCGACGCGAAGGGAGGTCAATATGCATTTCCGTGATGAAGTTCATTGCTTTCATTCGCTGTTGCTTGATGATACTCCAACGGAAGTTGCGCTGCGTGCGATTCCAGCGCGTTCCATTTTCCTCAGACGTTACACGGCTTCACATGCTCTTTCTTGTCGCTCGGTTGTCCCGTTCCGACTCTCCGACGACCTCCCTTTCCTCTTGCTCGTCGTTTTGTGCAGCGACCAGCATCACCTCTACCTGTCGTTTGATTTTTCACCACAATCCTCGATCTTCCACTACTCTACACACTCTGCATGTGCACCCTCGCTTGGCCCAGTCGTCACGAACTGTCCTCCTTGATCAGCCTCAATTCAATTCAATTCGACAGCAGTTTGTATACGCCTGCTAGAGGCGATGGACCAAGCTATTGCGTAGGTTTGCTGTTCATCTCCTCATCCACTAATCAATCGCTAATCGATACATCTCTCCAGTCTCCTCCATCCTCCAGTACTATCGATATAAGCGTGGCTCGCCGCTGTGAAATGCCCGCTAATACTTGCTGCTGGGATGTTGTTGAGAGTAGATAGTGAAGGCACGACGCGCTTACTCCTCATCGTCCCCTCCGTTCTGCATTTATCCACCTCATGATCTTCTCCTCACCCGCCCATTTTCCTTATTCACGAACTATCGGAAGCTGGTTTCCAAACCTCCGACACCACCGCTCAGCCTCGCAAACAACACCACTCTTCCTCCCTACCACTGCAACTTTCACATTCAACCAAAACACACCAAGACTCTCTTAACGCCGCCCGTGAATTCAATTCGATTAGTCGGACACGAAGCAGATCTAGTTGATTGACGATAAGAGGTGGTGGTGATTGGAAATAATGGGGGGACGCTAAACCGCTGCGATCGATAGATAGGAATGGGAAGAATGGATTTCACACCCGGGCCTGGATATGATCGTCCTCCATCGCTTGACTCAACCCGTCCTGCTATTCCCATCTATCTTCGCCAACCGACTTCCCGCCATACACACCCTAGGGCCGTTTCCGCCCTCCACTCTCCGCTCAGCCTCACCTAAGACCAATGCGCATTTGGATCACACGCGTCCTCGAAGTCTATTCTGTTTTCAATATCTATCATATCCACCCAACATACAACATACATCGCGAGTCGCCGAGCAGCGGTCCCCGGCTCATAATATCAGCTCTATGGTGCATTTTCTGGATGTAACCCAGGAGCTCCTGCTTATAAGAAGGCCAAGATGTCAAGCGCCGATCATAGTGTCACTTCCGTAGCCATACAAGAGCAATATCTATACGGCCGTATACTATATACGTTACTGCGTACAGCACTAATTGAAATAGAACTCATGAATTTAACGAACTACCAACCAGACTTGCATGTACATCTCTATCCGCGCTCTCTTCATTGTTTCTCGCTAACCATTTCGTAGTCTATGTATATTTCCTTAATCACGTTCGTTTCCTCGGCATTCGCGGAACCAGTATGACACCGCTGCACAACGTCCGTTAATCCCCCGGTCCCGCTTCCCTTTCCATCCTCCATTCAGCCACAACCGATACCAACGCGCCTTCGATAACTACAGTATCCACTCCAAACATCTCGTGAGTCTTCGAGCAGCGCGAGCCCGCAACTTTTAGGAATGATCAAATACTACAGGATTCGTGAATCCTCTACGTTTGGGACAGATTAGAGTGCGTGGACTGGAATGGGATGGGGTTGGGGCTGAAAATCTGAATATGGATCAAGGAAAATACATTGCCGCGTATATTTTGAGCCACTTTTATTTTTTTATTTTTTTGAAATTGTATCTTCATTCGCGAACTGGCTACAGATCTCAATACAGCTTCATCGCTCTAATCCAGTCTACATCACCGCCGTTTCATCCAATCTAAGTCTACGTTGAGTTACTTGTGCTACAATAGCTTAGTGATCACCAGGGTGGGGTATTCTGGCATATCGTCTCGTAAAGAATCATCTCGTTGCGGGTATAATGCGTTGTCTTATCCTACACCTAGAATCAAACACTTTCCGTTCCAGTCATCCATCTTCGGCGCATCTACCCCACCCCTCTTTTCCATCTATCTGTTCACCCCGCCTTCTCTCCCCTCCGCCCGCTCACGGTCCCTCGGCACACACGTTAGCCAAGCACTTACAAACTTAGCCGCGGGCATAGGCATGCTTGTACTATATCTCCTCAAGAATATATACGACGCGAATGAGGCATGATAAGCTATTACGCAGATTCAATTAGTTAGGTACAGATGGGAGTAATAGGAAGCTCACCATGCCCTCCCTCCGGCGGTCTCTAACATGCCTACATCCCTCAAAGTAACGCTTTCCCCCGTGTTGACCTACCCTTTTTTCTTTCTCCGACCGGCGTTCTTCATTTCGTCATACCGCATCAATCTGCCTTCATTCCACAACGCATCCGAGGCTCCATCATGAACTATCTCTCCACCCCCAACTGGGAAAAAGTATAAATACTTGTAGTATATGCTGTAAGATATCGGATGGGCGTAAGAGTCTTTGAAAAGGTGCATGTGGCGTTTAGGTACAAGTACGCCGGGAGTGGGTATGTTAGCAATGGCACAGGAGAACGGAGATGAAGATGAGTGAAGCATAGAGCTTCGGCGTGTGTACGCGTTCAGAGGTGGGTGTGTATTTTACCTGTGGATAAAAGAAGGGTGTTAGAAGGGATGAGAGGATAGGATGCGAGGACATACCATCCCCTTCTCCTTCATTTCGTACCCGTGCTTCCAGTAGACGGCTGAAAGATGAAGGAATTAGTACCTTGACACATAACAACAACAAAAAACAGCTACTCAGACATTATCATCATTGCAATTCAAAATCGACTCATAAAAGCCTTCCCTGTCGCTACCCCATGGACGGGCATGGTATGCAGGCTGAAGGGAAACAGCATCCACGATGCGAAGTTGTCGGTAGGGACAAGATAGCCAAAGAGGAAAGCACATGCCCAAACTCAATAGTCCACCCCACTCAAGCCCCCTCCGACAAAGTCAGATACACCATTACTGCTACAAGGGAAGACGGGACGGTGCGATGATCTATGTCACGCGTAAGTGGATGGATTGACGCGCGCTCATAGGAGAGGCTAAGCTCGTTGATATATAGACTCGAGAGCTTCATGAACGAATGGATTGACGTTGGTAAGGACTGAGGCTGACCGAGAAAACACGTGCAGAGTTCATGATGGACGGGGGGGCCGAGAGTTAGTGTGAGAGAGGATGAGAAAGGAGCAGGTCCAGTAGGAAAGCCAGAGGAGGAGGAAAAGATGTCGATTGTTGTGCAAAACGGTGAGCATGAGACAAGCGAACCATCGTGAGGAAAGAGAGGTGAACGGACAACGAGCACGTGAGGGCGTAAGCGCGGCGCGCGCGCTAAATCAATCTGTTCAATCACGACCCTGACTCTGCATTTCGAGAATTCAGCCAAGATATCGACCTAACACTTGAGGACAGTCGGAAAACAGGATTTTTGGAAACAGTTGGATATCCAAGCAGAGAAAAATACCTCATACTATCTAGATTGCTGGACAGGCCAGGGATAGAAATACGTCGGACGATTTGTAATTTCCAACATGTACATACGTGCCAATTTCCTCTTTGGCAATTGTCGCTTTGGGCTGATTAGATAGACTTCTGACTGCACGGACCTCTCCTCGCGAGTCATCTTCAATCACCTGCAATTTTACAACACAGCATCCCTTGCTATCTTCTATCACAATTACTCGCTTGACTCTGACTCCATTCCCTCGAGCATGCAACCACTTCACCTGTAACTTAGATGACCAACCCCACGCACTTACATTCTGTTGTACATACAACAACATAATCATCTAACCGCATCTTGTACCTGTGTCCACCTCAACTGGACGATTCGCAGCAGTCCAAACGAATGGATCAGCAAGACCACATCTACTCCTGGAGAGGACCCAATGGAAGCTCCAATCTGGGTTGGTGGACAGGCCAGGGATGTTTGGATATGTGGTGGATTGGATAGGCGATTGCGAAGCATTCATTCGTACGTCTTTGACTTCCCTCAGGTACCGACACTTTGGCTGATTGGACGATTTGTTGCGAAGACAGAAGACGTTGTACTCGCTCTCGCTCTAAACCGGCTGCAAGAGTCTCTTCCTGGTGACAATCTTCCCCGCTCATAGTTGTCATCCTTTTCCAATGGCCATCTGTTCACTGTATCGACGGAATCATCCTCTGCCGCGCTTTACTCGTCGAGAGGACACTTCGATATCGAACTCCTTACTCATTCTAAGGGAGAATATGATGAATATTCAGAAGACCTACACCCCCATTAAGACGATCTATATAACGCGTCTCAGAACAGCACAGCTGCCTCAAGATCTGAATTCATAGGGATAGGCCGATACTTCCAACCTCCATTCCTCATGCTCCCCACCCATGCACGCACTTCGCGTTCTATGCATTCGGTCACGAACATTATTTGTCTCTTCAGCTATTCTGCGCGAGTCGCAGCTGGCGGAAATGATAGATATTGGATCTGTGCTTGTCGGCAGACGTGTGATTGTAGACTCGTAGGGTATGGTTGTCGTAGATCTTCGTAAAGGAAAAATGACAGAGGAGTAAATTAGGATTGGATAGACGGATTAGTCAGCGGGTAGGTTCATCGGTACGTTGTTAATTCTTCCTCTGGAAAGCTATACATTATCTAACTACATGGATTTCACTGTAAGTATAGATGGAAGACTTTGGATCCAATGGCTCCATCCTCTTTGTGTCAACCTTCGTCAATCACGCTTCCCATCCATCTTCTATGATCACTGTCTGCCATATCTTCCAATCGAATCAACTCCGCAGCGCCGCTAGCTACTTGGAAGATCGATCGTAACATCACTACAAATACCGTACCTCGATCCTCCTGGGTTTCCACCAGCACAACTAACTTTCGTATTTAGTTGCTGAAGATGGAGAAGTATCTCTTGAGTCCGCCTTGACCTTTTTCCCTGGTCGTATGCGTAACAGTGCTGTTCCACAGAATGAATGTTATTTGGAAAGTTGCTCCTTCAATTGAGGAGAGGAAAATTTGAACATCTGAAAGGTGTGACAATGTGCGTGAGGTGTGCGTGAGTCGGAGTAGCGCAGCATGCATAGCTGGGATTTTATGCAAGGAAAAATGCAAAATGATTTTCAGACAATCCCTATTCGATTCGAGGCGAGGTCAATATACTTTTCATGGAGTTCACTACCTCTCTGTGCATTCATTTTAAATCTCGATCATATAATGACTTGATGACAACCAGTTACAAGATAATAATATCTCTGGGGAAACTCTATTGTCCATATGGATGAATGTACATACTCTACGAAATCACATTCAGATAGGAAGGTGATATGGGGGGGTGTCATAAACACGACCCCAGACATGTAACATGCTTTGGATAGATCGCTATTCGTAGCACTACCTACTTTTCCTAAGTCACTACATCTCCAACATCTGGAGTCTATTCTCGCATTTTATAACCTCTTTGCTTTGTTCACTCTTTTGGAACAAAGGAATTGCATCTGTCCATAAATTTCTTGCTTTCCCCAATTCTCCGCGCAGATGGGCAATGTCTCCGAGCCGAATCATGCATTCTCCTTTGCCACGATGAATATCCATTTCAGTAAATCCCTCCAAGGCTATTTTAAACAGCGATATAGCGGTATTGATATTATCCAGTGCAAGAAAAGCATCCCCAATGCAACGGAGCGCCTGATGTATGTACGGGTTGTGCTGGAGTTTGTGAGCCGTAACTAGAGATAGGATGTAGATATTCATTGCATCATCTTGTTCTTGCTGTTGAAGATATATATCTCCAAGCAGATCTAAGCGCTGTGGGCGGTCTACATCCGTGTACCAATGAAACGGAGTCTTCAAAGACTGTAAACACTGAAGAGCAGCATTTTTCAAGTCCCCATTTTCGAAGTATATTTGGGATCGGCTCCATGGGAGCAAGTGAGTGTATCCTAGCCTATAGCAAGAAAGCAGTTCCGCCATCGATTCTAGTTTTTCAAAGTTTCTTTGCATTTGCGGATCGGCGATGCGTCCTGTGGCAATGTCAATTTCGATTAGATCGTGTAAAACGATTGCGTGATACATCGTATCATGAAGATAGTCCGAACATAATATTTGAAGAAGGTTCTGCCAGACATCTCGGCAATGACGGTATTCAGACTTCAGGAAAAAAATAAACCCACGGGTTACATACAAATTCAGAAACACTAGTCCTAGAGCTGAGGATTTTAGATCTGAGGCATCGTATATTTGGGCTGCGTGATTGCAGAGCATGATGGCTTCTTCAAACTTTCCCAAGCATGCATACGCTTGGACGCGAACTCTAATGCAGATGACTTCGCATCTTAAGTTTCCGGTCGCTCTAGATAAAGCTTCTGACTCTTGTAAATGATGCAAGGCATCGTTAAAATAGCCACAGTTTAAAAGAGCGAGAGATAAAGCTGCAAAAGCGCTGCATTGAACATGGATTTCTAGGGAACCATGTATCGTCATTGAGACTGCCTTCCTGGCGATATTTAAGGCTTTGATAGGGTCTTCTGACAGATAACTTAAAGAGATAGTAGCCATCACTGAAGTAATAGTGATTAACGATATCAGTATATATCTACGCGAAGTACAAAGCAATACATACCTTGTTCATTCAATGCGCCCACACTCTCAAAGCAATCATATGCATCTTGTAAATCCTTCTTTGCATCTCTGGAAGTGATATATCTTCTGGACAAGTTTCCAAGATGATAAAGTATCTGTCCCTGCAATAGCTTTCGGCTTCCAAGCTGCTTAATTATGGAGCTAAGAGATAGTATGAAATCTATCGATCCTATTGCCGTCCAGTTCATTAATCGAAGAAGGGATATAACTGCTTTTACTGTCCAGAAATCATTATTGGCATAATCCTGAGCAACCCGAAGATCGTAATCCAATATGAAATATATGTTTCCCAGCTCATGCGAAATTGCATCGATCTGATGTTGGCTGGGATATTCATAATATGCCGTCCAAACATCAAGTATTTGAGTGACATATGCGTTAAGACTTTGAAGAGACTCATTTGGCGGTGGATGATATGTACGAGTATATTCACGAATCGGAGTCAATGCCTTTACTCGTCCTCGGCCGTCCATATAAGCTAGCGAGGTCGAAACGAGTATAAATCTGCATTTGGGAATATTATCGAAAGGGAGTTTCATCTGTAGGAGAGTCGCTTCTGATATTCCTTCAGGAAGAAGAGCTAGTAGCGAGAGTAGCTCTAAAGCATCTGGAGTATTTTTCATTCGTGGACTGGAGATTGACATAAATATAGATTTCTCTAGACTTGATGTCTTGTCTATGCCGTCGGACAGAAGTGATGTATTTTCTTGTTTCCATCGCGAGAGAATATTGGTACAGGTTTCAGATTCTGCTAAGTGGGCCATAAGTGTCACTGCAAGAGGGAGGTTGTCTGTAAGCTTGAGAAGCTCTATAAGATCTGGATTGTCGTCATTGATATCAGCTATGTCACGAAATATCTCCTCCGCTGCGTCATCAGCGAGAGGCTCAAGCGGTGCTAAAAAGGGTCGGGTCCATCGAATTTTTCCAGGCCGTTCAATTCCCCGCATCGTAAGCTAGTAATGAAAGATGTTAAAATTGCGGAATGTTGTTTATCAATCTCACTCACCACAATTGATAGATGGGATACATTAGCCAAAAGAGCGAGGAAATTCTCGACCATTGATCTTTGTTCTGGAATCTCCCATGGTGTTTCAAAGTTGTCGAGGACCATCAAAGCTGGTTCTTTAGAGCGACTTAGGTAGCCGATAATCACATTTGACAATTTGGGCTTCTGCTCCAGGTTAAAATACTTGGCAATAGTGCTGACCAAACCATCCGCAGTAATTGCAGCATCGCACGAGATGAAATACCGTCGTGTACCGAAAATATCTACAATGTTATGATGATGTATCACAGAGAGTGTTAATGACGTCTTTCCAATCCCCCCTGGGCCAAGGACGACAATCCTAGCTGCAGTATTGCTCTGAATTAGAGTGATGATTTCTTGTTGTTCCTTGTCACGACCGGTGAAAATGAGAAGCGATGCAGGCAGTAATGATAGAGTGCTTGAACTACAATATAAGATGAACTCAGACTATATGTTGTCAGGGAGTTGATAGTTCCTACCTCCGTCGAAGATCTTCTAGTGTCGTTCCGGGGGGTAACGCCGCCTGTTTGGAAGATAGGGCATACATGAGTTCCTGGTGACGACGAGAGGCATTCTCTTGCATTTCTGCGAGAGTAACAGCAGTAATAACATGTGACCGAACCTATGTTTTAAGGACATTAGTAACCAATTTAGTAAATGAGAATAAAGAAAGTGTATAAACACACCCCAAATACATCCAAAGCATGCTGGATGGCTTTATTACAGTCCGATAATAGGGAAGATACATGCATGTGTTTAATAACACGCTGCAGAAGCCTACCATCAACATGCATACGCACGTAAGAAAGTAGTTTCTGAAGAGTGCTACATATAAAACTTTAGATTTAGTGCCTCTTATATTTCTAAAGGTGAGATGCTGACCTACTCTTGGAATTGTTCAATATTCCGCACCATATCCGGGGGCACTTCGGCCTCGGTGTTCTTGCAAATATTGATTATTGCGCAAATGAGCCAGTATGTGCGTTCTGTCATGCGTATACATTCATCCTTGTTATACCGAACGGTCTGATTTATTCATGGTTTCTTTAGTGAAAAGGGTGGCGATTGTAGATAAATGGACGCGTACCTGAACTGTTTGAATGATCAATGTAGTGAGGCCTGCAATTGTCTTTAAGCACGGGACTCCTGTTGCTTCAGCAATTTCTTTGAGCATACGAGCAGCAATTGCTCCATATTCGAGAATATCTTGTGTTCTTGAAGGAGCTTTCAGCTGCTGGGCTCGTTGGGCTCGTATAATCAGTTCCATCATGATGATGCGTTTTGTGTATATAACATAGTAGCTCCCGCTTATAAGAACAATCCAAGATGTGACCACAGTGTCCGAAACAGAACACAACCGATCAATCACAAAAAAATGCTGTTATCGTGGTTTGCAGCCATACGCAACCGAGATTTACCGCTAAAAATTCATGGTGATTTCAATTGAGATGAACAGGCGATTGATTATACATCACACACACATGCAAGTGATTTTTGGATTATCCTGTTCGATGCGAAGGGAGGTCAATATGCATTTCGTGAAATCCATTGCTTTCTTTTGCTGTTGCTTGATGATAATCTCTTATATATTTCTCAAGTGCGTGGATATCCTTGTACTATTTACTGGCTCTTGGGACCCACGGTTGTGGATTGCCGTTAGAAACCAACAACAGTAGAAAAATAGAGGACGCATTGACCATGTTCTAGCGCGCGCTTACGGCCTCACGTGCTTTTTCTTGTCGCTCGGTCGTCCCGTTCCGACTTTCCGTCCACCTCCCTTTCCTCGTGCTCGTTGTTTTGTGCAGCGACCAGCATCACCTCTACTTGTCGTCTAATTTTCACTACAATCCTCAGTATCTCCCTACACTATGAGCTCTGCGTGTGCACCCTCAGAATCGACCGCTCATACTCGCTGCTGGATAAAGGAAGACGCGCGTACTCTTCCTCTTCGTCCCCTGCATTCTGCGTCCATCCATCACATGACCTTTCCTCCCACTCGCTCATTGACCTCATTCATGAACTATCGATGGCGTGTTTCCAAACCATCTGCTTGACCTAGCGAACAACATCACTCTTCCTCTCACTTCAGCCTTTACATTCGACCAAACCTCACTAAGACACTTATGACGCCATATGCAATTCAGTTCGATTAGCCAGACACGAAGCAGATTTATGCGATTGATGATAGGAAGCGGAGGTGATTGGAAGTCACGAGGGGACGCTAAACCTCTATGGTCGGTGGATGGGAAAGAGAAGGGGTTTGACACCCGGCTTTGGATGTGGTTGTCCTTCATCGCGCGACTCATTCCATCCTGTTAATCTCGTCCATCTTCAACAGCTTTCCGCCATACGAGCCCTAGGGTCATTTCTGCCCTCCTCACTCCACTCTCCGCTCAACCATACCCAATACCAACGCGCATCTGGAACACACGCGTTCTCGACATCTATTCTGTTTGCAATATCTATTATACATAGTCAACATACCTTGCAAGTCGCCGAGCAGTGCAAGCCTAGGTACTGCGTGCCACGAGCAGTCTTGAACGCCCTGCTCACTAGGATTCAGTTGAGATGAGCCAGAGTAGGGATAGGGCAGAGCATGCGGATGCTAATGACCCCCACTAAGAAGACGTACACACCCAACCTCAGAACAGCACAGCTACTTCAAGATCAGAATGCATAGGTATAGGCAGATAGTTCCCACCTCCATTCCTCGTACTCCCCACCCGTGCACGCACTTCGAGTCCTATGCGTTCAGTCGCGAACGCTACTTATCCCTTCAGCTATTCCGCGCGAGTCGCAGCTGGAGGAAACGATAGGTATGGGATGCTGTACTTGTCGACAGACGTATGGTTGTACACTCATGGAAGATGATTGTGGCAGATCTTCGTGAGGGAAAGTTGGGAGAGAGGAGCAGAGTAGCGTTGGATAGATGGATTGACCGGCGGAGGGGTTCATTGCTATGCTATTAGTTCTCTTCTAGCAAGCGACGCTTTATCTAACTAAATAAATTTCGCTGTATATCTGGAAGACTTTGGGATCCAATGACTCCACCCTCTTCGTGGCAACCTTCGTCAATCATGCTTCCCATCCATCTTCCATAATCGCCGCTTGCCATATCTTCCAAACGAATCAACTTCTTAGCCACTCGTTACTGAGAAGATCAATCGCGACATCACTACAAATACTGTACCTCGATCCTCCTGGATTTCCACTAGCACAACCAACTTTCGCGGTTGGTGGCTGAAGATAGAGAAGCATCTCTTGAATCCATCTTGAGCTTCTCCCCTGGTTGTATGCATGACGATGTTGCCATCCAATATCCTTCAACATCTCAAGCTCCAATGAATGGTCATTGGTTGAAAAGTCTCTCCTTTGGTCGAGGAGAGGAGCAGTTGAAGATCTGAAGGTGTGAAATTGTCGGCGAGTGCGCGAGTCGGAATCAGGTACTGTGGACTATCGCCGATTGGATTGTTAGACTCTGTTACGAATCGGGCATGTACGGAGAAGAAAATCAAATATATTTGCCAATTATATGTTACACAATAGCCACTAAAGAGTCGGCGTAGCGAGGCTGTGGTTAACTAAACTACTATACGACTAATCCTCATCCTTCAACGCTCTAACCAAATAGTCCCTAATCCCTCTCCGTTGTCTCCAACGATGACACCAGAATGTCGAGAAATGGCATGTAAAGTTGATTCTAGGTCCATGGTGTCACCGCGCTCAGGTAAATGCACGGCGGAGAGCTGTAAATGGGAAAACGCTCTGTTGCGTAAGACAGATGAGGCAATAGTGGCAGTCGAGACCCAATGATGAACTAGAACATACGTTTCAGAGACAAGAGCCCCCAAGCACGCAGGTCATTATTGTAGGTGTGTGCTTGTCGGCGGCATAGCCCTCCATGTCCACATCCTCGTGAATGCCATTCTCCACCGCTCCAATAACGATTCCCTCGCGGCCATCTCAGTCGCCGCTCATCACGTTGGATGGGAATGTAGAGGTCCAGGGCGTATACAAACCTTGAGATTTCAGTGAAGCAGGTGGGTTCTTGGTCGAGCAAGGTATTTGCGGGTTGTTGGAACAGGCTGAAGGGATAGTAGTGCGGGCGAGGGTGGGAGTATAGTGAGCAGAAAACGCAAGGCTCGATCGATAAGAATGGGCCGGTAGTCTATGACGAGTATCTGGGATGGGCGCGAGACAGGCGACATGCAGGGATGACGGATACAGCGCCTTGCAATGAAGATATCGTAGAAGAGTATTGGGCAATGAACAGAGGAGACGTACCTATACGTAAATGACCGCTCAACCTCACAGCGGATCTGCCAAATAAGCAGCACAATGCTAGCTATTGGGATGATAACGTAGATCCATGATGAGCCGAGACGGCAGGGAATACTCACCCGAGAAGACGCTGTTCAGCAAGCGAGAGAAAGGATCAGAGCCTATGCGGTGATTCGAGCAGTAACGTTGGGGTGGAAGGGATATGTGTTGGTATAAGCCATTGTGTAGCTTGAAAGCCATTCTTCTTTTTCCTCTGTGGCTTCAGCTAAACACCACCGTCAGCACCGTGCCCCGTCAAACCAAAAAACCAGGTTACCCACCTAACACAGATATCTACCGCTCCTCACTCGGAATACTATCATAAGTTGGCGGAATCTCTGCCTGTTCCTCCCCTCCCTCCTTCCTGCGATCAGAATACACCCGCCGTCCCGGTGGATGATCACCCCTGACCCCTGTACGGCCGGCTGGGCATAAGGGAAGTGCGGTTGCGCTTGTGACCCAAACTCCCCCGCCTCCCATGCCTGCTCTGCAAATACGCGGCATGCGCCTGCAGGCCCACGCTCGCATATTGGTTCGGGAGGTGTTCCTCTCCCTGCCCTCCCACACCAGCGAAAGGTCCATCGCCACCATCAGGGTCCACAACTCTCTTTCCCCCAAACGCCTTGAGCTTCTTTGCGCTATGCAGGTTGCTCGTATTGCCGCTCGTCGCATACCCCGCTCCTGTGGCTCCCATTCTACCACAACGGACCCACCACCACCATCGACATAGGAATGCCCCGAACTGCTATTCGTCCCCGCCAACATACTCGGCCCTGGGCTAGGTCCTCGACCCAGGGGCGGGGAGCAGCGTATGGCTTGGGGGGATACTGCCCGCTCGACATGGTAGGCTGGTACCTGTCGCTTGAGTGGATGGATTGCGTGCCGGGGGTGGTGGGCGGGTAGTGCG
>ML213609.1:388888-427136 GCA_004379715.1 Crucibulum laeve | reverse complement strand
CTATAGATAAATCACCAAAGTAATTGATGACTTTTGCTTGTTTTTTATTTGACTTTTGAAGAAGCTCTTTAGAAGTATCAGGTGGCCGTCCATCATTTTTCTTATTATTTTTCTCCCCTGGCTGATGAGCATGGGAAGGCTTAGTACGACCAATCTGCTGAGCAATAGCTTTCCATGGCTCTGCCTTTCCATAACAGATGGGGGCACCTTCTGTGAATTAATATATGGTGAAATCAGAGACTAACACTTAAAGAACAATATAAACATATGCAAGGTAGCTGTATAGAGGTGTTGATAATAATTTGCAACTGCATACAGTGCATGCAGACCTTCTATAAGCTCATGGTTGTGCCCAGCAGCACAATATAGCTTCCAGTGCATTGCTTCTTCAGCATTTGTGCTATCAGGAATAGAGTTCCAAACATCTGGGTCCATTTTATGCTGTGAGGAAAATAATTGTGAAGCATGTGCATCCCTCATCCACCAGTGGAACCATGCCTCTGTCTTTGGAAAGTCTCAAAGCAGGACTGCACTGTGTGACTTAAATGTGGGTACATCAGTGGCAGTCAGAAGCCCTATTGCTCAAGCTTCAAAGGCATCTGCCAATCCAGGTGGTACAACTCCACTTATCTTCTTGATATGAGTGACACCAGCTTGGAAGTGTTGAACACATCCTCTAAGAAGTTTTTCAGATGCCTTCTGTAGCTCTTTTTCAGTGCGATTATGGTCAGGCTGTGATAACCAAAATTCCACAAAAGCTAGACAGAATCCAACACACTCAGCCTCACTGAAATCAACAACCTACAAAAAAACATTTAAGAGAACAGTTGATCAAAACACTGGACATAAAGACAAACTTGTGGACATACCCCTGCAAATATTCTATCAAAAATTTCAATCTGTCTGTCAGATGCCTCATTAGCCATACTGTAAAATACAGCAAGAAAGTGGTACTTGTAGTGTTCAGCTGATGCACCATTTGAGCATGAAAAAACTCCAGGCACCCAGCAGAGAAGCTCACTGGAATAGCATGAAGAAATAATAAGAAGGGATGTTCGCTCTTGCCACCAGCCATGAGCTGCATCTGAGACCAAACCATTCACTGGCTCATCAAGAATATAATCTTTAATAAGCTGAGATCTCATGAATGGTGTTTGCAAACTGATAACTGTAACTTCATCCAGTTTAGAATGAATGACAAAACCCTTGTGCTCAGCTGAGAATTTGGCAAATGCTGAAACAAAGCTATCACCTCCTTGAATATCAGCCTTTTTTACCTTTTGTTTTTCCTTCCGAACATGGTCTGCATTCAGAAGAACAGTTGAAATGTCTGCAATAGACTCCCCTGGTGTCTTCAACCCAGGAACTCCTACAATAAGGCCAAGAGAACCCACTTGAGGATGTCCTGTGACTATGGCCTCAAAGCGAATCTGTTCTTGGGGGAGGAGGTGAAGGATATGAGTCAAGTGGTTATGATTATGGAAACCACCATTGGAGTAATAGATTCCTCCCATGAATGTCCAGAGGATTGAGCGCACAGAACAGGGCTGATGTAAAAGTTGTGCACCACATGAGCACTGCTGTAATAGTTGGTTAGCAATTCCTTGGGGTGTTGTCTGTGGTTGTATAATAACATGGCAGTTCTCCTCATCACATATAATGATTCCCATGCAATTTTGGGTGCTTTGTTTGCCATTTTCCCAGGTGGGAGATAGGATATTACCCTTACGGTCACCTCCACTGTTTTTGGATGCCCAATGAACCTGAAGATTTCCAGTGGCTTTGACAGCTGCATAATCAAAGATCTGTGAGAAATCACCATCAGGCTAACCATCCCAGATTATTGAATTATCATTCTTGTCTGGACCCTCAGATTTTTCATTTTTATCATCCAATGCTTTGGTTGTGGTTTTAGTCTGCTCACAGTTTGGTTGTGCTTTCTTCATGAGTTCAGCTGTTACTTTTCTGGTTTCTGAAATAACAGGAGCAGCAGTACTATGACTTTGCTGTGCTTTGACAGCTGCATAATCAGATGATGATATATATGGAACAAAGTTACCAAAAGCATCTTGCTGATATAAAAGAGGTCCATGGACAGGAGGAAGCATTAGAGATGAAGCAGATACAGGTGGGGGGTGAGGATATGCTGGCTGTGGAATGTTATGGAATGGTCCATATGAATCTAATGGGGATCTTATATAGCCTGTAATTGTTCCTATAATTGAATTACTACTTTCCACACTAATCTACAAAGTTTAAACCAAAAATGACTTACCATTTACATCATAAATGGGCATTAAGCCTCCATTTGACTGTGCTGGTTCTTTTTTTGTTGTTATTTGTGATACATATCCTGTAATAGATCCTTTGAATGATTATTGGTTTTGTCTCATTTAATTAGTTACTGAAAGGAAATTCCAACATACCAATGTCATCATAGATGGGTGTGAGGCCTGCAAGTGCATTCAAAGCAGCTGTAAGGTGATGTAATCAGTCAAAGGAGGAACTATAATACAAATCATTTCAATAAAGCATATATTTACCAGGCTGTTGTGATGAATGAACTTCTTGCTTGAATGATGTATTCTTAGGATGCATAGAAAGTGCTGATTCATTGTGTGAATCAAAGTAAGAGAAAACATGCTTAAAAAAACCCTACATAGGAATAGTATTAGCCATAGGTCTAGGAATCCAGGGGGTTATCAGGACTTACTAATACCATTCTGCTAGAATAGTGAGAGTGGGAGGCAAAGAAGAAGGTGAAGGAAGAGCAAATGTTTATTAGACAAGTGTACCAATGGTGTGATAAGCATGCCATTAGCAGGGCAAGCATGCCATTAGCGGGGCAAGCATGCCATCAGCATGCAACAGTGGCGTGCAGTGTGCAACAGTGGCGTACTGTGGCGTGCATAATAATGGATCCACATTCCATTCCATCATCCAAGATCCATATAGATAGCTTTTTTTGATGGTTTGAATGTGCATTTGCACCTTTTGACATTAGAAGTAATGTAATTACTTACTTGTGGGAATTGGGTTCATCCCATTGCATGCAAACTCAGCTGTCCGAGTCAATAATTTCAAATTTCAAAAGTCAAACCAAGACTTAAGGAGCGGAGTAGCACTCTCAGCAGTTATTAGTTCAGTTGAATATGATTATATTAAGATGTGAATGCGATCTGGAGACTGGACTCGAAGAGAGCATGCCCTGGCATGCAACACATTTGCACGCTTAGCACGCCAATGGCACACTTGGCATGCCGATTTTCCAGTGCCCCATTTTTGACCGTGTGAGTTTGCTCATACTGTTGTTCACTCTCAGTTGTTCGATTGAAGTTATTCTCCTAACCATCACTATTACCCACAGACTCTCTTGATTCTTGTCTCCCTCATCCTCTTGTCCATGTTACCATATTCTTAAGAAGCAGTATTACAAAACTTGCCTTCAAGTCAAAGACAAACTTGTAGCCACCCCAAGGTGAGTATCTTATGTGGTGCTGTCAGATATATTGAACCTCACTGCTATCTCCAGCCACACATGTGTTCACGTTGAGGTCCACGATGGCCGCTTGTTCATAGCAATTCTTTTGGATTTGGATATTCAACATGGTAGTAATGGTATCAGACATGAACCATCATTTACCCACCTTGAACATCTATGAACTGTTGTGACAGACAGTTCCAGAAGATACCCAACAACTAATATCCAACCATGCCGAAGATGTAAGCTCTAATATCCAATGCATTTGGAAGTTGGGGTTGTCATAGACTAGTGGAGCATGGTGACAAAGGAGCTGAAGAGGCTTGAGACTAAAGAATGGGTGCACATGAGTTCCATTGAGTTTGTGTATGAACCCAAGCTGATTATAGAGGATAGCAGCAATCAAGGACTGGAGTAAGTTCACACAAGAGTGGAGAGTTGTATATCTCCTTCATATGTATGTTGTCTACTCTCTTGACTCTGTATCTGAATCAATGATACAATCCGTAGATGGTAAATTGCAGTGAGACTCAGCGCATGTTTGTTCAATGTTGATGCTATGAATCGCAAGGCAAGTATTAATCAAGAAAGAAGGTTAATTCTACTCACCAGCTCACCAGGTCTTAGAGTAAACACTGCTAATTCACCTTTAGATCTGATTGAAGCCATCTTGAATGACTCATCTCCTATTCCTCCGAAATACGATATAGACGGGTTTTATTTATGCCCAATTTGAACAATATAAGAACTCACATTGCTAATGTTCTAGCGCAAGGGCAAGTCGGAGAAGACTTGAGATGCCATACTGCATATTCAAGTTACTTATACATTTGCTGCACTAGTACTTGCTTTTGTTTTATATACAGCATTTGATTTAATTTATCATCTGAATATGATCTGATTTTTATATGACATTCAAGTTCTGACTACTATCTGAATGATTGTTGCATTTAACTGATGTATGTTGGACTTTCATTGGATGCTAGTAGGACGTTTATAGGACGTCTTCTTGCCTTACAGCCTGCAGGGTAATGCCTGAAATACTTGTTGGACGTTCACATGAATAAATTCAAAAATATTTATTCAAAAAACATGACAATTCGGCTGACTTTAGTCAGATGTGTAAATACAGGACTATTGTTGGACTTTCACCTGAATTTTTGTTTTTACTGAGGGTGACGACTGTGCCTGGCGTAAGAATGGTGCTGACTTGCACAAGGGTGGGAATGTTTGGCCGTTTGTTGTGCCTCTGTTAGGGAAGGGTGATCAATTGGGTGTTTAAAAGGGGGCGAAAGGTAGAGGAGAGGAAGGACACGTGGAGAAGAGGAAGAATGTGTATGTACGGGTATGGATGCTGGACGCGGAGATGCGGGAGAAGAGCATGCATGCAACCTGCATGAAGTGCGCAGGCGCATGGTCCAGATATCACGACAGGGTGAAGCCCAAATGCAACAATAGTTGAAGACACACTGGGAACGCTGTGATGGGTCCGAGCAACAACCGACATATACATAGAAATTTTGAGTCTGCAAGGTCTAGCTCCCATCTAAAGCGTGAGCTCATTCCTCTGCTTGTCGCCATCCATTTTGTGCTCATCTCATCCACAAGAAACTGAAGCATGCACCCAACAGATCCCGAGTGGGCCAGAATAGATAAAAGGATGATATATTGACAGAGTGCCTCCAATGATGCATCGGGTGGGGTGCGCGGGTCTAGGCAATGATGTCACAATTGGGAGTGGGATGAGGGTGAGGGAATGGCAAGGCAAGAGACACCGAGGAATGTGAACACATAGAGGGAGAGAACGAAGAACAGTGGGAAGACACAAATGAAGGAACAAGGGCAACAAGACAACTCACACACTAGCACTTTGAAACACACTCGTTGAGCTCTGTGTAACCATTGCAGTTGAACTACTGGGTGGCGTCAAGTTTGGAGTGCTACTCAGTGGTGTACTGCTTGCTGGCGTCGATGAATCTGAAGAAGACGGGAGGGGGTGGTTGGCATGTCAGTGAGGGAGGGGGCAGAGGAGGGATGGTGCTTTGATCGGCTATTGAAAGAGAGATGGGGGTGGGTTAGTAAAAGAAAGGAGGGAGGGAATAGAGGAGAAAGCTGAACTAGAAGAAGTCGTTATAGTCGTGTCGGTTGTGGAAGAAGATGAGGAAGAAGATGAGGAGGAAGAGGAAGAGGAAGATGCGTTTGTACGTGATGAGGAAGAGGATGACGGCAAGGACCTGGGAGCATTACTCATCGCTGGGGCTGCTGCATAGTGGAGGAAAATATATTCTAGGTAGAGGGATCACCGTGGATACAGTGCACAAGAAAGATAAAAGAAATAAAGCAGATGTTGTAACAAGTGGAGTGAGTAAGACTTGACTAGTGTGGTGAAGGCAGCACAACCAGGTAACAAGAAATGAAGCAGAATATTACAAGCTATCATGCCATAGACCTCGTAGCATAGCGCGTAACTCTCGCCAAGTGCATCTTGTAATTCTCCTGAATTTATTGAAGATCCCTGTTCGAACCAGGGCGAGGTTCATTCTCGCCTTTGTATATATAGTTTTTTTCCAGAGAACTCTATATATGTTTAGAACTAAGTAGAGGGAAGAAGCCCCTGTAGCATAATCATAAGTGCATCTGGACCCAATTACAGGCCTTGAAGACGGTAACTCAATTCACCAGAATATCCCTGTTCGACTCAGGGCAAGGTCAATAGACAAGTGCTTAGCTTCATTTGATTTTTCTAATTCTCTTCTGATAATGGTCCTATTCGAATTAGAACTTGTAGCCCCAGGTGCGTCTGGATGCCCATGTCTATTAGTGTTCATATTGGATTATTCAGTGCGTCCCTGTTGAATTCGGGGCGAGGTCAACAGCCAGTAACTTCTGTTTCTTTCGACTTTTTTAATGAGCTTCCCATTATCTCTGGAACTGGAACTGGATGTGGAGACGACTCTTAAGCGCAAGGTGTGCATCTGGATCTTATGAAAGAAAAAAGAGCAAAACAATTTTCTATATGATCCCTATTCGACTAGAGGCAAGGCCAATATGTATTTAATGGAGTCCATTGCTTCTCTTTGGATTCATTTTAAAACTCAGTATATCACAATTGTATATAAACTTGATCACGGGCAGTTACAAGCCAAGGATATCTCTAGAGATACTCTATGGCCCATATGAAGGAATGTATGTAAGGAAACATATTCAGATAGGGAGGTGATATGTGGAGAAGGTGTTGGAAATATGACCCTGGATAGTACACAGTTTGGAAAGACTGTTATTTGTAACAAGTACCTACCTTTATTCAAGTCACTACACCTCCAACATCTGAAGTCTATTCTCGCATTTTATCACTTCTTTGCCTTTTTTGCTCTTTTGGAACAAAGGAATTGCATCTGTCAATAAATTTCTTGCCTTCTCCAATTCTCCACATACATGGGCAATGTTTCCGAGCCGAATCATGCATTCTCCTTTGCCACAATGAACACCCATTTCAGTAAATCCATCTAAAGCTGTTTCAAACAGTGATATAGTGGTATTAATATCATCCAGTGCAAGAAAAACATCCCCAATACCACGAATTGCCTGATGTATGTATGGCTTGAATTGAAGTTTGTGAGCGATAACCAGAGAGAAGATGTAGTTATTCATTGCATGATCTTGTTCTTGCTGCTGCAGATATATATCTCCAAGAAAATGGAAGCACTGTGGCCTGTCTATATCTGTCAGCCACTGATATGGAGTCCTCAATGACTCTAAACACTGAAGAACAGCATTTTTGAAGTCCCCATTTTTGAAATATATTTGGGACCGGTTCCATGAGAGCAAGTGAGTGTATCCTCCATGATAGCCAGAAAGCAGTTTTGTCATCTCTTCTAATTTTTCAAGGTTCTTTTGCATTTGCGGATCAGCAATACGTCCTGTGGCACTGTCAACCTCAATTAAATTGTGTAAAACCATTGCGTGAAGCTGCGTATCCAGAAGATATTCAGAACGGAATATGTGAAGAAGTTTCTGCCAAACTTCTTGGCCATGATGGTATTCAGACTTGAGGAGAAAAATAAACCCATGGATTAAAGTCAAATTCACAAGCATTGGTCCTAGAGCTGAAGGTTTTAGATAAGAGGCATCGCATATTTGGGCTGCATGATTGCAGAGCATGATGGCTTCTTCAAGCTTTCCCAAGCATGCATATGAACGGACATGAATTCTAATGCAGATGACTTCGCATCTTAAGTTTCCGGTCGCTCTTGATAAAGCCTCTGCCTCTTGTAAGACATTGAGGGCATCGTGAATATAGCCAGAGTTTAAAAGAGCGAAAGACAAAGCTGTAAAAGCCCTGCATTGAACATGGATTTCTAGGGAACCACATATCGCCATTGAGACTGCCTTCCTGGCTATATTTGACGCCTTAATGGGGTCATCTGCTAAATAACTTAAAGATACAGTAGTCATCACTGAAGTTATAGTAATTAATGACATTAGTATACATCTACTTAAAGTACAAAAGCAATACATACCCTGGTCATTCAATGCACCCACACTCTCAAAGCAATCATATGCATCCTGTAAATCCTTCTCTACATCTCTGGAAGTGATATATCTTTCGGACAATTTTCCAGGATAATAAAGTATCTGTCCCTGTAGCAGCTTTCGGTTTCCAAGCTGTATAATTATGGAGCTAAGAGATAGTAAGAAATCTATTGATCCTATTGCCATCCAGTCCATTAATCAAAGAAGGGATATCACTGCTTTTACTGTCTGAAAATTGTCATCGGCATAATTCTGAACAATTCGAACATTATAATCCAATATGGAATATATATTTCCCAATTCATTCCAGATAGCATCGAGTATTTGATTCACATATGCGTTAAGACTTTGAAGGGACCTGTTTCACGGTGGATGATATGTGCGAGTATATTCACGAATTGGAGTCAATGCTTTTATACCTCCTTGGCTGTCCACATATGCTAGTGACATTGAGACAAGTATAAATCTGCATTTAACCATATTATTGAAAGGGAGTTTCATCTGTAGGAGAGTTGCTTCTGATATTCCATCAGGAAGAAGAGCTAGTAGAGACAGTAGCTCTAAAGCTTTGGGAGTATTTTTCATTCGCGGACTAGAGACTGACATCAATATAGATTTCTCTAGACTTGATATCTTGTCCACACCGTCGGACAGAAGTGATGTATTTTCTTGTTTCCATCGCAAAAGAATATTGGTACAAGTTTCAGATTCAGCTAAGTGCGCCATGAGTGTCACTGTGAGAGGGAGATTGTTTGTAAGCTTCAGAAGCTCCATGATATATGGATCGTTGTCATTGATGTCAGCTATATCACGGAATATCTCTTCTGCTGCATTGTCGGTGAGAGGTTCAAGCAGTGGTAAAAAGGGTCAGGTCCACTGGATTTTTCCAGGCCGTTCAACTCCACGCATCGTAAGCTAGTAATGAAAGAGGTTAATATTGCGGAGTACTGTTTATCAATGTCACTCACTATAATTGATAGATGTGATATATTAGCCAAAAGAGCGAGGAAATCCTCGACCTTTGATCTGTGCTCTGGAATCTCCCATGGGGTCTCAAAGTTGTTGAGAATCATCAAAGCTGGTTCTTTAGAGCGATTTAGGTGGCCAATAATTGCATTTGACAATTATTTGGGTTTCTCCTCGAGGTTGAAATATTTCGCAATAGTGCTGACCAAACTGTCTGCGGTGATTGCAGCATCACATGAGATGAAATACCATCGTGTACCAAAGATGTCTATGATGTTATGATGATGAAGCACGGAGAGTGTTAATGACATCTTTCCAATTCCACCTGGACCAAGGATAGCAATCCCAGTTGCAGTATTGTTCTGAATTATGGTTATGATTTGTTGTTGCTCTTGGTCACGACCAGTGAAAATAAGAGGCGATGCGGGCAGTAATGATAGAGTACTTGAGCTACGATATAAGGTGAAATTAGATTACATGTTGTTTGAGGGTTGACAGATCCTACCTGCGTCGAAGATCTTCAAGTGTCATTCCAGGGGGTAACGCCGCCTGTTTGGAAGACAGAATATCCATGACTTCCTGGTGACGATGAGAGGCATGCGCTTGCATCTCTGCGAGAGTAACCACAGTGATCACCTGTGACTGAACCTATGTTTTGAGGACATTTGTAGTCAATACGGTAAATGAAAATGAAGAAAGCGTAAGAACGCACCCCAAATACATCCAAAGCATGCTAGATAGCTTTATTACAATCTGATGAGAGGGTGGATATATGCATGTGTTTGATGATATGCTTTAGAAGCATACCATCAACATGCATACGCACATAAGAAAGTAGTTTCTGAAGAGTGCTACATATGAAACCTTAGATTTAATGTCCATTATATCGCTAAAGGTGAGATGCTGACATACTCTTGGAATTGTTCGATATTCCGTACCATATCAGGGGGCAGTTCGGCACCAGTATTCTTACAGATGTTGATTATTGCGCAAATGAGCCAGTATGTACGTTCTGTCATGCATATACATTCGTCCTTGTTATATTGCACAGTCTGAGTTATTCAATGTTTCTTCAGTCCAATAGGTGGTGATTGTAGGAAACTAGACACGTACCTGAACTGTTTGTATGATCAAGTTGGTGAGGCCGGCGATTGTTTTTAAGCATGGCACTCTTGTTGCTTCAGCAATTTCTTTGAGCATACCAGCGGCAATTGCTCCATATTCGAGAAGATCTTGGGTTTTTGAAGGAGCATTCAGCTGCTGTGCTCATTGGGCTCATATAATCAGTTCCATGATACATTTTATGGATACAACCTAGCAGCTCCCGCTTATAAGAAGAATGCAAAATGTAAAGTGCTGGTCACAACATTAGACACAGAACACAATGAATCAATCAAAAATACTGTTATCGTGGTTCGCATCCATACACAACTGAGATGTTGCTTGTAATGTATGTTGTTTGCATTTGAGATGAACAAGTAATTGATTAATAGATATATCCTCTAGATGCATGCAAATATGATTTTTTAGATGATCCTGTTCGGCGCGAAAGGAGGTCAATATGCATTTCATGGAGTCCATTGCTTTTTTATTGCTGTTGCTTGATGATACTCCTGTATATATTTTTCAACTGTGGGGATATCCTTATATTATTTTCAGGCTCTTGGAACCCACGCTTGTGGATTGCCATTAGAAACCAACAACAACAGAAAAATAGAGGACGGCATTGAACATGTTCTAGCCCGCGCTTACAGCCTCAATGTGCTCTTTCTTAGCGCTCAGTTGTCCCGTTCCGACTCTCCGATCACTTCCATTTTCTCGTGCTCCCCATTTTGCGCAGCGACCAGCATCATCTCTACTTGTCTTTTGATTTTTCACTCCAATCCTTGATCTCCCCATATACTATGAACTTTTCCAATTCACTCTCGCTCGGCCCAGTCCTCACCGAACTGTCATCCTTCTTGATCAGCCTCAATTATATCTAATTCGACAGCAGTTTATATACGCCTGCTAGAGACACCCAGTATTGTGTACATTTCCCCTTCATCTCCTCATCCACCAATCATTTGCCAATCGATTCATTCATCCAGTCTCCTCTATTCTCCAGCACTATTGATATCAGCATGGCCCATCACTGCAACACGGCGGCTAATATTTGCTGCTGGGTGAAGGCATGACGTGCTTACTCTTCCTCTTCGTCCTCTGCATTCTGTGTTGATCCACCGCATGACCTTTCCTCCCACTCACTCATTGACCTTATTCATGAACTATCGAAGGCGCGTTTCCAAACCTCCGACACCCGGCTGGGCCTCGCAAGCAACACCCCTCTTTCGCCCCGCTGCTTCAGCCTTCACATTCAACCAACTTCACTGGAAGTGCGACAATAACTGGGTATGTTAATCTGGATCTCATATTTGAAACAAAGCAAGGTCCTGTCAAAATGAATATTGAAGCCTATATAGTCAAAGGGATGACAGCTCCATTTATCTTTGGAAATGATTTTGCTGATCAATATTCTATTTCAATCCTACGAGAAGAAGGAAGAACAAATGTTAAGTTTGGAGACTGTGGAAGAACTCTGGAAGTATCCAACATAGTAACTTCTCCTTTTATTGATGAAGATGGACATGCTTTTAAAGTAAGAGTTTGGTCAGACATAACAAATAAATCCCTTATGGCCAAAAGACATTGCAATTCTCACACAAGAAAAAGAAAGAGACAAATTTGATCCAACAACAACAGTGTAAGATCTAAATTTAGAGTTACCATACCTCCGGAAACTACTAAATTCATAAGGGTTATTGCTAAATTTCCTTCAGAACGCAGTTCATTATTTGTGCAGAAGACACTCAATTCAAATCGAAATATTGAAGATATTTATGGCTGTGCTGATACTTTAATTGATACTAGCAATCCAGGTATCTTTATTTCTAATTTTTCTCAGTTCCCAGTCATAATATCTGAAGGACAGATAATTGGAACAGGAAGAAATCCCTCTACTTGGCTAGACAAGAAGTCTACATTCTCTGATAAAGAAAGAACTGCTATTGAAGCCAGGACTAATATACTTTGAACAATTATACAATCACGCAAAGATAAAGTGCAAGCTACTACTGCTAAAAGCGAAGTTAATATTGCTTATAATCCATCATTAGGAATAGGTGTCGCAGAAGATCCAATGTCTGAAATGCCAGTTGAAGGAGGACCGAAGACTGCTGAAACTCCAGAGGACCTCTGTGACAAGCAAGAGCTTTTTAGGCAATTAGATATCTGCAAAAACTTGTCCACAGAAGAGAAGCTTTGCCTAGAGATGTTACTATGGAAAAAATGGTCAGTTTTTGGTTTAAACGGTCGTCTTGGGAATTATGAAGCACATATAGAAATTCCTATGCTTCCAGGAACAAAACCTATTTCTATACCCCCTTTCCCTGATTCACCAGCGAAACAAGAGGTTATTGACAAACAAATGGATGATTGGTTAAACTTAGGCGTCATTGAGCCTTCAAAGAGCCCTTGGGCAGCTCCCGTTTTTATAGTATATCAAAACAATAAACCACAAATGGTTATTGATTTAAGAAGACTAAATGAGAACTGTATACCAGATGAATTCCCACTACCAAGACAAGAAGATATCTTGCAGAGCTTAGCAGGAAGTCAATATCTGTCCACCTTAGATGCATTATCTGGGTTTACACAACTCAGTATTGCTCCTCACAATCATGAAAAACTTGCATTCAGAACTCACCGTGGACTTTTTCAGTTCAAATGAATGCCTTTTGGATATTGAAACAGACTGGCAGTTTTTCTATGGTTATTCACTCTAGTCTACATTGACAATATAGTAATATTTTCTGCAAACTTCAAGGATCATTTAAGTCACATTGATCAAGTACTATTGGCAATTATAGAATCAAAGATTACTTTATCCCCTTCAAAATGCCACTTTGCATATCAATCCCTTTTGCTTCTTGGACAGAAAGTGTCCCAGCTTGGACTATCAACACATAAGGAGAAAGTTGATGCTATTCTAAAGTTGGAAGAGCCTCGCAATGTGCATGATCTACAAGTATTTTTAGGTATGATGGTATACTTTGCTGGATATGTTCCATTTTATGCATGGGTAGCATTCCCTCTCTTTCAGCTCTTGAAGTTGGAGAATAAATGGCAATGGGGAGAGGAAGAAAGACTTGCTTTTGAATTATGCAAACAAATTCTAACCGAAGCTCCAGTAAGAGCACATGCAATTTCGGGACTTCCATATCACATATACTCAGATGCATGCAATTATGCTTTGGCCGCTATACTTCAGCAGGTTCAACCAATTAAAATTCGAGATTTAAAAGGTACTAAATTATATAAAAGATTGGAGCGTGCATATAAAAAGAACAAACCCATACCAGATTTAATACCTCACCTAACAAAGGAAGATTCAGATGTTCCAAAGAATGGAGATTGGGCATCAAACTTTGAAGATACGACTGTATACACTGAATGAGTTATCACATACTGGTCTAGAGTACTGCAATCTGCAGAAAGAAACTATTCCCCCACTGAGAGAGAAGCACTGGCTCTCAAAGAAGGATTAATTAAATTTCAACCTTACTTAGAAGGCTAAAAAATCTTTGCAATTACAGACCATGCTGCATTAACTTGGAGCAAAACATTTCAAAATGTCAATCAACGATTGCTTACTTGGGGACTGATATTTTCAGCATTTCCTAACATGAAGATTATTCATTGTGCTGGTCAAGTTCATTCTAACGTTGACCCTTTATCAAGACTCCAAAGACAAACTCCTGATCAAAATGGACCTTCAATTGATCCATCAGAAACCCTAAATCTTAATATGGGAGAAGATCCTTTACAAAATATGTTTGAAGAATTAGGACCATGGTTTGAAGAAAGATTGTTAACAGTAGCCTCAAATTATGTAGCCAGAGATGAGAGTGTCAAAAGCTCATGCCTTCATACCATGATATCCATTCCTCTAGATACAGGACAAGAATTGAATACAGATTATCAAACTTCAAACTCATATTCCACGCTCATAGGTATAAATAAAGAGGAAATACAAAGATGGGACTCTGGCTATAAAAGTGATATTCACTTTAACAAAGTATTAAACTCAGTACAAAAAAATAAACCTGGACAAGAACCTTTATTTCCACAATATTACTTCAGTGACAAAGGCCTTATATACTTTGAAGACAGTTACGGAAACACACAACTTTGCGTACCACAATCTTTACGAGCAGAAATCATGAATGAAGTTCACAATACTATAACAGAGGCTTCTCATGCTGGATATTTTAAAACATATAATTGCATCTGCAGAACTTACTACTGGCCAAGAATGTCACAAGAAATCAAGCGATTTGTGGCTACATGCAACATTTGTCAAAAAATAAAACCACAAAGGCATGCACCAGTAGGATTGTTACAATCCATTCCAATTCCACAGCAGCCATTTGAAGTAGTATCTATGGATTTCATTCTGGAGCTTCCTAACTCAAATGGATTTGATAATATTCTTGTTATAGTCAATAAGCTTACAAAATATGCTATCTTTATTCCTTGTTCAACAGATATTACTCAAGTAGAGACAGCTTGTCTGTTTTTCCACCATGTCGTATCCAAATTTGGCATGCCAAGGCAGGTTATCTCGGATTGAGACCAACATTGGGCAGGTGACTTTTGGAAAGAGATCTGCCAATTGATGGGATCAACACGAGCTTCGACTGCGGACTCATGTTACAAGCATGTATTCTAATAAGAGATTGAAATGAAATAAGTACTACTACTGTGTGTTATCCTCATGTCATAACATGAGCTGTCTTGTTTGTCTTTGTCGTCGAAATTATAGAAACTGTTCTAATAATTAGAAAAGAAAAAGAAAAGAATATTTAAAATAAACGGTTCATGACACTGAGAGATTGAAAATATGGGATTTGGGAGCAAGAGTTGTTGTATCTGGGCTGGGATAATGAAGCCATCAATGGTGGTGTCAACCTAAGCACCAGCTGTAGATAGGAATATATCTAAATAAATCCTAGAGAACCTGTATGCCTAGAAAATAAAATAAAAATGTGTGAGGTGGCCTCACATCATTCCTAACAACCTGAGAATGGAACTAGAGAGAGAGCAACAAATTGTTGAGGGAATTGAGTGGGAAATGACACGATGAGAACCAGAGGACAAAGGCTAGCAAGCTGATAGACAGATAGACGAACGGAGGAGATGATGGGTGCACGACGGGCACGACAGTGACGACAGAGACTGAGGAGAACTGCTGGAGAAATGCTAAAATAGCTGCTTGATCGCAACTAGAATAGCTCGACGATGAGAGCCCGGAAAAATATGAAACTAAATAGCGTAGAAAGACGAGAAGGGGGCCTAGATGATAAAAAAAGAACGAAGTCGTTTGGATTTGTCGTCGTCGAGAGCGTCGCAATTTGGCAAAGAGGACAATTTCTGAAGATCCAAAGTCCAAGAACTTGAATATATTTTGTAAAAGTGAAGTGGTTGAGTAGTGATTGAGTACAGAGAGTATGGAGGGGATGTAGGGTACTCTGAACTACTCCACTACGAAGAAAAACTATGGCTTTTAAGTATGTAGAAAGGTCCTTGCTACTAAGAAGTAAAGTAGAAATGAAATGTACAAAATCGAAGTAAAATGGAAGTCAGAGCGGCTGTAGACACCAGACTCGCTCATGGGACTCAATTCATGTGGATAAAACTACTCCTATGTTGAATACATACTTAGATTGTCTAAAAAAATGAGAAAATGCGAATCAAATCAAAGAAAATGAAATATTTTGCGATAGCATCTGTTGTTCCGAGCTCAAATAGCATTTTCGAACCACTTTGAAGCTTCTTGGTGCGTCCCAAACCTTCCTAGACGATCCCTAGTCGAAAATAGATATACTGACTTCGATTTAGCGGCTTCAGGACCGAGTTTCCGGGTACAGAGCTGGGCGAGGCTCGTCAGCGGTAGATGTGTGCATCATGGAAGGACTCCCGACTGAGCAAGTGTATTATGTATCAAATCCCGAAGTGATGTGCTCATGTATCCCCAACTGTATATAGCACAGCCGAGCTTGCCAAGGATGAAGAGATGACATCATAAAGAGATTTTGAGATCTGTCACAGGGGTTCTGCGTCATGAAGAGAAGAGATGCCATAGGTTTGGCGTCACGCGTCACAATGGCGGAAGACTTGGTTGTAACGGGACAGTAATGAGTAACATCCACTGAGCGGCAGATTCAAGGCTACTAGTATGGGGGTGACGAGAATGTACGAATGCATAGTGTAATTCACGGGATTGGGATATAGGCACTATAAGCATTCATTCAAGAATTAGTAATGCATATAGGAAGACAGAGAAACGACTCTACAAACTAGCGCAAACTTCGCGTTCACGGTTGAATATGTAGTAGGGGATGGCATTAAGCGAGTTCTAGAATCTAGGCACATTTACAGCCTCACGTGCTCTTGCTTGGCGCTCGGTTGTCCCGACTCTTCGTCCACCTCCTTTCTTCATGTTCGTCGTTTTGCGCAGCGCCCAGCATTACCTCTGCTTGTCCCCTTTTTTCTCACTCCATCCGCTACATTATGAGCTCTGCATATACACCTTCGCTCGGCCCTGTCCTCACAGCAGTGCTTTCCATCTTTGATCAATCTCAATTCAGTTCAATTCGACGGCAATAATTGTATGTATATGTTTGTACATTCTAGAGATGGCCAACCGAGCTGTTGCATACGTTCTTCTTCATCTCTTCATTCACTAATCAATTTTCAATTTCCTTTTTTTTTTGTCAATTATTGTCCTCGGGGAGCACCCCATGTTAGACGTTACATATTAAGAATACACTCTATTGGTGACCTTGTCACTGAGTCGCCCCCAAGAGAATCTACATACACTTTATCAAGTCACTACGTCTCCAACATCTGAAGTCTATTCTCGCATTTTATAACTTCTTTACCTTGTTCACTCTTTTTGAACAAAGGAATTGCATCTGTCCATAGATTTCTTGTTTTCCCCAATTCCCCTTGACGATGGGCAATGTCTCCGAGCCGAATCATACATTCTCCTTTGCCACGATGAACATCCAGTTCAGTAAATCCCTCCAAGGCTATTTCAAACAGCGATGTAGCGGTATCAATATCATCCATTGCAATAAAAACATCCCCAATACCGCGGATCGCCTGATGTATGTACGGCTTGTGCTGAAGTTTCTGAGCGATAACTAGAGATAGGATGTAGATATTCATGGCTTGATCTTCTTGTCCCTGCCGCAGATGTATATGACCAAGTAAATGTAATCGTTGTGGCCGGTCTTTATCTGCCCGCCAATGAGACGGAGTGCCACTAAGAGATTGTAAACACTGAAGAGCGGCATTTTCCAAGTCTCCATTGTGCAGGTATATTTGGGATCGGTTCCATGGGAGTATGTCAGAGTATCTTGACCAATAGCTGGGAAGAAGTTCCGCCATCGATTCTAATTTTTTAAGGTTTCTTTGCACTTGTGGATCGGCAATGCGTCCTGTGGCAATGTCAACCTCGATTAAATTGTGTAAAAGGATTGCATGAGGTAGTGTATCATGATGATATTCCGAAAGGATTATTTGAAGAAGTTTCTGCCAGATTTTTCGGCAATGACTGTATTCAGACTTCAGGAAAAAAATAAAGCCATGGTATACAGTCAAATGCAGAAACGTCGGTTCTAAAGCTGAGAATTTTAGACCCAATGGATTGATTATTTGGGCTGCGTAATCGCAGAGCATGGTGGCTTCTTTGAATTTTCCCAAGTGTGCATACGCACGGACGCGAACAAAAATGCAGATGAGTTGGCCTTTTGCGCAGCCAGTCGCTCTTGATAAAGTCTCTGGTTCTTTTAAATAGTGCAGGGCATCATTAATATGGCCACAGTTTAAAAGAGCGAAAGATAAAGCTGCAAAAGCCCTGCATTGAACATTAATTTCTAGGGAACCGTGTGTCGTCATTGAGACTGCCTTCCTGGCTATATTTGAGGCCTTGATGGGATCTTCTTCTAGATAACTTAAAGATATAGTAACTAGGACTGAAGTTATAGTGATTAATGACTATCATATATCCACTGGAAGTACAAAGCAATACATACTTTGTCCGTTCAATGCGCCTACACTCTCAAAGCAATCATATGCATCCTTTAAATCTTTCTCTGCATCTCTGGAAGTGGTATATCTTTCGGAAAATGCACCAAGATAATAAAGTATCTGTCCCTGCAGCAGCTTTTGGTTTCCAAGCTGTTCAACTATAGAGCTAAGTGATAGTAAGAAATCCATTGATCCCATTGCCATCCAGTCCATTAATCGAAAAAGGGATATCACTGTTTTTACTGTCTGGAAATTGTTATCGGCATAATTCTGAGCAATTTGAAGATTGTAATCCAAGATCGAATATATGTTTCCCAACTCATTTGAGATAGCATCGATCTGATGTTGACTGGGATATTCACAATTTGCCGTCGAAACATCGAGTATTTGATTTACATATGCGTTAAGACTCTGAAGAGACTGGTTTCGCAGTGGATGATATATGCGAGTATATTTGCGAATTGGAGTTAATGCCTTTACTCGTCCTCGGCCATCCACATATGCTAGCGAGGTCGAAACAAGTATAAATCTGCACTTGGGAACATTATCGAAGGGAAGACTCATGTCTAGGAGAGTCGCTTCTGATATTCCATCAGGAAGAAGAGCTAGTAGTGACAGTAGCTCTAAAGCATCTGGAATATTTTTCATTCGCGGACTGGAGATTGACATCGAGATAGATTTCTCTAGACTTGATATCTTGTCCACGCCGTCGGACAGAAGTGATGTATTTTCCTCTTTCCATCGTGAAAGAATATTGGCACAAGTTTCAGATTCAGCTAAGTGCGCCATAAGTGTCACTGCGAGAGGAAGATTGTCTGTAAGCTTGAGAAGCTCCATAATACCTGGGTCGTCGTCATTGATATCAGCTATGTCACGGAATATCTCTTCCGCGGCCTCGTCGGTGAGAGGCTCAAGCGGTGCTAAAAAGGGTCGGGTCCATCGAATTTTGCCAGGCCGTTCGACTCCACGCATTGTAAGCTAGCAATGAAAGATGTAAATACTGCGGAAGATTGTTTATCAATCTCACTCACCACAATTGAAAGATGTGATATGTTAGCCAAAAGAGCAAGGAAACTCTCGACCTTTGATTTGTGCTCTGGAATCTCCCATGGGGTTTCAAAGTTGTCGAGAACCATCAAAGCTGGTTCTTTAGAACGATTCAGATAGCCGATAATGGCATTTGACAATTTAGGTTTCTCTTCGAGGTTGAAATATTTGGCGATGGTGCTGACTAAACCGTCTGCGGTGATTGCAGCATCGCACGAGATGAAGTACCGTCGTGTACAGAAGATGTCTACAATGTTATGATCATGTAGCACAAATAGTGTTAATGACGTCTTTCCAATTCCGCCTGGGCCAAGAACAACGATTCTAGCTGCAGTATTGTTCTTCATCATGGTTATGATTTCTTGCTGTTCTTTGTCACGACCAGTGAAAATAAGAGGCGATGCAGGCAGTAATGATAGAGTGCTTGAGCTGCAATACAAGATGAGTTCAAATTGTTTGGGAGTTGACAGATACTACCTGCGTCTAAGATCCTCGAGCGTCGTTCCAGGCGGCAGCGCCGCCTGTTTGGAAGACAGAACGTCCATGAGTTCCTGGTGACGACGAAAAGCATGCTCTTGCATTTCTGCGAGAGTAATAGTAGTGATCACATGTGACTGAACCTATGTTTTGAGGACATTAGTAGCCAATACGGTAAATGAGAATTAAAAGGTGCAAGAGCGCACCCCAAATACGTCCAAAGCATGCTGGATGGCTTTATTACAATCAGATAAGAGGGACGATATATGCATGTGTTTTATAACACGCTTTAGAAGCGTACCATCAACATGCATACGCACGTAAGAAAGTAGTTTCTGGACAGTCCTACATTGAAACTTCGGATTTAGTGTCCGTTATATTGCTAAAGGTATAACGATGACATACTCTTGGAATTGTTCGATGTTTCGTACCATATCCAGGGGCAGTTCGGCCTCTGTGTTCTTGCAAATGTTGATTATTGCACAAATGAGCCAGTATGTGTGTTCTGTCATGCGTATACATTCATCCTTGTTATACCGAACAGTCTGATTCATTCATGGTCTCTTTAGTGAAAAGGGCCGTGATTGTCGACAACTGGACGTGTACCTGAACTGTTTGGATGATCGACGTGGTGAGTCCGGCAATTGTTTTTAAGTATGGAAGTCCTGTTGCTTCAGCAATTTCTTTGAGCATACGAGCAGCAATTGCTCCATATTGGAGAAGATCTTCAATCTTTGAAGGAGATTTCAGCTGCTGGGCTCGTTGGGCTCGTAACATCAGTTCGTTAATGCGTTTTTGAAAGTAACCCAGCAGCTCCTGCTTATAAGAAGGATCCAAGATGTGAGCCACCGATCACAGCGTCAGACCGAGAACATGACAACGAATGGATCAAAGATGCTGTTTAATTATTGTGGTTCGCAGCCATACACAACTGAGATGTCACTACTTTAGGGTGATCGCATTCGATGTGAGCAAGTGATCCGCGTGCAAATAATTTTTTAGATGATGCTGTTTGACGCGAGGGGAAGCTAATACGCGCTTTATCTTGATGATACTCCCTCGACGCTACGAAACAACCGCTAGTGTTGCGTGAAAAACCCTTAGTTTCTCACCAAAAGGTTTGTCAACGGTTATTAATCGGCACGTGATTAGTTATTAATCTAGTGTCTTTTTGCATCGAATTTAGTGTACAGTCTGAATATAGTCCTGTACTTATGTATCTGACTATTGTCGGCCGAATGGTCGTGTTTTTTTGACAGTATTGCCTCGTACGGCATGTGGATGCCCTGTAAATAACCTACTACTGACATATCAATTCTATCCTACCATTTACGACTACATATACATCTTATTTTTTCTTGATGACATGTATATAAGAGTCAATGCAACCTTTATGCCATCAATTTAAATTTAAAGAAGTAAATATCCATTTAAAGAGTAGTTATGGAAATTAATTCTTTGGCATTTCTGGCCTCGTTAAGGAGTTCTTCTCCGCAAACTTTTCGAGCTCATTCAAATGAGTCTCTAGTGTGACTCTTTCAGAGGATGATTCAGGTTGATGCAGAGCTTGTATGATAACTTCCTTCGCTTTCTCGACATTCCCTTTCATCTCATATGATCGAGAAAGCCGAATGTATCTGTGGATAAAGCGAGGGTATTGTTAGACAGTTATAATTTATTTGTGAACGACATACCCTTTCATGTATGTTGGATCCGCATCCACAGCAAGCTGCGCATCCTCGAGTGCAGCAGATATATTGAAAAGCTTGTTACCTACGGGCACTGAGAATACAACAGCACGATTAGTATGGCAGATAGCTTTCAGTCTTTTCAGTTCATTAAGCTCATCCTCCGAAGGAGCAGCATGCGCTAATCCTAATTCTGCATGATGGATTGCAGCTAAATACTCCTTAAGTGAAGCAGACTTGTCCTTGCTGAATGCTGTATTCCCGGTATCTTTATGAAGTTGTGCTTGAACTAATTGAATGGTGAACATATGTTGTGACGCTGCCGTTGGAATATCGCCGTTCGACTCTCTATAAGCTCGATTTTCAACCCCCCATTTAAACGAAGCCGAAAGCGAATTCAAAATTGGACGAAGAGCGTTGGTGTGCTTGTCAAACGTTGTCGACAGGGTCAAATAGCCAGGAAGAGAGTAAGGCCGAGTGCCTGGATTAGGTTTGGCAACGCATCGCTGAATAAAACTAGTTTATGTCAATAATATATATATGCAGAATGTGTTGAATTCTCATACCGGAGAACATCATTAGAGTTGGGTATCTGGTCATAACTCGAGAGCAAGCGATATCCATATTCAGGATTATTTTTGGACGTGGAGATGAAGAAGCAAACCAGATCAAACAGTTTCTGTACTAGACCACTTGGCTCCGAGTTCATTTGTGGCATGTCGTTGGTTTGTAGGAAAATCCGCCAGATCTGGTCTGAAAGAACTGGCATATTTCCGAAATCTAATTCTGAGAAGTCATCGTCTCTTTCCATTTTCATAACCATCTTCTGGCTATGTTCCATAACCTTCCTAATGGCAGGATCGTCGCTGTTTTCCAACAAATATCTGCATAGACGGAAAGAAGGACGTTTTTAACAATCATGGTCCATGGATAATAGTATGAATTATTTTCACGAACTTCATGATATCCGTCGTCTCTGGTAGTCCTGTCAGAGTATTTGTAGGAATATTCGATACTAATTCCTGCAAGGACATATCAGCGAACTCCACTAACGATGAAGAGAAGATCTTTCTGCCACATACGTGGAATCCACCCATGTCCATGCCCTCGATTGAATCATCGTAATAGTCTTCTGTTAGATCCATGTTTGCGGTGGGATATGGTGGGTTCCAAAGTGATGACAATAGGTGTGTATCGAAGATGAAGGGACTGAAATCGGATAATGGCCCCTTAAAGCGCCCATTGTTAGATCTTATGTTATTATCGTGCGAACTTTTTGTATATAATACATAAACCCCGTGGAATCCGACCATCGTCTATGTAGGCGTGATACTCATTCAATCAAACGGGAAAGCAGACATACAAATGTTCGAAAATCATACGAATGTGTCTATTAGCATATACGGGTTCGTATCATTTTTATGCCTACTCCTGTCTTTATCGCTGCTCTCTTCCAGTAAGGCGCTTGTTCGAACCTCTGGAAGTGGGGGTTATCGCCCGCGGGTAGTTGTCATGGAATTTTCAGTCCAACACAGATGGATACACCAAAAGAGAAGACCTTCAACATGAGCTCTGACGAATTTGAAGTTACCTACTAATAAGGTCACAAACTCGTTGGATCTCTAGCTATTTTACCTTGTTTATAAAAAGTGATCGTGTGAAAATTTTCGGCGTCGTCCTGGTTTCTTTGAATCGGCCCACATTTCATTGCGTTAGCGCCGATTTCTGGCACCTGCTAGAAACGCCAAGTAGGTCAACCTGACAATTTAAATACTTATCTGCCTGAGCTCGAGCTTGAAGTGAAGTCGTTGACGATGGTGCGAAAAGAGCTGGTATAAAGTTAACATATGTAACTCTAAATGAACAGGATCGCTATTGAAAGCAATAGTATATAATGACATTGTCGTACAGATTCATATAAGTAATAGAGCAAGATGTAGTAAGTATGTAGTAAATGCATTTGATTGAACGAAATCCTTGAAGTGCGAGTAATGCTGGCTTAAATGTGATAAATACAGTACGGAGAAAGAGATATGAAACAGAAACAACGCGGTAAACGTCGGGATAAGCCGGACAACAAGGAGTAGAATGAAAGCGAATCCATAACTGGTGAAACAGGCCTAGAAAGAGCTGGCCCATTTTTCCAAGTCGAAGGCAGATTCTCGTGCATTGTCCATCCACTTCGATTGCTGAGGGAAGCGAACGTAAATTCGAATACCCTACCGCATATTAGTAGACGACTTACCAGCAGCATTTTCGGCGTCTTCCTCGCCTCTGGATCCTTCAGCAGACAAGCATCGACGAACTCGTGAGCCTCTGGCGGGAATCGGTCTTCAGGCAGCCGCGGTGCCGGCTCACGCACAATCTGGTGCATCAGCTCAATGATACTCATGGTCGTACCACCGCCTTCCAACGACACCCCTTTGCTCTGCCTCTTTGATCGAGCTGACGTAGCGGACTTGTTTGCCCGATTCATGTTGATTAAGCTACTCTTTGGCGTCGCAGGCGACCTCAGGCCAAAGGCGAGGTCACGATGCGTGGGAGTTCGGTTGTTCGGCTTTTCTGTCGCGCCTGAACGGGGGTCATCAAATTCCTCAGATTCGTCGAGGTCGGAGAGGTCGGAGTCGTCGTCTGAGTCGATGGTTTCGGAGAAGGGGAAGCGACCTAGCGCGAGCTCGATTAGGGAGATTCCGAGAGACCATATGTCGGATTTCACGGAGTATTCGGCGCCTTGGATACGTTCGGGCTGAAGGGAGATGGTCACATGGGAACAAGGGTTATATTCAATCAACAACTTACGCTCATATACACCGACGTTCCAACGAAGGTATTAGCGATGGAATTGATGAGTTCCCCGGAAACGCCGAAATCGCAGAGCTTGATGTCTCCTTGCGAGTTACAGAGGATATTGGATGGTTTGATGTCTTTTCTCGTTATCAGCGTCGGTAAATGCAATCGTACCTGAACTGCTAAACTAACGCACCTCGGTGTATGATTCGATGAACATCATACAGGTACATCAATCCTTCCAAAACGTTCAGCGCTACTTTGCTCACGACTTCAATGTCAATGGCGCCAACTTTCTTGTAGATGCCGTCAAACGATCCCCTGTCCATGAACTCCATGCAGATACAGATATGAGGGTCGGCGAGATAGGCTCCGTAGCACGATACGATGTATTCAGATTTGCATTCGTGCATGATCTCCAGCTCACGTAGGATCTGTTTTCGGACCGCAGGCTTGGCATCGATTAGTACCATCTACATGCACCACCGCTTAGTAGAAAGCTACAAGTTGATGTAGGCGCGACAACGCACCTTCTTCGCCATGATCAACCCACTGGTGACGTGCTCAACTTTAAGCACGCTCCCTCCATTACCCTGCCCAAGCTCGTCGAGTTTCTTCAGATCCTCGTCGCGTATGCCTTGCATATCCAGCTGGGCGATCTTTGTGCTGAGCGTAGCAGCTATCGCACTCTTTCGTGCGCTGATCGGCGTCTCTATTATTGGGTCATCGCGAGGTAGAAAGGCCCCTGGTGCGTCGTTGTCCCCCAGTGCTGGCGGGCGCTTCTTGCCTCCAGGAGCGGGTGCCAGACGCGTTGGCACTGGATCGCCTGCTGCTGGGATCGGCGGTGTGTCGAGCGGCGGTAGCTGGAGAGACTTGAAGTTACGTTTCGTGCGCAGAGGCTGGGACGGGGGAACGTAGAGCGGGATGACGGGGGTCGACATGGCTGTGTGTTGGGGAGGTCGTCGTCGTTGCTGTGTATGTAGAGCTCCGAGAATGAAGAATATGCAGCGGATGGTGGCTGGAGCAGAAAAGGAATGTTGCGCTGCGTTTCAAAGTCATGGTTGCTAACCCTGAAGGGGAAGACATAAACATCATCATCGCACCTGAGCTATCGCCGCCTCAATATCTCCGAACAACGGATATATCCTCCAAAAACCTTTCAACACGAGCCTGACGAGGAATTTCGCGGCCTTAGATCCGCCGTGTATGAGAGTATGTAAACTTCGAGGAAATTCCTATTGTCATGCTGTAACAAAATAGATATACGGCAGGAGATTTGCAGTGGTCTATAAATAGATTTGATGGTGAGAAATGCATTTCAAGGAGTCAATTCCTTTTATTTGGAGTTTTCTTGATGGTACTCCCGTGTAAGTACTATCTCTGTCAAATTGGGTATATATTAGGTATCATATCGGAGAACACGCATCTGGATTCGATTCGAGCAGAGGTGTCACCATATGCTTTTCTTCGTTTTCTTCTCGAATTTAGTCCCACATAACTTCTGTAGTTGGAACTGCGGAAGACGATGCGTATCTGAACCATATTCTTTTCTTTCTGATTTTCGAGTCCAATTATATGGGTCTGCCAAGTTGAAGGTCGGGTATCAACACTCTCCTCTCAGTCCTAACCAAAGCCTATCCCACTAGTGCTGTAAGAACCAAAGGAACTCTGCTCGCATAACTACTTAGTAGGGATTCCCCACTTCGCTTCTGACTCCAAATCTGACTCCGCACTCGCGTAGAGTGCTGGTAACACAGGCTAGCTGGCAGTTAGTATCTTTGAAATCGCCGTTTACTTGGACTTCTTCTTCCTTACCTATTGAAACGTATATGGAGAGTCGCCCAAAATCTCGTCGAGTTGTCCAATTCTTGGAATTTATATTTCAAGAGGCAGTTATATATTCTTGCATGACTACGTTTAAGGTTTTCAGTTGGCGCTTTCACTATATGTTGTTCCTTGTTTCTGTCCCGCAAGCTAACAAGCAATGGCATCGCCAAGACCAAGTGAGACTTCTTCTGCCCCACGCTCTCTGCTTCTTCCAACGTCCATGATCAACGATCGCAACGTCAGGCTTCGCACTTTTGTCTTCTTCTATGAGTCGAATTTAGATTTGGGAACGTAGAGCAAGGAGAAGGTAGTCGATGGACGACTGGAAGTAACAGTTGACTATCATTGTAGTCAATGCTTGTCAAGCTCTTTAGGTCGTTAAGCTAGGCCAAACTCTTGTTCGTTGGAAGAAGTAGAGAATCTCAGGCCGTTTATATCAAAACACGCAATTCTTTCATGCGCACTGGCGGAAAGAGTCGTGAAAATATGTAGTGATGTAAAATGGGGGTTAATTTTCGCGTTGCCTCGCAAGGTACGTTTTTCCTCTTTTCTCTCCTTTTAATGCCATAATGACATTTTTTCCGCCGTTTTTTTGCTGAATATCCAATCAGTTTTGGAAAACTCAGAATATATAGGTATTTTGTATCAACAAATTTAGCGAGTATTCTTCCTAATCTATGGTTTTGATTTTTTGACGCTATTAGATAACTCCCGGGGCAAGTTTATGATATTTATTGTAAGTTGTGGATCTCTGGACTCATAGAAGTGTGTCAAGGAGTATCCAAAAACCATGCCCCAGCTGTCGCTTTACTATTCACCAACTAGTTTACTTACGAGCAGTGACTCTGCCTATTCCGTTCTCAAGTGTGAACACAATCCGCCGTCATCGTTTCTCAGTGCTGTGTACATTCTTTGACTAGAGAACTTTGATAGTTCACCTCATAGCCTGTATGTTTCGCGGTCACGGGATTGAACCTAGCCGGTTACTTTACCATGGTGCGCTTTTGGACGATTACCTCACCACCTAGTCCATAAGTAACGACCGTCCTGATCAGCATATTTCAGCTTGAATTTCGATTCTCTTCTCGATCTCGCGTGTAATACAGCAAACTCCCTTGCTACTAGGGTACGTCCAATGCTCTCGCCTATGGAACAAGTTTGCAAGGTCGCGTGACATATATCTCGGCATGATGATCGCTTAGACCATCGCCAAGCGCTGGGCTATTTATGCGGCTATCCGCATTTAACCAGGATGCTGTATGTTACCGATCCTGGCGTGTTTGCATATATGTTGCCTTCTATGAAAGCCTGACGCGCTCTATTTCTGAGATTTGATATCAGGGAGAGTTAGGTGGTCTCTCATTTGTATGCTATCCAGAATATCAAGCAGTGGCTGGTGGTGTTACTAGAAACAACGTTCGAGAATAGAAGGTGCCGAGATAATAATTTTTCATACTAATCACTGTCATACATTGTTCTGAAGGTGCCAAATTCGCTATTGTTATTCTGTTGAAACATCATAGATATAGATACGAATTCTGTGCAAGAGGTGAGTGAACCGACAAGCATGAAGTTGAGATCGGATAATAGCATTCTCTCTATCACTAGCTTTCTCCCTCTATCAATTGCTTAACGGATGTAGAGCGCTCCCCAGTTGCATCTATCCTATTTTTGGCATTATTGACTCCCGGCCTCGCGCGACCTCGTGGCCATGTTGATCGCTCTAGTCGTTTAAATCGTTCGTCGTTATTCTTTCTTTTCGACTTCTACGATACTTGCTTGCTCGTATAAATAAACGCTGCTGCTGCTACACACGCATGATGAACGCTGTTTTCTCGAGAAATGAAGGAGACTTTGGAGGAAACATGTCTGGAATGGCAAGTCACAGCCGAGCCTGCCATAGTCACTGGTGTGTTTTTCTCTTGTCGTCTCTAACTGAGATTGATTGGCACTGAAAGGAAATCTCGAAACTATTCCGAGTATCTTTGATAGTGGCAATACCGTTTTTTCGATAAAATGTTTTACAGAAAAATTACAGCAGACGAGGAGCGACTCAGTAGTATATATCTGACAACTCAATGATAACTATCTGAACACTGATAGCCTAAGAATCCAAATTTGATGACGTTCTGAAAACTCAAGATATTCGATCACAGGCCAAAGTTGATTTATAAGTCTAGCGAATGTTCACAAAATGTTCACCGGATTCACGAGTAAAGGTCAAGATCATCTAATCACGATTCACCAGCTAACCCGGGACACTTTTTGATCGCCGAAGTTAGTATTTAATCTCCATCGCCAGTGAAGCGTACGCCGTATTCTATTTATAGCTTCTTCCATTATCTCTGAGATGTCTTCAATATTGGCGTCTCTGTATGTCATAAATATGATAGTAGGCGTTGACAACCATCGTAATTCGAACCCACCATGTCTATCTCTGAGAGTTCCGTTGATCGCTGTCATTTTCCTCTCGGTCTTCTCCTACACATAATAAGCACTACATGGTCTCTTCCTCTCACAGAGCGGGAACGTGTCGGAATAATGACCTCCTGGTTATTAGTTTCCAAACACTGGAATCGTCTTACCGCACAAGTTGTTTTCAAAAATGTTCACGTTCCCAACGAGACTTATTACCATTGGCACCGAAAATTTATCCAAGAAGGAAGTCCCATCTTTGACGAGGAGATGCGCTATCACGCGCGAACAAACTGCTACTCCATAACGTTTGCCTGTGAATATAGGGTTAAGCTACCTTCGCATCGGTATCCACGGTACGACTCGGTGCCGTACTTGCGGGAAGGCCACCTTGATATCTTCACAGGTCTTTGTGATGTTGGCGTGAAGTATATCAACTCAGACTTTTGTGATCTAGACAGGGATTGGTGGGTATACTTTGTCCCAGACCAGGTGCATACTCTACGGTTGCTTTATGTTACAGAGGAAACCAGGATAACTGCATACAATTAAATCGAGTGGTATCGTGAAGAAACTTCGTGGCCATGCTACCACTATACTCGAGAGTTGACAGGAGTACGTACGCTGCATGTTTCTGGAGTGGGGATTGTGGTCTGTTTCCAGGCTGCCGCGGTATTTCCTAATCTCGCAACAGTTTGGCTAGACGGTGAGAAGGTTCAAACGCTTATAAGTGAACCTGTCGATGCAGATGCATTCCGGAAATTTCGTGCTCTACCCGAGTCAGGACCGGAGAGAGAGGAAGGAATTGATGCATTTGCGCTAAATTTGTTAAGGATTTTACTTGCTCCCGAACCGGAGAAGTCCTGGGAAGATCGATGTGAACAGACACTTAAGGTTTTAGTGATGGAGGCCGCTGAAGAGTTCGCAAAAGAGACAGGGCGAACTTTGTACAATTTGAAGGAGAAGAACTAATGTCTAACTTGATGAAATTAATGATCTTGAATGCGTTAAACTAGAAGTGCCGGGTCGAGTCGTCGTGAAAGTTGTAAGTGTAATTATGTAAATAAATAAGTCGAATCTGTACAACCTGATCCATTGGAATTTGGAGCGGTGAAGGTTATATGTGTGACTCATGGCCCGAAGTCGTTGCGATGCTCGAGATGGTAGCAGGCTGGTACGGGTACAGTGGAGTCATCGATTCATCAATGAGTAAACATATTAGACGACGTAAGTATCTCAGTCGGTAAGGAAACGACTGAATTCATAAGCTACCTATTAGACGACGTAAGTATCTAAAGGTAGCAGGGGTTTTTAGTAAAGCTATAGTGTAAGAAGAAGGAAATATAACATACCTCAGTCGGTAAGAAAACGACTGAGGTTTTTCTGTTCTACCTAGGACGTTTTTATACTACGGGAGTCTACGGAAGTAAATAGGGACTGTTAAAGACTACCGAACAGTGGGCACCAACTGTATGCACGCAAGCCACCCGATCCTCCTTACTTCGGATGCGACACTGTGGCTAGAAGACCGGCGGGAGGCAGGCACGTGAGTCTCCTCCAATAAAACAGCGTTAAGGTACTCGCTGTTACCAAAAGTGATGTCGCGGCCGAGTTTTTCCCACGTTCGAAATCTACTCGCATTCGCTCGTAAATGCTATATACAACAATTTGTGGTATAAATAAATGAAATTATTGTACATATATAATCTGTGGACTCTGAAGTAATAATATGCAAGTTGAAAATTTCATGTGAACACTTTTTGCTGTCAAAATAGCCTCAAAACAATCTTGCATGTTTCTAATGTGTTTGTTAATATTCTCCATGGGTAGCTCATCTTTTACCAATAAAATATCAATAAAAAGCTTCTGAGAAGGTGAATGAGAATGTGGGAGACAACATAGGATGGTTTTTAAATCCAGCCAAGTGAATTCAATTCAGTTTACATCCATTGAAGTTGCTGGGTGTGAGAATGGTGGAATGTTCAATGATGAGCAAACTATTGTATTATCAATTTGCTTCAATGAATCAGGGCATTATTCTGTTGAAAATAAGCAGATAACTTCTTCTGACATATCCGACTGTGTATTTTTAACAGGATAACACTCCAAGCCATTGAAGCAAGTCAACAATGCAGTGGTCTGCTCAAAACAACATTCCTATTCTCACAGCCAGCAACTTCAACTCATGTAAACCCACTTAGCTGGATTTAAAAACCATTCTATGTTGTCTCCCACATCCTCATTCACCTTCTCAGAAGCTTTGTATTGATATTTCATTGGTAAAGGATGAGCTACCCATGGAGAATATTAACAAACACATTAGAAACATGCAAGATTGTGTTGAGGCTATTTTGACAGCAAAAAGTGTTCACATGAAATTTTAAACTTGTATACTATTACTTCAGAGTCCACAGATTATATATGTACAATAATTTCATTTATTTATACCACAAATTGTTGTATATAGCATTTACAAGCAAATGCAAGTAGATTTCGAACGTGGGAAAAACTCGGCTGCGACATCACTTTTGGTAACTGCGAGTATGTTGGAAATTTCCAGTGCTGCTTGTAACCAGTTGCAACCGGTTACAATGGCTGCAATGCCACAGACTGTTTCAACCAGTTGTAAGTGGAAAGCTTCCCATTATAACCAGCATTGCAACCAGGGTGATAATGGCGCCTAATCCCATCATAACACTTGTGCTGACGCCACAGGCTGGCAGTTGGTACTTAGCCACCAAAAAAGCTGCCAGTGGCAAGGTTTGAACTATAGACCTCCTGGCTAAAATTTTAAGTCGCACCTGTAAAGATGACTTCATTTTGAAGACACAACTTATCACTAGACTAAAGTTCCATGTTGATTTTTATAAGTACCTGAGTAATGACAAACATTTTTCCCTTATTTTTATGACCATCTCCAATCTCCCTTGTACTCCTGCTGACACAATTAGACATTTCATGATGTTTATGCAACGTAAAATTTCTGTATCAACCTTTATGTATCAAAAAAATATTGAAAATGGCATGGTTCTCAAATGTGCATTGAGACGGCCATTGGAACACGGGTTGCAATGGGGTATATACCAAGAGTGACACTCTCACACTTGCGAGCGGCCACACTCAGACTGATCAGCAACCACACTCAGACTGATTGCCGGCCACACTGCAGCTGGAGCAGGTCGATCACATTCATTGTTGGCCACTCTCACTGTGGGCAATTGCCCATACATTCGGCGAATATATTTTGAATATATATAGAATTAGATTTTAAATATATTCACATTAAATTCTTTGAATGTATGTTGAATATATTTAAAATAAATTCATCAATATATTCATCATATATTTGATGGATATATTTTGATTTTATTCCCAATATATCCATCGAATATATGGAGAATAGATTCAAAATATATTCGCCAAATGTTATGTCAAATATATTTTGAATGTGTGATTGCAGAGATGTTCAGTAGCTATAATTAGTTGGACAGCTGATTGGTTAATACACACGTCACATGAGCACTGTCTGCTCGCTGCCTGCCTTGCCAGTCCCTCCTCCCTCCTGCTCATCATCTCCCACAATGAGTACAATGCCTATGTAAATAGATAATAAAATGTTAAAAATGAGTAAATACACCTCGGCTTGGTGGTTAGACCTTTGATTAGCTGCCTGGGCACAACCATCCCTGTTGCCACCCATCACTAGCAATCCCCATCAGCGCCAATTATACCGTCGTCATCGCCATTGTCCCTGCCGCTGTTGAGTGCTGCCTAACATCCTGCCTTCCCTGCTCGTGCTCACTGTGGTTTCCGGTGAGCATGAATATTTTCTCTAAATTAGTTTAAATAGCAGAAAATTACTCTTTTTAAAAATTTATTATCAATTTACATAGGCATCGTGCTCATTGTGGGAGATGATGAGCAGGAGGGAGGAGGGACTGGCAAGGCAGGCAGTGAGCAGACAGTGCTCATGTGACGTGTGTATTAACCAATCAGCTGTCTGTCATGAACCATTTATTTTGATTATTCTTTCCTTTTTCTTTTCTAATTATTGAAACAGTTTCTATAATTTTGACAACAAAGACAAACAAGACAGCTCATGTTATGACATGAGGATAACACGCATTAGTAGTACTTATTTCATTTCAATCTCTTATTAGATACATGCTTGTAACACATGTCCGCAGTACGCAGCTGCAGTGCACAGTAGATACGTTACTTACACATGTTTCCCTCATTATTTGACATGACTTAGTCGCACCTTATGTGCATGGTCTTCTAGTATATATAGTAGTAGTTATAGTTCTTATTCTGTAGTCTTTAGCTGGTTGTTTCTTACTGCCAATACAAAGATCTCTACTCCTCACTCCTCTCTTCTCTTTTCTCTTAAGTTGATAGTTTGCATATTGACCTCGGCACTCTCTTAGTAGATTGTGTTGACGTGCCTGACACTGTCCAACTAATTATAGCTACTGAACATCTCTGCAATCACACATTCAAAATATATTTGACATAACATTTGGCGAATATATGATGAATATATTGATGAATTTATTTTAAATATATTCAACATACATTTGAAGAATTTAATGTGAATATATTTAAAATCTAATTCTATATATATTCAAAATATATTCGCCAAATGTATGGGCAATTGCCCGCAGTGTCTCACACTCAGTGTGTGCGATCAGAAGTAAAACATATATTTTCTTGTAAACTATCTGTTGAAATTCAGTAGTGTCTTTTGCCATTATCCTAACATATATTTTAAAACATTTTTCTTGTAGTGCATATTAAGAAATTTAAATCCTCTTACATTTTCATTGGAATCTATTAAAGGTGCGTAAGTGTCTCAGTCACAAAAATAAGATTGACTCTAGTAATCTACCTATTAGAGGTGTGTAAGTGTCTATAAGGTAGAGTCAATATTGTGGTAATTAAAAGTAGATGATAATAGACATACCTCAGTCACAAAAATAAGATTGACTGAGGTTTTTATGTCCCAAAGACCTTTTATACTATGGAAGTAAATGGAGGGCTTCAAAGACTAGTAAATAGTGGGTACTGACTTATATGCACAAACCACCCAATCATCCCAAAGTGGGCAAGCAGGCATGAAGCTTGTGACGCATGACTTATATGAGGCAAGCACACAAGTCTCCTCCAATAGAATCCTGCAACGATGATATCTCCGACTTAATTGTATTTAACATAGATCACATATGTAAATAGAATTATTTACATAGATCAGCGTACCCTTTTCAACACTCTTCTTGCATCCATGTAGATACCATTTAGTGGCATGTAATAAGATCAGATAAGCGGTATACAACGAAATAAGATGATCAGTACATGACAAGACAATGATACAGATAAGATAAAATAATATAAAATGAAGTCACCAGGAAAAACTGTCCCGCTCTTTTTTCTATTACTGCATTGAGTTGTGTCCAGTGCCTAATCCTCTTGTTTCATCGGCCCCTACATACTTGCGCCGAGCAAAAGTGATGGCACGACAACATTTTCCCACAAATCTGTAGCTCATCTTCTGCCGTTCTATTGAATATTCAGCAAGAACATGCATACTAAATGTCCAAATATAAAGCATAGGAGTATATTAGAAAGTTCTAAGAATATTATCATCCACTTTAAAATCTTGTGTGACTATCTATACTTACCATATTGACATAAGCATTTCAGGTATATGTCTAATGTGTTTATGAATTGCTTCAAGAGATAGCTGCTCACCAGCCAATATGATTGTCACTTTAAACCGCTCAGAAGCGTTTTTGGCATGCTAAAGTGCATGTAGGGAATAATTTGGCTCAAGAAAAATGGGTTCTATAAGACTAAAATCAAGAGATAATATGGGATGAGAAATTTGCTATATTCCATTCTTTTGACACAGTTTCTTTTTTTCCTTTTTTTTGTATGTTTGTGTGTGTTTTCTTTTTGAGCTTGGGTATAGTTTCTATTCTTTGGTTTCTGTGAGGTATTTTGTATCGCCCTTTTTACGAAATGTGTCATGGTGCCAGTTTTTGTCGTGAATGGGATTTAGCAAATTTCTCATCCCATATTATCTCTTGATTTTAGTCTTATAGAACCCATTTTTCTTGAGCCAAATTATTCCCTACATGCACTTTAGCATGCCAAAAACGCTTCTGAGCGGTTTAAAGTGACAATCATATTGGCTGGTGAGCAGCTATCTCTTGAAGCAATTCATAAACACATTAGACATATACCTGAAATGCTTATGTCAATATGGTAAGTATAGATAGTCACACAAGATTTTAAAGTGGATGATAATATTCTTAGAACTTTCTAATATACTCCTATGCTTTATATTTGGACATTTAGTATGCATGTTCTTGCTGAATATTCAATAGAATGGCAGAAGATGAGCTACAGATTTGTGGGAAAATGTTGTCGCGCCATCACTTTTGCTTGGCACAAGTACATGGACTTTTTGCCAGAATGATGTCATGACTGTACAGAATACTCATGGCCTTGGCATATTAGCGGAATTTTTTGTTCCAGAATATAGACTCTAAATCCTGCTGAGTGTGCTGGAAAGCTGAAATGAGTTTGAGTGTGGTGGGGTCGAGTGTGAGTGTGGTGAACGCAAGTGTGTGATCGGCCGAATGTGCTCACCAGATGCACTTTATCCAGCAAGTGTGGCCACTCTCGAGTGTGAGAGTGTTGTAAGTGGGGTATCCCCGTTGCAATGTATTGCAAGTGCCTAAGCCTGGTTGTGACCGGTTAATACCAGATGGGCCATTATCACCGATCTAGTTCGGTTCCAATTCTGTTGCAAGGCCGGTTGTAACGGCACTCGGTTGCAACTGATATAAATAATTTCCAACATTATTAGTGAAATATTCTTTGACTGTCTTTGATTCCAGAAATTTGACTAATAGAATGAGATGTGTAATGACATCACACCTGACGTATATTGAGGTATTTGAGTATGCATAAATATGACACCTGGATGAATCGAAACCATCAACACCCACAATGCTTTTGCCTGCAGAGCTTCTTGAGAAAATTCTCTATACACTCTGGATGTCAAGTCTCTCTACAAAACATTGCATCATTCTGATGAAGTCACTTCCATTGGTCAATGTTGAATGGAACAGTCTCTTCACCGCCATCTCAAGGCAAGATGTCTTTCTTGTCAATGCAAGGCACTACGCTTGGTATTACAAGCTAGTACAAAAAAACAGTGCTGCCACTATGAAAGATACTCAGAATAGTTTCAAGATTTCCTTTCAGTGCCAATCAATCTCAGCTAGAGACAACTGTAATTATTATGCTTATTATCGAAGTTATGAGGGAGACTTTATGCCCTACTTCAAATCAGCTGACTTCGGCAAGTCACTATTTCCAAACCTCAACTCAATGTTTGTGAAGATCACCAATGGCTTTCGGGACGTATATACTGAGCTCTGGGTAGATGCTCTACCAACTCAACTGAGCACACTCTACATATCATATACTTTCAATGAATATGGATATTCACTGCATTGGCAAGAGGAACGTGCGTGGAAGCACCACCGAGTACCAGGCCCAGGCCCAATACCCTCTTTCATCAAAAAGCTGTCTATTACAGGCGCTGGATCTGAGGGGTGTGTAGTTCAAGAATTTGGTATACTATTTTCTGGCCTTGAATCTCTGACAAGTGACGGGATATCTGTGGAGTTTAAAAATCTGCCAAAACCCAAATATCTAGTATATGATGAGTATGATACAATCTTGTGGCACTGTGAGGAGCACCGGAGAGCACTGATGTTATTCCAACAGCAACAAGAAGAACTTGGAGTGATGTTGTGGAACAAAGGGATTTTGGGTGCAATAAAGTATATCTCGCAATTACCACATGAATTATCATAACCAACATAATAAATCATAGTTAATAAAATGTAAAAAGAAATAACTTGTCTCTTCATGCACTAAGACCTGTGTTGACTACCAGCTCTGTGTTACTGCTGGCTGCAAGTAGTGACCATAAACTGTATGTCGTTGATAAGTTTTTGTAACAAAGAGACAAGAAACAACTAACAGTGAGAAAGGAAAGAAGAAGCATTAACTTGCTTCTCCATCCTAAGATATTGGCCTGATGCCAGCCAATTGCGGCATTGACATCTGTCATAAGTGTGTGGTCCTCTCTCTTCTTCTCTACAACCAATAGTACCTCCTTATAGAAGCTAAAAATATGTGGTTAAAAAAGAATCTCCGTGATGAAGTATAAATCTGTACATAATCTTCAATTTTTTTCAAGTACCTTAACAATGGGATCACCATCAGCCACACACTGCCCACTGTCCTGAAGAAGAGCAGCGTATACAATGTCCATAGTGAAGGCTAACTTGTCAACAAATCCTTCAATTTCTTCCACTTTGTGCTTCATACTTTGGAAGGATATGAATACAATGTAATTTTCAAAAACGATAAAGACATACTTTAGCATTGGCAAGTCCTTTCTTTATTGTCCACAGTATTTCTGAAATTGCCTTCAGCAGAGCTTGGTTGCAGCACCCCCTCCTCAACATTAGATATAAGTTTCTGAAGAGATACTTAAGGTTTTAGTGATGGATGCAGTTGAAGTGTTCCCAAAGGAGGCAGGATGAACTTTGTGCAAATCACAGGAGAAGCACTAATGTCTAACTTGATGAAACTAATTAGTAAGATCGAGATGAATGTGTTGAACTAGAAGTGCCAGGCCGAGTCACCATGAAACTTGAAAGTATAGTACGAGTCACATATAAATATGTAAATACATAAACTGAATCTGTACAACCTGATCCATTGGAGTGGTGAAGATTATAATCTCTGATTCATGGTCTGGAGTCGTTGCGATGCTTGAGATGGTAGCGGGCTGGTATCTTATATATTAAGAGACAATGGTCCCCATTTGGTGCATGGGGAAGTCACTGTATATGGTCCGTGTGAGTCACTCTATTTGGTCCGTGTGAAGCTGCTGTATATGATCCGTGTGAATGGCTGTGTATGGTCACAAGGGTCATGAAAAAGGGTTTCAAAAGGGTCTCAAGGATCTCAAAAAGGTCCTGATTATAAATTTGATTGGTCAGCAAACCACTCTCTAATGGGGTCTAAGCGCTCGGAGATATGGAGATAAGAGGTGATAAGTGGTGATATAGAGTCGGAGATAAGAATAAGCCAAAAGCGCAGTTGTCTGGCTGTAATTCTGCTTCCTCTTAGTGTTTTTTGCTTTTTTTTGTATTATTTCAGCTTCTTTTAACTTCATAGACATTTATAGAGTCCCCTAGACTGTTTTAGGCACCCTGAAATACAGTTTTGGATACCCTGGGATACAGTTTTAGACACTATTTGATTGTATTGTTCGCATTTTTATGTTATTTATTTAAATAATGTTATATGTCTGATTGTTCTATCTCAAATGAGTGTAGTAATAAAAAAAATGGGATTTGTTGAGAAGCTGAGTAGTTATGGGAGAGTGGGGAATGGGATTTTAGGGTTGAAATCAAATGGGTGTATTCTGGAGGGGGGTGAGATGGGAGTGAATGGAAGGGAATTAATTGATAGGTAGGGAAGTGTAGTGGGAGAGTGAGGGATAAGGTATGATGGGAAATGGAATAATGGGATTTTTGGGTTGAATTGAAAGGGAAGTACTATTTCAGAGGGGGGTGGGATGGGAGTGAATAGAATTGAGTTAATTGATAGGTTGGGAAGTGTAGTGGGAGAGTAGGGGAATGGGGTTGAATGGGAGGTGGGATTGTATAACATTAGAATGGGATTGAATGGGAAGAGGAGTAATGGGATTTTGGGGTTGAATGAGACAGGAAGTATAGAAGTGTGGAGTATGGGATTGGTTTGTGGGAATAGGAGTATAAGAGAGAAAGGGGTAGGATAG
>ML213609.1:354801-387760 GCA_004379715.1 Crucibulum laeve | reverse complement strand
GAGCCCCCAACAAGCTGTTGAGCCGGTGTAGCTAGGGGTACGAGGAACGAGTACCCCCGTGGCGAAGCACGGGTCAAAAAGCTTGTGTTAAAAATATATGCGAGTTAGGCTTGGTCATTAAGTATATGATTACTTAAGTTCGGTTTCGCTAACCGCCGAGATCCTTAGGAAGTACATAGCAAGGACAAATTACACTTACTGTACAGTAATCAGATTAGACTGGCTAGTGATATACGTGACACTGGAGTTAAGCGACCCTTTCAGAGATCACACTTTCTAACGCGTAACCGTCATGGCCAGCCAAAACCCCAGCTCCCCCGTCGTTCTTCCAGTCATCACAGCTCAACATACATTTCCTGAAGTCTTAAAAGAGGTTCAAGATGGAATAATACCATTCGAAAGTTTCTGGGTCTCTTGCTACAAGTCTGGCGAGCCATCGGTGCACGCGAAGATCAGGGCAGAGCTGGATGATGTCAATAGGAATCAGGTCAACTTGGTGACGATGGAAGGGGAGTTGGAGACTGAAAGACGAGACGAACGAGTGAGTTCCAAAGCTTCCATTATCTGCCTTTGGTGTTCGACAATGCTTGAGGGACTAATGGAATCTCGTCCGCCGTATCCTCCAACATCTGCTTTAACAGTAGTATTATACCACCAGTGACGCTATTGCGTCGCTGGAAATTCTAGTCGTACTCTCATGCAGATATTTGTCTCCTGATGCTGTTGATGCCCATTTGTTGCTCTTTTCTCTTCGGTATTCTTAAATATAAACTCCAGCTGAACCGAGCTTAGGACTATAGAGTTTCATGTGCACCACTGTCGATTACACCAACACGAATAGTAACGCCAGTGCAGGAGTACACGGACCCGGAACGTTCCAACCCAAGACGAGTACGTGACAGTTACCAAACCTGTACTCTCTAATGACGCAGACCTTCAGCCCAACCGAATCGTAGCCTTCGCCATTTCACCAGATGCTTCACGTTTTGCAACCGGCTTCTTGGACGGCAGCGTGCTACTCTACCCAACATCTTCAGCTCCAAACCCACCCTCACTACTTCCCCAGGCTATCGACACAACCAACGCTAAAACTACATCACGCCCGCATCTAAGCAGCATCACTTACCTCAAGTTCTTCCCATCCTCTCGCGTCTTGTTGTCTGCTGGTGCCGACTTCTCATTGTGCATCCTCCCCGCTGATCTTCCGCCCAACGCTCCAGTGCGAATAGAGCCAGCCCGAACCTTGCGCGCTCATAAACGCTCGATTACGTCAACTGCGATCATTGGAGTAGGGCGGAATATACTCTCATCTTCTTTAGATTCGACAATAAAGTTATGGGATGTGCCTTCCGCCAGTGTTATCACTTCGCTCTCGACCAGTTCAGCTGTTCTTTGCATGTCCATTGGAGGACGCAGCGCAGTACTCGATAGTTCTGTCAATGGGGCGGAGCCTGCAACAGCGCAAGACCAACGTGAAGCTCCTGAGGTTCAGTCCCAGCTCGTCTTCGCAGGAATGCAGAATGGTTCGTTCGAGCTGTTCGACCTCGCGTTGAAGAAGAGTGTACATCGCTCTCCTCCGTCCTCATCATCTATCACCGCTATCTCCTATTCCTCCGAGCATCACCTTCTTGCCACCGGGTCCTCCGGCGGAATCGTCTCGTTATATGACACCCACGACTTGGCGCAGCCGCTCAACACCTTTTTACGCACTCAAGCCGAGGTGGAGGATGTCACCTTCATTCCATCACGTTCCGGAGACACTGGCGTACGACTGGCAGTGGCCACTGCCGATGGACTGCCATATGTCGCCTCGTACTCTCCCACTTCTGGACCAGGTGTCAGTGCTGAGCTCATCGGTGCCGACTGCGACCCCGTTCGCAATGTCCATGCTCGAGGGCAAGAGGTATGGACTGCAAGTGATGATGGGATTGTTAGACGATACTTAGTCTAGTCAAATCTCGGCGATGGAAAATGATATGTAAGAACTTGAAGCTCATTTGCGGTGTGTATGAATATCATGAAGATGTTTCATTGCTGGTCCGTGACCTAATGGAAGGATGAATGCCTGGATAAGTCGGCATATGGATTGTTTTCTGTTCTTTCTTCCATTATGGCACTTGATAGTCCTCTTTCTTAGAGAAATACCCTGAGAATTTCGATGCGGCCAGCTTGCATTCCGGATTGGCAATGGCAAGTGACTATGCATAGCATTACCCCTCATTGGCAGCTCAGTATCGGAACTGCTCCATCACTTTCAAATGCAATATTTCGACGTCTTTGAATAGTATGCTTTTCAACACTATTTTCATAAAACGCCAATCGTCATCTCCTTCAGTACGCGGCGTTCATAAAACGCGACACATGCATTCAGAATCTTGTGGAATTATATTTGATCATCGTCTGTTCTTCTGGAAAAGAACGACTTCTTGATCCAGCTTATAACCAGGCTGGGCTATCAGCTCTCTCCCCACTAACAGTAACTATTAAATTCTAGTCCCAGAAAGATCGACTTATTAAACGAGCTATTCCTCAAACTTTTCGATTCTCATAGATAGGTTTGTAAATAGCCAATCACCGCTAAAATTTTCCGTCTTATGAAGGTTAAACATGCCTGGGATTGTTGAAGGCAAGCAATCAACTTTAATGTTCAACCACTACTTACAAGTAGTCTACCTAACATAATTGAAACTCTTATCTTCTGAATCTACAAGATTTTTTTCCTCCTTAAAGGTTCCTACTGGACAGTATTCATGTTCTAGCTTTGCTCTACTTTTTAGGTACCATGTCAGTTCGGTGGCTGCGCGTCTTCTCGGCCCGGAGATCGACATCCAGGGTCCTTCTTCTTTTGTTACATGAAAGGTTCATTCCCATCGACAAGTTTTCGCAACCGTATTTGACCCGTATCAACCAGCTCTCGTCAACATTCCATTCAAGGCTTTCGTTTTAATCGCCTACCACGGATAATATGGCGTTTTAAAGGACATAGACTGTCGATATACCCCGGATTTTGGAACATACCCTGCCTCAGTGAAGGCATTTGGATACAATGGCTCAAAGGTCGCCACATACCCCCTCAGCGACACCAGCGCAGTCAAAACGCAGCGCTTTCGCGTCGTCTAGTACTTTAATACCCGGTTCAGCTCGAAGATCATCGACGAGCAGCCTCAGTAGTGGTGGATATGCGGCTCTCAGTCCGAATCTCTCCGTAGGAGCCACACCATCACCCTCTTCCAACCACACAACCACCCCAGCTGGCTCAGGCATCCCTGCTTTCCGCTCTTTACGCTCTTTGTTACCTTTTGGACCTGGAAAGAATGCAACACCCATCTCAGCTTCCGTCTCTCCTAGTCCGAACGCTTCGACGACTTCGAGAAGCCCGTTCGCGAGCTTCGGTTCAGTACGGCGTTCAATGACGAAGGAACGCGAACGGCAGGCCCCTTTCCCAAACGATATACTTCCAATTATCTCCATAGGCAACGCGGCGCACGACGTGGATGACGTGGCAGTACGTCGGTCTGTGTCGCTTTCAAGGTTAGAGAAGCCCCTTCCTAGCAGACCCATGTCAGCAGTGCATTCCAATCCATTTCATGAAGAGAACGATGCTTTAATGGCGTCAGGTATGTCTAATTTACTCATATGTCATCCCATAGTAACTAACAGCTGTCAGTGGCTCCTGTGTTGCGCACACCATCTCCTGGCCCTCCCTTATCTGCAGAGCTGTCAACCATAATCGAGGCCGACACTTCGGGCCTCTCCAAGCAAATACCAAACTCTTCCCCTACAGAGTCCCGCTCGCCTTCCCCCCCGGGAACGTCATCACCCACGATCTTGAATTCCAACTTCCTGTACCCCACTGCCTTGAATGCAGACTCGCATAGCTCTGGCCCCAGCACTCCCAACACGCAGCAAAGCCATTCAGATACGAATGACGCTGATACATCTGCTCTGGACCTTTCCACGACGCATTTGGCTGCCCAAGTGAGGGAAGCTATGCAAGAAACGGAATCCTCATCAGTCGCTAGGGCATGGCGAAACACCAGCCAAGCAGTAATCATCGATGGGGACGTCAATCCCAGTCCAGATCCAGACGCAAGCTTTGACCTTGACGCACTAGATCCTGACTTACAGGCACTCCTGAGCCCCAACTCTGTCTCTGCTGGAAAGCAGGTATCATCCATAGGCTCACAACCGTCACCAACACCATCTCCTGTTACCCCTATATTCGCGTCCGCACCTTCGTCCACCAATCGTACACGTCCTCGACCATCAGGATCACTCCTCCCGCGGCTTCGATCATCCAACTCTTCCACACCATCCCCCACCACTTCGACGTTCCCGAACAGTTCACCCGGCGCATCAACTTTTAATACCACTGCCCAGCCTTCCCCATCCCGAACTATCATTTACCATACGGGCGACACCGCTCCTTCGTCCCCTATCACACCCATTGCGCCATCACCTGTGATACCATCCACGTCGACGCCCGCAGTGAAGAGGCCGTTCTCGTCAACCATCTCACCACCCCGAATCTTTGCTCCGTCTTCGTCGTCAACCTTCTCTGCTGGTAGCGCCGCTAGGGTGTTTGGCCGTTTCACAGATAGAAGCAATGCTGAAGATGCATCATCTGGCTCTGCTGGACCTAATGGGATAGGGAAAGGTCGCCCAGCTACTCGTACCTTGAGACAAGTAATGCTTGGGACCACCGGTGATAATGTCAGCAATGCTTCCCTTTCCCCAAATCCTGCCTCTACGCCGCCATCACCGTCGCGCCTGAGTGGGAGGGCATCCCTGGATGCTCGCAGACCTATCTTAGATACTCGTGGCAGCGTTTCGCTAGACACCAGGAGGCCTAATCAGTTATTCTCCCGGGAAGCATCAGGATCTCCCGAACGAGATCATAGAATGAGCGAAATGGAATCACCACAGGCTGAAGAACCGTATTATCGCCCGTCGTTGGATTCAACTGCTACCCGCCCGTCATTTGATTCTGTTAGGCCGTCGCTTGATCGAGGAAGCAGCTCCGCATCTGTGGCCAGGTTTAGGGAGAGAGAGGGCCGGACACCATCCGAACGCTTCTCTCCGTCTCCTGCTCCCAGTGCCAGTGGGAGTGCGAATAGGATTGGGGCGTCTAGAAATAGGAAACGGAGTATGAGCGTGCAGGAGAAGCTGACACGAGGAGGCAGATTTGGAGATCTAGGACTAGGCATGCCACGACCGGGGAGCAGCATGTCTGCCAATGGGAGAAGAGTAAGGGGAGGGGAGGGGAGTATAGGTAGCGATGGTACACTTCGTGGTGATCGTACAACAGAAGGTCCAGGCCCTAAACCTGAATGGTTGGGTCCGCGGACAGTGAAGGCATTCCGTGCTGCTGGTCTACTGGATTTCGAACGCTCACCGAATGGGAGTGGAGGTGGGAGTGACATGGAAATGCACCGAGAACGAAGTGGCAGTACGAGTATCCTCGCACCACCATCGTCTGGTGGCCTAGCAAAGTTCTCATCTCTTCGTAGCGCCTCCGAGTATAATCCCTCGTACTCTCGTGCACACTCTCGGATGGCATTCTCGGAAGCTGGGGTTACTGGAAGGAGGGGAAGTGAGAGCTTTGGGGGCTCTGTATCTACCTACGGTGGAGATGGCAGTGGATTGATGGAGAGTCCAACGTTCACGACCTCCAGCGGAAGCAGAGATCGGGATAGTAGGGATACACCACGATCTGCGTCTACCGCACCAACCAGTATCTCGGGATCCTCGTTTGGGTATCTGGGTAGAGACAGAGGTGATCGGGATAAAGAGAGGGAAAGGGATAAGGAAGAGCTTCGTGAGCTGAAGGAGAAGCATTCCACAGAAACTGCTGCTCTCCTTGGTGCTCTCTCGGACTCTCAACGGACTGTGAGGATCCTTCGGGAGGAGAACGAAGAGCTTAGGGATCGGCTAGAACGACTGGCAGATGCGGACGCTGAGAACGGAGAGCTCAGACGCATATGCGGCGAACTCAGGAGAGAATCTGCCGATTTGAGACGAGAGCTAGCCATGGTGAGGGCAAATGCGCGGGTGGCAGAAAGCCGGAGAGGATTGACGAGTACCCCAATTGCCAAGCAGAACGGAACAACACAAGCTTGGTCTACTGCACGACCATCAAGGACTTGGAGCAGTCGAGGCCATGACAGTGATTATGAGACAGAAAACTTGGATAGCTCGACGATTAACAGTCACCTGGATCACCGAACAGTGGGTGAGGAGCACGCTCTTGAACACGCGGCCAGTTTATTGGAAGATGCAGTGCCTTCTTCATCAACTCCCGCGAAGCCACGACGGCGATACAGCACGTCATCCTCGATCTTCCCTGTTCCGCCGCCAAATATGACGATGCTACTGTACGACGATCCGACAACATCGACCAAAAGCAATAGTGACAAGAGCAGCATTGAGAACTCGTTCCGGTTCTCGATCCCTTCACATTCACGCTCTCAATCGATGAAATCTCAATCCCCACTGGCATCTTTCCGCGCTCTCAACGGTGCTAATGGTCACACCCCCAACAAGTCGATTACCTCTAATAGCAGTATTTCTCCTACGACGGCTAATTTCTCACTGGCGACTAGCAGCCCTGGTAGTTTGTCTCTTAAGCCCGAGCATGAGATGCTCCTCGATGAGATGGAGAGTTTGGATTTAGGCGTGAGGGATGTTGACATTGAGGATGGTGTAGCTATTCAGGACGATGATTGGTAGTATTGTGAACCTTATCAGACACTTAATTATTCGTCTTCCATTCGTTTTTCGTTGTTCTATATTCATTATACCGGGACTAATTTATGTATCATTACTAGTTAGCATACTTATTGTGGATATTACTTCAGATTTGGCGCATCATTCGCAATACTCTTATCTGGACCCAAATTTTGGATCAGTTGATTTAACTATACTATCGTCACACTGGTTGTCTTAAAAATGAGATTGATTGACCGTAATTGTAAAGTAAAGATTATTAATAGATTGGAGGGTATAGACAAATAGGTTGCCGTGCATGGAAGCCAGATTAAATAAAAATAATGATATAAATGGAGGGTACTAGAACCAGTTCGTACGATGGTCTCAATGCCAGCCACATCTACTACCGTGAGACAGGCCTGGGAGTCCGTGAGCTGAGGGGAGGGGTACAATGCAAGCACTGCAGAAAACAGGAATGGAGCCAGCAAAGGGCGGATGTGAGATGATACGTGGAGGAAGGGGAGGTTGAGCCGAAAGGCGCTGAAAGCTGCCTTAGCAGCTGTAAGGGGCGTATCGAGGTTGAGAACCGCGTGGATAATGGGTGTTGGATCCGCCGCCACCATAGTGCTTATGCTGAAAATCGTGAGGTTGGACGGCATGTCGAGAACTGTTAAGGCCACGGTCACAGTTGATGGGTGCGTGTCGAGAACTGTTAAGACCACGGTCCTGATTGATGGCAGCATGTCGGGAACTGCTAAGACCGCGGTCCTGATTGACGGCTGCATGTCGAGAGCTGTTAAGACTGAGGTCATGGTTGAAGACTGCGTGTTGAGAGCTGTGAAGACCGCGATCATGGTCGAAGGCTGCATGTCGGGAACTGCTAAGACCGCGATCCTGGTTGACGGGCTGGTTCTGCTGGGTAACGGGACAGGGAGTTTGATAGGTGGGCGGGGGAGGGCACGGCGGCAGGTTCACACTCGGGGAAGCAACGGAGACAGGTACCGTAACTGGTGATACTGACGATTCAGCGGCAGCATCTTCCTCTCCATCATGCTCATCGCTGTCATCCGCTATCCCATCAGCAGCAAGCATCGCTAGAATCCTCGCCTTCGTCTCCTTAGACCGCTTTTTGCGTATTTTGATCTTTCTAGACTTGGATAATGGCTGCATGATGGGGATAGCGTGGGAGCGAGTGTTTGGGGGCATTGCGAGTGGTGAGTAGGGCTCCGAGTTGCTCCGCACAACCAGAGGTGAGACAGTTGGCCTCGCGACAAAAACGTCATCATGCACTGTCGACGGCACCTGGGTATACTATGTCAGCGATCGAAATGGAACGGGCAGCATACGAGCTTACCGCCAGTTCCTTTCCCGTGTCTTGGTTAGACTGTAGTGATAGGATGTGGGTTAGGGCGATAGTCGCAGGACGAAGGAGTTGAGAACAAACCTGGTCTGGTGCAACATTTTCCTTCTCCTGATCATTGCGGGCAGGTGTAAAAATGGGGGCAGATACCTGTGGATGTGATTAGCATACACTACTATATAATACTGACGAGATCGCATACCCTCAGCTTGGCGGAAGAAGGCTATCAACATGTACGTTCAATAATCATTGCTGATATTATATACGAGTGAAAAACTCACAGGTGTAGAAGCAGATGGGGATGGGGCTGCTAGAGTAGCCACAGCCTCGATGGACACAGGTGTTGTAACAAATAACATCTATGGAGGGAGCATTAGTAATAGCAGGAGCGGGGTAACTAAAATCATCCACCGTAGGAGCAGCGATTGAAGCAGAAGATGGCGATGTAGGACTAATCTCTATCAGCGTAGGAGTGACAATGTTTGCGACAGTCTGCAAAGAAAGATGATTAGCTATTAGTGAGGACAGCGGTGCACAGAGCTTACAGGAACCGGAGAATCGGGAGGGAGAGCTGTTCGAGCAGCCACGGCTCCAAGTGAGGCGGGCGCTACAGACGTAGCCTGTAATGACGATGTTAGTCTTCTTTGATCGATCAAAGCACGAAATAAAAACTCACAGAAGAACTAGGAGGAATGTGAACTTCTGGAGTAACTTCACCCTCGGAAGAAGTGGGGGCATCCTACAAAGAAACATTGGAATCATCCCCCGAGATAGAATATGGTACATAAGAACATACCACAGATGCAGGTTCTTCTGCGGACGTCATGCTCGATATTGCAGCAGCATTTAATGACGACAGAGCAGAGGCATTCTGCAACGAGAATATCAGTTCTGAATACAAGGTCGTGAAACAGGAGAACATACCTCATTGAACGATGAATCAGCCCTATCAGAAACACCCTCAACTTCGTTCTCCAGACCAACACTTGGTATATCTCCATCACACTCCGCGGTCCCGGTTCCGCCTTCCTTCATATTGCGTTTACACCCCTCCTTGACAACAGCAGCCAATGTGACTTCCCTCGCTTTCACCTCCGGCTGCTGATCAGGTATCACTGCCTTCTCGTCCTTCTTCCGCGCACATCTCACCAGACCTGCAATAGCGTAATTCCCGACATGAGCCCACCAAAACACAACCACTAGAACGCCAATAAGAATAGCAATGAGGTGATGTATTCGCAGAGCGGGAATGAAGATAGGCATGGCGGATGCGAGGAGCGTGAGGCATGGGAGCTGGGAGGGAACGGCTGTTGGGGGCTGGATGATGTGTGGGATTTGGGATATTATAGGGATAGGAGGGTTTGGTGGGGTTTGTGAGTTTGTTAGGACGATAGGTGCTGAGGGAACTTGATAGATGGATAGAGCTTTGGTGTGAGGGGGTGGATGTACAATGGGATCGGAGCGGATGTTGGCTCCAGATGGGGCATCGTGCATAGACATAGATTTTTGTGTGGAAAAGATACGAGTGGAGGAGGGAGAGGCTTGAGAGGAGAGTATCGGTGTGGCTTGGACAGGGCCAGAGGAGTGGATATTCATGCTCATGCTCCTGGAGGATGATATGACCTTAGGGCTCGAAACGCGTGAGGAGGCCATGATAACACGCTGCACACTCCCGAGGAAGAGTTTGAATATCCATCGACCTGGGTACCAGAAAAGGATAGACACGACAACCAAGCAGAACACGAGACTCCAAAGCCCAACATCTTTAGGCTCCGAATTGCTCTCAGCACCCCCGTCTTCCGGATCTTCATCGTCAGGATCGCCGTCCTTCTCAGCCTTCTCCTTGCGCCATTGGACTGGAGTCTTGGGCATAGGTAGGGGTAGGGGAGGAGGCGCTGGGAAAGATGAACGTCTGCCACCGCTGCCTCTACCGCTGCTTCGAGAATGACGCTCTTGATGCGAAGTAATAAGAATAGCTGCGAGCTGGTGTGAGTTTGCAGTTCTTCGGCGAGGGGTGATCGTCTGTGCGGGTGGTTGGCAGGATGCGACCGCAGGCGAGATGGTAGGAATACTGGTGGTAGAAGAACCACCACTAGAGTGGCTGTTCTGGATAGTAGTGAAGACTGTTGAATCTGCCCCAGATGGACTTGCTATGGTAGGTGGCTGGCGATGAACGGGATGAATCGAAGTTGAGGTCCTTACAGTACCGCTGTTGCTTCCGAATTGCCGCGCACCAACAAGAACTGCTGCCAGCCCCTGCATAGCATCTGAGGTCGGAATCCACGAACGACGAGAGCTTTGCGCGGTAGGAGGCCGACGCGGTGTGGAGGGAGGCGTGCTGGGTGTGGTATCGCTGCTAGTGATGATGGCTGACTGTCGAGCTTGGAGAGCTGCGAGAACTGACGCGAGGTTTTGTGACCTGTCAGCCTCTTCGACATCCGAGCCTCTGCCCGCATGAGAGTCCGCCCGTACGCTTGCAATGATGATATCCGTCGGGGCGATGGCTTTGGGCGTGGCGAGAGGGAATGGTATCCTAGATGACGCCTTGGGTAGATATCGAGAGGACGGTTGGCCAAGCTCGAACTCCAAAGACCACCCCGGAGTGGTGACCTTGAATCTGGCCCCCGAGTCGAGGAGAGGGAGAAAGGGAAGACTGAGGATGTTGTCTGCAGATGGGACGATGAGAGAGACGACAAGGGAGATGAGGAAGGAGGTGATTTTGATGAGGGTGGTGGTGGACGATGAGGCGAACATGATTGTAGTAATGAGCGTTGTTGAGGATGAAGTTGGTGTCGATGGGTGGGGTCGGTAGTGACAGTGGTAACAGTGTATCGGTGATGGTAGTGGAAGGAGAGTGGTGGTGAACGAGAGTGATAGTGGCGAGCTTGAAGGTAGTGGGAGTGGTTGGAAGAAGCGGACGGATTCTGAGCTCTAGATCGACGCGTCCTAAAATAGTCCTGGCAGTCGCGCGTGTATCCTCCGATCCTCCGATCCAAAACGAAGCTCTACCTGAAGAAAGTGAGTATTCTCCTTTCATCCAATCCAATTAACCAGTTACGACGCCTGACACGGTCCATAACACCCAAAGAGAGGTAGTGCCGCCCCAAATACACCGCGTCGAGACCCCAAAGTTCCAACCACGCGACTATGACCTTCAGCCTCAACCGCGACTTGCTGAAGCAGCTGAGCAGTTCGAAGCAACCATGACCTCCTGCTCATTTCTTCGACCGTGAAATAAGCTTAAGAATAGATTACAGACCACTCGGTGCGTTCCCCTCGTTCCAACCATTAACAATACTGCTCATGACAGTTTATCCACCATATACAGTCCATCTACAACATATAACGCCTTTCGTTCACCTTCACCCCATCATATCACGAAGCATCCTCCAAGTGGGCATCGATCCATCTTCAGGTCGACAGGCAAAGTGCAGCACATGGCGGAACAACAAGAGGACAACAGCGCATGGTCAAAGACCGGAATGGGCAGGTCTTCAGTACTTTATCGCACACTTGAACCGCAGGCTAACGAATGAAATTGAAGGGAAAGAAAAGCAGAATTATCGCAGTACCATGAGTGTTGAAAACTGACCTGATCTCCGAGCTCATCCGACACCAGACTAGCATATTTGATCTATCGCTTCTTGACAAATACTGAACCCTTAGATACATATGGGTCTACGCTCATCTTTCAACTCCTGTGTTCCTAAAAATACCTAACTTTCGTACTCTGGCAATCAAGCTTCAATATACATGATGTACACACTATGATATTCGTCGACCATGGCGAGAACCCTCGTCTCTCGGCGCTATCCAAAACGACTGAGGCTTGCAAATTCTCATTACCCCATTACGGGATCCCATCCACAGCTTCAAGCTCCGTACGATGTCTTTACTACTCTATTCCAATCTTTCCAGCGACTAACCATGTGTGAACTTTACATCACAGTAGTTGAGTGCTTTAAAAATAACGCATGGCACACCAATGTTTGACACGCAACCGCGGTAAGCGAAGCATACTCCGGACTGCTATCTGTCGGCGGTGACATGCACAGCAATTATGCTTAGCAAGGACCAGTGTATATTACAGGAGTCCATTCATGAACACTCATTAATACTCGTGCGTACGATATAAATCTCATCATATGCGTTCCCTTCAAATGTCAAACATCAACGCAAGTATTTCTGCTTGTGAAAGAACAGATCTGCGAAGAATTCCTTACGAATAAGATCGATTCCCAGTCCGTGGAGTCACAGCGCATACCCTAGACAAGCGCTTTTGCCTGGTGAATGGGATCCAGAGAATGAGATCAATCGTTCCATTGCGAGTTGTACGACAATACCCAAGCAGAATTGTACGATCTAAAAAGTTTATTATAACATTTTGATTGCTACAGGAATTGTGGCGATATCTACCACCTCTGGAGCACTTACACTGCAAGTACCATTCTTTCGTTTATAAAAAGGTTTCATAAGTTATTCAACTCGCCATACATGATTTAGCCCGACAGGGAATGCAGTCCTTTCCAGTAGCCACGTCTCTCACTGCACTGAGAACCGAATCGCCGCTGCCTACAGAGCCGTTGATGATGTTGCCATCGTTATACCCGCAACTTTTATTCTCTACTTATTGGTTTTCTTGATGCTTATGGTTGGGTACCCCTACGTTAGAGATAGCGATATGGTTCGATACGAGTAGTGGATGTGTTCACTTTTCGTTATTTTTTTCGGTGCGTTCTCCGGACTTATAGGAACAGCATTATGCCCCGCACCTGCGTTTCAGTGGAATGGGTTTTCTGAAGGACAGAACGCTCCTCGGAAAGGTGCTGCCGTATATATAGAATCATTGATTCATGGCATTTAATACTTAGCATTTCGACTCGTGTATTATACGATAGAATGTTGTATTGAGTGAAGCATATGCCTATTTACCCACCACTCATCCTACCTGAATAACTTTATATGTTCTACAAGCTCCATGCACGCGTTGACGTGCTTCGTCCATTTCTTCAAATACGCACTACCAAAAACGTAGCAACTCTGGCGTGTAGATTATCCTAGGAAGTGGCAGATGATCATTTCTCAGGATGCCGTCGAATCTGAATGATATATTTCTGTTTCTTGTGCAAAAACATGGTGTTTAAGGTCGAATATTAGAGTTGAATGGAAACAATGGACGGTGGCAGAATGCATATGATAGTCATTATGAAAGGAAGGGATGACGAGGTAGGGTGCGGCTCAACTTCCCTTTTTGTTGCATTATCTTATCTTATCACAGGCACAGGCACCGTAGCGATGCTCCAACACGATGCCGCCAATGTTCACCGGCCATCTCTCACCGTCACCCAACAGTGCACAGCCTGGCGCTAGCGGCGCATGTCCCGCGCTTGGATCTTCAAGACATTCTATATACCACCTCGAAAATACCATTGTGGCAGAAGAACACAAGTTGCACGGAATTCGTACGTGACATTCTCGTCTTTTGGTCAAGAAAAGTTGACCTTACGAATATATTGATTTATCTAGCCGTGTTCCTTTGTAGCTTTCAAAAGAACTCTTGAAATAACTCCGTCCCAATTCTGTCGTTCCCATAACATTGTTGCTAACAATTGACACGAAGTTAAAATTATCACTACCAGTCACAGGAGTGCTGACTCCTTGACAGTCCTTCAAACAGCCCAGTAGCCCGGGTAGGACAGAGGAAGGCAGATAGGAAGCTTGCTCTGGTTATATCCACGTACTACTTTCCCCGGAAAACAATCTGCTTTGGCTCATAACCACCAACGCCACAGGAAGATCTTATCGCTGGGGAACTAGTGCTGTTGAAAGAGAAAGGCAGAGAGAAGCGTCGGGTTGAGGTGCGTTTACTATATCGATTCGCCCTCGTGCCGAAATCTAATTGCTATCGCAGCATTGCCTACTTCACGTTATATACCAACAATCAATACTCACGCAATGGCCACCATTCCTGAACGCAGGTTCACGCTGCATCATGTAGCGCGACAAACGTCGATATCGGAATCTATCACGAGCATAGCTGCAGTTACAAGTTCACTACCAGTGAGTTCGTAATTCACTATCACGTCCCAAACGAGCGACGTTAATATACATTCCAGCTCATTCCCAGCGACCCCATCATTCCGCCGCCAAGTAGCCAGAACTCTGATCCTCCTGTAAGTTCGTCCTCCGTGGTACCCCCACCTGCTGAATCGAGCTCCTCAATACCAAGGTAAGCCCTCTTTATAACCTGCAACGAAATCGCCTTTCTTATTCAGTACTATGCATCCCATCCCAGCTCGCGTCCTGCATCCTCCAATTCAAGCGTTCCTGTTACTACCGTTCTTAGCAGCAGTTCTGTTATACCTAGCAGCTCAAATACTTCTTCAATACCACCTATAATAACTTCCTCATCGGCAGTGCAGAGCATAGTAACGCAGCCGGTAGTTCTGAACAGCACCAGTGCATTCGATTCAAGTACTGCCGTATCCATCGTGGTCACTTCTGTCAATGGTCAACTCACCACGTTCACATCCACCATACCCACCTCCCTCATCACGTCCGATCCATCCAAAACGGCTGCTAATCGAACAGCCGTCATCGCTGGCACTACCACTGCCGTTCTCGTGCTTATACTGCTCGCTCTGGGAGGGATATTCGCATATCGTCAGCATAAGCTACGGAGTATCCTCACTCTCCAAGGGCTGGGTAAGAAGAAGGAGAAGAAGGGACTTTTGGATGGGGAAGAGTTCGATGACGACGTCGTCGACGAGGATGTCGTAGCCATGCGAAGATACAGAGACACGGATGGTGCACATGCGACAACTCGAAGCATCGGAGGGCACAGTACCACTTCATCTAATGCCCCGACGGTGTTAACTGCTCCACCTCCACTCTTCCGTGCTCGTGCATCTGACTCTGGGTCAATATTCCGGGAGGAGGTGTGGCCACCGCCAGGGGAGGAGAGCAAGTTTGTCGATCCCTTCATTGATGGAGTGAAGGCTAGCAGCCAAGTAGATCTCGGTCGAGTTGTGGATGATGTTATGGGGCCTGGAAATGTTGCTGGTTCCTCACGTGCCGGTCCTTCTAGCGGTATTCCCCCAGTTACCAGCCCCCTAAGAACGGATGATACCACAGCTCCCGCTCTCAATTCGAGCAGTGGTATCGGAGCGGGTATTGCTGCCGGTGTAGCCATTGCCAGCGGAGTCATTGGAGCTGGCGTTTCCCGTGCAGGAAAGGGCCATGATCGTAACGACAGTACTGGAACTGCAGATACCAGCTACTCGTACTTCGGGCAGTTGACCGAACATGCTAGGGATCCTACTAGCTCTAGCATGGGCAGCATGGCACCTCTAGTGCCTCATCATTCGAATTCATCGTCTTCATCCTTCCCACAAAATGCGACTCCTCTAATACCCACGAATCCAGATCCTGCTGGATCAACGATAACCTTACCGCGGGCAGGACACGAATCTTCAAACTCATTCTACAACGATCCGTTCCGAGATGCTACGCGGATGGGTGGCGGAACGTCTGTGTTCTATGGATCACCTACGTCTCCTTCCGGTCCTTCTGTGCCTTCTACTCTGTCTTCGTTCACTACCGCCGCTGCACCTCCTTCGTCCTTCCCTTCAGTTATTATACCATCGTCTCCGGCGTATCAACTTCCCCCTGGGGCTTCGGCTGCTGTGACACCAGGGCTTCGGCAGCATACACGACAGCCAAGTCCGCTCTCTAGCAGAACAGACCAGCATTTGTGGTTGGATAGAAAGGTTGGTGGAGGACCTAATTCCAGTCGTTCATGATGGAGTGTGCTTGCGTGGCGTCTGCTGTGAACCTACTATATCCATATCTGCATTCCATTATACAGGAGAACCGCTTTCTACGTGCTTATTTGTTGTTTAATCGCTACAGACATTCAGATAGATATACCTCACATTTGATTCCTTCATCAACTTTCATCGTCTAGCATCGCTCATTATCTATTTGTTCGGTACTCTTTCTGTACTAGTGCATACCCATATCGCACACTCTAGTTACAGTGTTATAGTTGCAGAAATTCACGCTAGTAAACAGTTGACATGTCTGGGACGATAACCACATACTATATTGTATTATTGTTGTTAGTTTGGCAAGATCTACTTTACAAGACTATGTACAAGATCGCAAAAGGTCTGTATGACACGCATAAAGCACAGCCTTTGAGCTATACTTTCAACGATTCGTCTTATTCTTTCGCTATCTAACCTTCGTCTAATTAGTATTGTACTGGCTCATGATTTCGTTTTTTTTCAGTACATATTTTCATATAGTACATAAAACATATAGGAATCTGCAAGGTACACTCGAAGAGCCCTACAATTCGTTAACAACTGCTGACAATCCTAAGTGCAGGAAAGTCTCTTGCATCGTAAGGTGCTACCCGTTTACTGAATGATGCTGAAAGCAGGGGAAGTGTTTCCGGAGTCACCGAACACTTCCAAATTGGTGAGCGCTCTCTTCCTAATATTTTATGAGATGATACTCACAAATGACGCGGTAGTCGTTTCCAGCCGCGAGGTTGGGGACCTGAACATTTATGGTGCCCAAGAGAATGGAGAAATTGCTCGCAATAGTCACTGTAAGATGATGGTTAATAAAATGTTATATTGAAGCTACTAGTGTTCAGTCAAACGCACAGTTCGGGATAGTAACTCCTCCCTTGCTCATTAGGATTTCACCAATGGCGTTGGTGATATGGACGGGGGGGTTGGAGACGTCCCTAACAGTGTATTTCTCCGTCAGCATTTATTCTAGGCAGAATAAACAATGCGACGTACCAAGTAACAGTCTGCTGAGTGCCGACCTTCCAGATAGTGCCGGCAGTAGGCGTCAAGACGGGGGGAACGAAGACGTCATTGGTCGACTGCTGAGCTGGGACGGCGCCGACCGGGGAGGAGGCCAACGAGATGGCGAGCAAAGCGATCATGGTCTTCATGCTGGAAAGGAACTGCATATTCGACTATCGAATTGAAAGATGAAGTGAGGCAAGTTGTGGTTGTCGTAGAGAGAGTAGGAGTTGAAGCTGATGAACTGATTGCTCATTGTCGTGTAGCCTCTAGGCCTTTATACCTAAATTATCGCGTACGTTGCTCTCCACAGTCTTCGCTTCTTCCAAGGATGAGCTAAGAATAGACCAAAGGACGCGTGTGGGCACGGGTGAACAACACCGGTGGTACGCATCAAGGCTTTCTCTTCATGTGACCGAGACTTCATCACTGCGATCGCTGCGCGGACTTTGATATTAGAAGAAACACCCGTCCGCCATTGTGTTCTATTTCTATTCTTTAATGCCGAGTTTTTCGTGACTGTAGAAGATTGGACCACGTCAGAACCTATCATCATTTTTCAAAGAAGTAAGCAGACGGAGTGTGTAGACCGCAGGCTGGGTGAATACTGTTCTATTCTAGGATGATTTACTGTGAAATGAGGATTGTATCTTTGTACCGGATATAATGGTATGATAGGCAGTCAGTTCTCATAAGAGAAGACTGGGGTGTTGACAGAAACTCTCATGGTGATTAGCTCGAAAAGGAAGTTCAGTAGTAAAGCTTACTTATGATCTCAACTACGCTCTGATAATATTTTATTATTGGCGAGAAGCATTAATCTAGTTGGAGCTGATGGAAATAAAATATACAGGGCATATTCTATGTCCGTGTTCCGACGAAAAGTCGGGTTCTGCAGTAAGACATCGTCGGCATCGTTGACGTGCGAACCAACATGTTCGATAGCGAATTTGAAACAGAGGAACAATATCTGCGGACTAACATCACCGCTGTGCGTATTAGCTTCATAAATTGCTTTAAATGACGCTAAAACTTGTTCCTAACGGCTATAGAGAATTACCGTACATTCCCGGAGTGGAGAATAAGAGGCGGCGGCCGTTGCTTCTTTCCGAGAGGGATCTTCTATGTGTTTCGTCGGGTAAATTTTTCCCATTTAACTCACATTGTCGTATTTAAGGTATCGATTCACCTCAACAAAATGAGCGACCTGGCGCAACTACCTAAAGCACTTTCCCATACGTTGAAATGAGAAGCAAGGGGCTTACTGGAGTCCAAGTGCAAATTTCAGACTAAGACATCGTGTAGGATGGAGTTTTTGGATCAATTAGCGGACTTCTTTCCATAAAATACTAATCAGACATAAAGCAATGAATTGCCTCTCATAGTCGAGTCAAATAACACATCTTACAACCTTGAGTTCAGTAATGGAACTGAAGCCGTAGTGCATATATCATGCAATAAAATTGGATCAGAATTCTTATGAAAACTAAGCAATTGTAACTTGAGAACTTCACTATCGACTTTCTTACCAAGTTGAGAAATGTATTCATATTTGAATACCTCTAAGGTCCCGATTTCCAAAAGATTTCCCATATGCATAGGCCGACACAGCGCGGACACAGAATCTAGCGCCAGTCTCACTTGTTCAGAAAAACGGCTCGAGTAACGCACCATTATGGTTTAATACAGTATGATGTCGCACAGAGTTGTAGCAATAAATATATGGTCAATGCGAAGAATTGGAAGATGCAGCCGGCCCGAAGAAATCCGAACTTCTATTTGTCAAAAATCTGAAGACCAAATAAAAGCGTCACGTTATTTGGTAAGGGCTCCGCTAGTATTTTCAACGTATTTTGTTTGCGTGTCTGAAGTTCGGCTAGATGATCGATAAGGTCCCTTTTGTTGACGTGAGATATACTCCGTGAGATTGAGCATTTTGTGTCCTCAATTGGAGGATTATATCTGGTTAGGAGACATGGTGAGCCTCAAAAGAAGATGAAGTATGAGAAGGACGTAGCCTTCGGTGTAGTCCGAATCAGCATCGATGGTGCGTTAGCATGTCGGATGACCAGAAGTTGGTCGTCCTGCCTTGTAAACTAGGTTATTTTTGTAAATTAAAGGTTAAACAGCGAACTAATCACTCCATAACATTCCAAAGAGTCTTCGCGTATTGCCTACGCGCCAAACTAGTAACTGTCACCCTGCAGCCCACCTGCGACGAATGACGCGAAATTAGGGGTAATGAACAATCGTAGACGACATATCTTTGGCGAAGCAAATGGAGAGATTGACTGACGTCCCGGGGGTCCGTGGTTTGTATTCTCAACAGAGAAAGTGCAGTCATACAGAATAATTCTGCCCTGATAGAGAAGACATTGAGCTTTGAAAGGAGGCTCGTCTGCGACGATACATTCACACGTGTGCATTATTCGCCTTCGAGGAACTCAATGTCAAAGAGAAATGAAATGAAAAGCGTCAATTAGTAGACTAGAGAGAACAGAATGACAAGAGCTTAGAATAGATGATCATGTAGCTAAGTTCGATTTCGTTTTACCCTCTTCCTGCTCCTTCCACCACTGCGACAATACATAAGCATTCGAGCAGAGAGGCGGAGATAAGAACAGCACTCACATCAACTAATCTATCCATTCCATCCGCTAGTCTCACCCGCGGACGATATCCCAGTGCTCTTTTTGCCTTCTGTATGTTATGCCACCTGGCTGTACAGCTGAAGATGACGCTAAACCTCGTGAAAGTAGGCTTCTTTCCCAGAACCCAAGCAATAAGTTCAGAAACGGCGCCCATGACGATGCCTAGCGCCCGAGGAATGATGAAAGGTTTCTTCTTAACGCGTCTACCCGGATATATCGCGTCTAATCGATCCCAAATACCGTTGGTAAAGTCCCAGAACGGCCAAGGCTCGTCGTTGGTGATATAAAAGATCTCACCAGCGACAGGTGGGTCTGCCGGTGTAGAGAGCTTGTCTGCGGCGAGGACGTGTGCATCGGCTACGTTGGTCACGTAGGTCCAGTCTGTAAGGTTCTTATTGTTCCCAATTTGAACCCCCGTGCGCCCCCTGTCGTAGATGTTGTATAAGCCAACCATGAGCTGCCGATCCCCAGGGCTACTGAACAAATTCAAGTCAGCTTGGATTTGTGAAGTGGACAAAACGAGACATACCCGAAGATACCAGAAGGTCGAATGATCGCGGTCAGCAGTTCATTCTTTCCATTAGCAGCAATAACAGCTTTCTCTGCCCGAATCTTTGTCTCCATATACACGTCCATAGGTTTCGTGGGGTATGGGAACGATTCGTCGATGCCATTCAGATCCGAGCCTGTGAAAACGACGCCGGAAGAGCTGGTGTATATGAGTTTCTTCACGCCAGAAGCGAGACAGGCCGCAATCACAGCGTTCGTGCCCTCCACGTTCACTTTCCAAAATAACGCTGGAGGTGCCGTGGTAGCATGAGGCGAGGCGGTGTGTATCACGCACGTGGCTCCACTCTGGTGTCAAAGGTGCACTATTAGTACTGCAAAATGTCGGAGGAGAGCAGTGCGTACTGTCTTGAGCGCAGAGAGCGCAACATCCTCTTCAGAAATATCACCGGAGTAGAATGGCACGTCGTCGTGACGTTGAACTAAATCTAAGACTGATACTGAATCACCTCGATCGCGTAGTTGTTCGACAATGTGTCTTCCCAACAGGCCACTTCCTCCAACCACAAGATACATTTCCTTCGTCTCTTTTGACATACTGAGCAGCAGTGCTGGCTTCGGTGCAGTTATACCAGGCTCTGGGTAATACCGATGTGGTTGGTGGTAGGTATGACCATCCAGAAGACCCTACCGGATGCTATAGTCGATAGACGGGCTCAAAGATGAACATGCAGAGTGCAGTGGCGCCGTAAGACTCGAAGAAGATGACTGAATGCCATGGTGGCTGATGTTGAAAGTTGTGGGCAGAGCCGCGCTGGGGGCGCTGCCAAACCATCACGGACCGGCTCGACCCGCAAACCGGTCTATAAATAGAAAACCCACAACAGACCATCCATCGCAGATTAGAGGTTTGCGACCCCTAAATACGAATGTTATGTGCCTGCAAACTTTCGCTTAAAATATCTTAGGTACAGAGCGTATCAGAATATATCAATTAATATCTAGCATTGCAGCAAGTTTATTTATAACAAAGTATCTAGTTTGAAGTTTAATTAACGAAGGTGATTGGCTAGCTTTGACTCTGTTTTTGCCCGTTGTCCATTAGTATTCCGCAAGAATGTTTATCTTCATATTCATCTTTCATCTGCGGCGGCTAAACGAGAGGGGTACACGGTTGGGCCTATCAAGATCCAGTCCAAAATCAGATAGGCCTCGCAGTGATAACCATTGATGTACGTACGTCAAAGTCAAGATATTCCTGGCATTGAATATCCTGGCCTTGCGTTCCCCGAATGTTTCGCTCGCAAATTGGGGCTCGTCCTTAACTGTGATCTTGTAGTATTTAACGATCAGAGTAAGAACGGCAACGCCTTCGGTTTCGAAGAATCTAAGATAAGTAGTCAGCTCTGACTGTAAAGATAAACGTAGAGACTTACTTCCGCCCCATGCATCCTCGGCTCCCTACGACCATCTCGTTGTTAGTTATCACGTCACGACTGATGATATATAGAATATATACCTGCGCTGTAAGCCATAAATGCATCGCGAGGCCAGTCACCTAAGAACCTACCGGGCTTAAATGTTTCAGGTTCTGGCCAATATCGAGCTATAGAAGAGTCCTTAGTTATCACATTTATGTTGACCATGAGAAAAAAGCTGACGATTATAGTGGAGTCCTGGTGTATGAATGAACAGCTTTGTACCCTTTGGGACAGGAATCTGCATCTGGTCTCCGTTGGCGCTGCTGGCTGTGAGGATCGTGTCTTCGGCACTATATTTTGGTATGACGTTGACAGGTGAGAACATGCGCAGAGTCTCGTTGAACACTGCCATTGACTGTGTTAGAGAATGCATATCCTCGTAGCTCTAATTTCCTTTGTTAGAATGTGGTATCTGTGTATCGGGGCATGCTTACTGGGGTTTTGTCGCTAGGCAATACCTTCAGAATTTGCTGGTATAATATTTCTTGCTCTTCTTGGTATAACGCTAATGCTGCGAATGTGAAGCACAATGTATGTGCACTTGCCTGAAGAAAATTATACAGTTTAATAAACGCTTAGCTGTGTAAAATAGCTACCTCATGACCGCCGAGAAGGAAGATGAATAGATTGCCTGTCGACATCAAGCAGAATCAGTTCCAAAATACAAAAGATGTGGAAACGAACCAACCCAGTAGTTCATCATCCGTAAGCGTAACGTTTTCATCAACCCCTGGGTTGTCATTACCGTCAAGAAGTAAGCCAAATAAATCGAATCGATCCTCTGTTTTTCCCAAAGTTCGGCGTTCATATATCATCTCTCGCATATAAAGCTGTAATGTAAGCGACTTGTTAAATACAATGAAGTTTGTTCAGAAGATACATGGTATCACCTCAACCTCAGCGAACGCCTTGCGCATTCTCCTGAAGCGCGGGTAGAGACCATATGCCCACTCAGGGAGGACAAGCTTGATCCATATATCTTTTGCAACGATGTGCAACGCCTGCTTGAAGGACATGTCGTGTCCAGGACGTAAGGGAGCTTCATCCTTCTCCTCTATGAAGTCGATTGGGCTTCCAAATCCTAAAATTATCAAGGCGTTCGTTATCTGGACTGTATCACTCAGTTATAACATACCAGCAACAGCGAGAACAGAGAGGGCAATGGGAAGTGTGAGCTCGGTGGCATGATCAACAGTTATTTCGTCTCTCCAGCCCCATGAATTCTCGAAGACATTCATCATAACTCGGACAGTCGCATCCCATACATATTTGTTGTTGCGCTGGACGGGTCAGATAATTCAGGACGAGAAAGTAATATCAATATATTGTTTATCCGTACCTCTGAAAACGCAGGCGCAGTAATCCTACGAAACTTCTTCCACTCGTCAAATTCGGAGCCAACGATGTTTGGCCCAAAGACTTTTAGCACCGCGTACATATCGACTGGTTTGGGAAATCGGACGCGAGATGATGTCACTTCCTACATGGATGAAGAAATAAATTTGGATATAAAAGAGGAAAGAAATGGCAAACCTTTATTGCGTCTGCATCTGCAAGCCATAGTGAAGTGCTGCCTCTAGGCCATGCGGCGATCTAATGACGACCCTATAGTTACTTGAGAAAGTTGAATAGATCATTACCACTCACGGTTGAGTGAATATCCCACCTAGCCTTCTCATATGCTGTCAAAAGGGTATATGAGCGCCAGAAGCAGATACCAAGAGAAACACGGATGACTTACGGTCATATCTTTCAGTCCATGAATAATCAGCACTGAGCAGAACTCCAGGAATCGAGCCGAAGAACCGATTGAGTATCAATTCAACACTAAAAACTGTACGGCCGCCAGGGAAATCGCTATATAAAATTCAGTCTACGGTCAGACATCTCCCTAACTAAATAATATGAAACTTACATACTTGATGGATAGTACCGCAAGCCGGAAGTACCGATACAGGTTCAAAAAATAGGCGATGAAGAGGGATGCGAGTAGAATGACGACAGATCTCGCTGAAGGCCAGGGCAGCAGAAGCCTTATGTCTCGGTAAAGCTCGAGCTTTGGAAGAGAGTAAGGCATTATCAGCGGGTAGAAGATCTCAGGTACGAAATGAATTCGGTGGCTCAAATAGAGCTATCGAGGTTGGTTTGTGGCTTGATACAACGAAAGAAAAGATGGGCGAGAGCTGAAATTCCTCTAGTTTGAGTTGAGAATGCTAATATGAGAGTTCGTCAGTCGAGCTTGCTGTGTATAGTTGTACACTTTGGAGCGTCGGAGGCATTAATAGTGACATTATCTCGAAGTGGATAAATAGTTGTGTCACTTCAGGCTTGTTGCTCGTAGCTGTGTAAATTGTCTTCGAGTGGCTCGTACTGGTGTTCATCAAAAGCAAATACTTGCTGAGCGAGTCTACTTCAAGATCTCGGGCACTTCGCCGGTATGAGCGGTGAGTCAGGGGATACCGAGCGCAGAAGAGTAGACAGCAGTTTGATTGATGCGAAGAACCCATGAGAGGCGCAGCCAATTCCTCAGATCTGAGGGAACTATGTTCCATTGATAAATAGATGTACCTGTTACTATTTCCATCCTGATTTCAATATTAATTAAACGAGTTGTTGAAGAAATGTGAAACAGCAGTTGTCCAAGAAAAATTCGAAGGTGTTGATTACTCTTTACAACAGGTGACAGGTGGAAATACTCTGGCGCTGACTAAGGTTAACCGGCAATACCCTGCTGGCGCACGGACCAGATCGGGTTGACTTGAGCCCCCCTGACAAGTTGCCAGCGTCTAGCACCCATTATTACGACCCCTATAGCCTGGATAGCAAGCTCTTGATGGCGTCCTGAGTATGTGTTCGTAGGTCATTATATTCTTAGCAGAGATATTGACTGATTTGTTGAACCATAAACTAATATTGCTTGTTGAATCATATTAATCACTCAGCCTCTTCATGCGTTTAACGCTCAGGTACATATGCCATACCCAAAGATACACAACAGTTACTTGGATAGGGAGATTAGGGGGTTTAGTAGCTATAATCGCTGATGCACTTCCGTAGCTTTCCTCTCTCCTTTAAGCGGTGACAGTTTAATCTGAACTTCAGGCGACCGTTTATAGCTGAACTCGTACAAGGGCATTGTTCTATATTTTTTTATTGAACTGAAAGTTCCTTGGTAGGTCCTCACTGACTTCAAAAGATGATTCGTATCTCCCCCTGAAATTTTACTATAGTTATATGGCCATCCCTGATACCAGCTATTTTATCAGGCAAAGAAAATTGGAATTTCTAGATAAACTCATGGTGCATGTGGACGACTGTCTCCCTATGTCAACGACTCCTTGATCTGCGCTGCATTGGAAATATCGTGAGCGTCTACACGAAGCGCATGGTAAACACGAAGTGCGATGCAAATGGATCACTGTACCGCCCACATTCCCGCAATTCTACCATATCCTGATATACGTATCTCCTATTTCAGATCTGCTTCCACTTCTTGCGTGCGATCTCTCTCATGGCACACGAAGGATGGAACGTAGATTTGGAATGATTGGTGGCTCGACGCCTCCTACGTAGGTTATCGCGACTTGTCGTAATGATCGTTACGGCATTTAACTTCTACTCCAATGATCACCAATGGCGTTTATGCATATCTAGAAGCTACTTGGGACCGCGGAGGCTAAATTTACGTGTTCTATCTGCTCTTCTTTTCATGGGGATGCGAGAAGTTGAGCCTGCAGTCTAAGTTGGATTGGCAGAATTTATTACAAGCGCAACTGGGTTCATATGCACTTAGATGATCAAGTTATATACTAGCTGAAAGCTCGATCAAATATACCACTTGCGCCCGCAGAGCAACGTCGTGGCAGCATCTCTAACAGCACAGCAAATAAACACTGGAAGTATCTTATTGTTCATGACAGATTGATACCTGGGAGGAGTATAAATCATTAGACGGCCCACGCTGCCAGTCCTACTTTCGTCATGGCAGCCGATTCTACAGAAGCTATGTTCGAAGGCTCAAAAATTGCTGAGAAACCTATATTCACATTTGATAAACCTCGCTTCCTCGTACTTCTTCTATTCGCGACTCCAAGTATTGTCGTGCTCTTCAATATCTTATACCAACAGGTTCGTCTCAACCATATACTGTAGATTTTCTCCCAACTCTTCATTCTAGTTCAACAGAAAGAATTACAATTTACCTCCTGTCGTCTTCCATTTATTTCCTTTCGTAGGGTCTGCAATTTCGTATGGCAAAAATCCGGTAAAGTTCTTTGCGAGCTGCCGGGAAAAAGTGAGTCGTCCGAAAATATGAAATTAGCTTTAATTGACAAGAGACAATAGTATGGGAATGTATTCACGGTTGTAATGCTCGGAAGGAGATTGACAGTTGTCTTGGGAGCCAGAGGAAACAAATTTGTTCTTGGGACAAAATCTGCAATCTTCAACGCTGAGGATGCATATAGGGTTCGTCTATTCTCAAATATCATAAAACTCTACTTACTATTATAAACAGGACTTTGCCACACCAGTCTTCGGGAAAGATGTTGGTTACGACGTTCCGAACGAAGTATTTATGGAACAGAAACGCTTTCTTCAATTTGGGCTTTCAACCACCAATTTTCGTGCATACGTTGGTATGATCGAGGACGAAACACAACACTATATTCAGACTAATTTCATCTTTGGTGCGGTAAACTCTAGGGAGGAATGGAGTACCTTCGATTCCAACTATGTCATGTCCGAAATCATCATTCTTACCGCCACACGTACACTACACGGAACGGAGGTCCGTGAAAAACTCGACGGATCAGTCGCGAGATACTATAGCGATCTCGACGGGGGTCTTGGTCCAATTAACTTCCTCTTTCCTCATCTTCCGCTCCCGAGCTACTGGAGACGAGATCATGCGCAACGAGAGCTGAGCAAGTTTTATATCAGTATCATTCGCAAACGCAAAGCTGACACTTCAGGGGACTTTGAAAATGACTTGATGGCTGCTCTCATAGAACAGAGGTATCGCGATGGAACGCCCCTCAAAGAGCATGTAATCGCTCACTTAATGATTGCTCTTCTTATGGCTGGACGCCACACCAGCTCTGCTACAGCATCTTGGATTTTAATTCACTTAGCTGCCAATCCTCATATCGCAAACGCACTATATGCTGAGCAAGTCCAGGTCTATAGGAGTCCGGATAATACTCTACGCCCCATGACTTACGATGAAAATCGGCAACTTCCCCTTATGAATTCCGTCATTCGAGAAACTTTACGAATTCATCCACCTATTCACAGCATTATGAGATACGTGCGACAGGATATAGCTGTGCCAGTTGTGATCGGCACCCCTCCTCGCGAGATATTTAACGCTACCGACGATATCACGTATGTTGTTCCAAAAGGTCACCATATTCTTGCGTCGCCTGCTATTAGCCAGAAAGACCCTCAAATTTGGCGAGATGCTAGTAGCTGGGATCCATATAGGTGGACAGATCCAAAGGGCGTCGCCGCCGAAGCTGGAAGAGTATACGAGAGTGAAGCTGCAGAAGAAAATGATACTAAATCTGAGTACATCGGCGTGGGCTCAGATAGCCCTTATCAGCCTTTTGGCGCTGGAGGACATAGGTGTATTGGGGAGCAGGTACCGTTTGCACTCTAAATTTAACTAATACTCCTGTTGACTGACGAAAAAAAGTTCGCTAACATGCAGTTAGCAGTTATTATCGGGACTTTCATTCGTAATTTCGAATTGCGAGTTGCCAGCATTCCAGAGCATAACTATTATGTAGGTGCTCTTATTTATCTTCTCTGCGTCGATTTTCTAATCATGGTTTGCGTAGACCACGGTTACTCTTCCGATGGATGGCTACATTCAGTTCCGACACAGGAAAATTGATTAGCAGAGAGTAGATTACTTTTATTCTGTATTTGTAGCCGCTGAAATCTCACCCAAATCTACTTCGTTATCGATAATGCTTTCAGATTGCACTTATATTTGTGCTAAATATATGAATTGGTAATCTATTTTTATTGGTGTGTTCTTCTACGATAAAAAATTGACCTGGGCTCCCTCGGACAAGTTATCATCGTCTGAGAAGTCAACAGAATTAGTAGCCTGATGGACATTAGAAGTTAAAGGCCTACTTGATAATTTGGGCGAGGTACCCCGTTGTCGCGTCGAAGTTCAACTTCTCGAATAATTGTTGCAATAATAGTCCCCAATTGCACATAAGCAAACTAGGTGTACTGGACAGTCAAATCGTGTTCAAGAGATTTTAGATGTGGATCGCACTTGTTCACCTATACAGCGATGTTGACCAGAGCCAAACGGCTGGAATACACTTTCAGTACCTTTCTTGAGCCCAGAAAAGCTACTAGACACGAAATCACTATCGATCCACCTATAGGGATCCCATGTCTGGGGAGATTTCCAAATGTGAGGATCCATCTGGCTGACCGCAGGAGATGCTAGGGCGTAATGACCACGTGGAACCGTAAATATGTCGTTTAATGAAGAAGGCACTAGCACATCTTCACGGATGTAGCGCATGATACTGTGAATAGGTGGGTGCAGACGTAGGGTCTCTGTGATAACTGCGTTCAAAAGAGGCAGCTTCTTCAGTTCTTCGTATGTCATCGAACGAAAGACGCCGCCCTTCGTACAGAAGAATTCCAGCTGTTCTTCGTAGAGAGAATCTGCTACGTTTCTATTATATGCAACATGGAGAAGAGCCCATGCGCCGGTGGAAGCACTCGTGTGCTGACCAGCCATCAGAAGCCCAATCATCATATTTGCAATTTCGTGGTTCCGCAGCGCGCGTCCGTCCCGATATTTCTGACCAAGAAGAGATGAAATCATGTCATTTTCACCGTGCGATGAGCTGGTCCTACGTTTCTGAATGATGTTGATAAAGAACTGGCTCATTTTCTTCTGAGCACGATCGCGTCTACGATAACTCTCTAGCGGGAGGTTAGGGAAGAGGAAATTTAGGGGAGTAAATCCCCCATCGAGGTCTTTGTATATGGTTGAGAACGTCTTGTCAAGATTGTCACGAACCTCCCTGCCTTGGAGAGTACGTGCAGCAGTGAGGATTGTGATTTCTTCCAGTACTTTCAAGACGTCGAAGCTACCATATTCGTCTGAGCTCAAGGTTTTGAGAGAGAGAAACGCCTGATCCGTTTGCAAATATTGGTGTACCTCATCTTCAATCATACCGACATACACACGAAGATTTTCGCCCGTCAAACCGAACTTCAGAAATTTTTTCTGCTCCATGAATACATGGTTTGGAACATCATATACGACGTCCTTTCCAAAAACAGGGGTAGTGAGATGCTGCTTGATGCTTAAAAATAGTTTCAAAATTTGGAAAACAGTGAGGACTGACTTTATACGCGTCTTCTGCGTTGAAAATAGTTGATTTCCCGCCTAGAATGAAACGGTTTCCAGCAGGGCCCAGGGCAACGGTCATCCTTCGTCCTAGAAGGATGATAGTAAATATGTCTCCGTACTGAACCCTCTATTAGATATATAACTATATAAGCTATACTTGAACAGTACACGCACCTTTTCACGACATTGAAGAAAAAAATTTACTGGATCGCGTCCATAAGATATGACAGAGCCTATAACGGGCATCCAGTGAAATACAACCGGTGGTAATGACCTATTGGCAGGAAGCAGCTTCCACAAGTTTTTGATTAGTCGATGTTCGGAATCAACTGCAGTGGACGCTGGCATACAAAATGCTGAAGGACATTAAGAGAAATCGCGATAATTAGCACGAGAGCCAGAAGAATGGCCATTCGACCGCAGTGTGCCATGCAGTCGTATAAAGACAGCGAGTTTTCCATAACTGCAAGGGAGGACGTTTTTTTAGCTGAGATGCTGTCGCTCTATGAGGCATTTATGAGTAAAGTACGACCAATTTGATTTCGTGGGATTAAGCAGCGGCTTACAAGTAGAAAGGATTCTTTCCAGCTACGACAGGTGGGCAAGTAATTCTAGGACTCTGCTACTATCCTTGAGCTCGAAGGCAGTTCAAAGCTGGTTCGAAGATTGGAGCAAAAATGGAACTCCGGCCCACGCCAGATGCCGATATACTTACTTGCACAATGTTTGGTTACGATGGTGAAAGACTTCGAGCTTTAAACTCCGACGCCAATATCTCTTCTAAATGCCACAACTCCTTATGTCGAGGCAGTAACTTCCGAGTATCACGGTAGAGACGTCTTTGCTACTCACTTCCTCGAAAGGCACTGATACGGAGCGCCATCAAGGCAGATTGACCGTCCTATCCCCAAGATCATCAATATTATAAGGTAAGGAGTGGTTGAACTAGTATGTGTGGTACGTTCCTTGTGATTAACCGCTACATTAACAGTAGACGCTTATGGCCCCCTGATCCTCTAATGAATTAGCTCAATCATTTCAATGTTCCATCTTGACATGCTCCCTAGATGGTGGGGTGTCGTTGATTTTACCTCCTCGGTGTACCTTGAACTTTCTCCATCTTGTGGAACTTTGACGCTCACTTAGAGTTATTGATAAAAATTCACTGGTTTGTAGAATTCGCGAGTTGCAGCTTCCGAAGCAGCCCGTTTGCTTACATCTTTTATCACAAAAAGATGAGCTCCCATACCATCGTTCTTCCCCCAGCAGTGGCTGCTTTCATAGCAGGGGTCAAACCCGCTCTCAGCGTACTTCTTCTTTGTGCAGTATGGCTAGGTGTTACCATCCCACTTCTCTTTGTTCTCTTTTATTTCTCTACCCCATCTTCGAGGCGCAAGCCGCTTTTTATATTCAACGCTATATCTGTATTTATTGGGATTCTCATGGGGGCACTGAACGTCGGTATACTAGTAAGCATCCAATTAACGATCTTACATCCAACTGACTCACAAATACTTCAAAGTTAACAAGCATTGTGGACCCCGTTACAGGCGTTAGTCGAGGAGCCATGCTATTTTACACATTTATGACAGTCACTGTGGATATTTTCATCGATTCCATTCTCCTTTTCCGCGTCTTTTCAGTCTTCCCACTGTCAGGAACCCGTAAACGCTTATGGTTCTCCATATTTATACCTCTTATTCTGTTGAAAATCGCCAGGATCACCAACGTTGTCGTATTTATGGTGGACTATGCACATAGGACCCAGAGCCTTAATAGTTCAGCCCAATTGGGCCCAATATCAAGAAGCTTGCCAGAACCAAAGATAGGTTGGGGATTACAATTAGCTGATAATATGTCAGTACCTCCTACATCTGTTTCATCTCAATATCAAAGTGATGATTATCTTCGATAGTTCTTGTTCTGCAATATTCCTCTGGCGTCTCAACCAAGGAAGGTCTCTCTTAGCTCTCATGCGTGATGATAACGGGCGAGGTAAGGATAATCAATATATTTTTTGAATAGCGACAGTGATGAAACCTCCGAATAGCTTCATACCCTGCCACATTACGGGCTCTTTTTTGGATCTCCGTCTCCAATTTCGTCTTCCCCTGCATGTTCGCCATCGCACAGTATATTCTGATTTTCAGGGATCCGAATCCTAACCATTATCTTATCGTCTTGATATCTAATATCTACGTTGCCATTATTGGAGTCCTCTTTGCCACAGTCTGGGCCGCTACCAACTCTACCAATGCATCCAGCTCTACGCTAAATCTGGACTCGAACATGCCCTCCATCCAATTCTCACCAAACCCGGAGACAACAGTGGTTAGCTCTGGTAGGTCTGGAAGGACAACACGAATGGTAGAGGAAAGCTTTGGTGTTCGTAGCGATCTTGCCTTGGGCCGTTTTCAGGAAAAGAAAGGAAGCAGCCTCGGAGGGGTCTAATTGTAATTATTTTAACCTCATAACGACGCAATTCATTTATTTATCTTTTTTCTTATTTAATTGTTTTAGTGTACAATTACAATTTATTCCTCCAACATAGAAGTAATCAGCTACAGCCTTGTATTATTCATTGACGGGAAGATCTTGGTTGAGCCTATGATAGCATTTAATGTACAGATAAATCCAGATAATCTGCACAAGATCGGCTATAATCAAACCTATATGCATTCAGCTACGTGTACCTACACGCCGGCACTAAAGTCTATCTACGCGCCTGATCTATGTAATAAAGTATTTTATAGAGTATACTAATTAACATATGAACCTAAGACTATAGTAGCATCAGCATTATGACAGTTTAGTCTCCAAGTTTTCTATCATTTTCATGGGTTTCTGGGTTTCAAGAAACCACGAGACTCAGAAACTAGGAAACTCCTACTAAATGCCAATTTGAACATGAAGTTTATTGTATTTAATAACTAGTTAAATATTTATGAGTATATAATGGTCAATGAAATGGTTAATAAAAATACAAGTGAAGCATGGGTCCTGTGGTTTTCCCAGATTTCTGTTGGTTTCATTAGTATTTGTATCATCTTATTGAGCCTGGTTTCTTGAAAAAAAGACATAGATCTCTCAAATCTACAGGTTTTGTGGTTTCTGTCAGTTTCCGGTCAGCTTTGTTTCTAGGTTGAGAAACTGTTGGAATATAAATTGTAATTCAATCGATAAATTCCATGATTCCTAATTAGTATTAAATCTATGCCACAAGTATGTACCTTATGCTATGGAACTGTTTTAAAGTAAATAAAAAGCGCTCGAATTATGTATTTAAACATGTAGTAAACTAGGAAAACAATTGCGCGTTTACAACGCAGTTTCCACATATTCGAGATTGCTTAGGTCACTTCAACAGAAACCTGTAGAAATTGATTAGCTTAAATACTAATGCATAATTAGCCAAATCGGGATGTTTATGTAAATGTTGGCGCACATAATTAGTGATGTGAAAGGCTCGGCCTCAAGCCGCAAGCCGAGCCGAGCCGAGCCGGGGTAGCCTAAGCCGTGTGAAGCCGTGCATTAGGGCTTCTACGGCCTACGGCTCAGGCTTGTAATTTTTGAGGCCGTAAGCCTCGGCCTAAGCCGCGGCTTTTTGATAGTAAGTGTGAGTAAGCCAGTGACCACTTACTGAGAGAACTGGTTGTGCTGTGCATAAAATTTGATAACATGAGTTATCTATAGGCATCTCCTGCACGTGTGCTATGCTATCAGGGGAAGTAGATACTTAGTTATATCAACATTTAATACAAAATTTGACTGCTTATAGCCTTACTTCCTAACTAGGCATACCTAGTAACAAGCCGCGGCTAGTGTTGCCACGGTTCGGCTAGGTTCAGTTCAGGTCGGTTTTGACCGGCTTAAGGGTCTTATCGGCTTAGAAGCCGGACTGAACCGTAGAAATAGAATGGTTTCGGCTCAGTTCAGCTTATAGTCCGGTTAAGCCACGGTTCATGCCTATATATAGTAATAGTGAAAGATACTACAGGCGTTTTGTAGAAATATTTAACATATCCAACCAACCA
>ML213609.1:318515-350790 GCA_004379715.1 Crucibulum laeve | reverse complement strand
TCACTTCTACAGTTTTATTACTTCCAGTACTTTAAATGTCAGTAGTAACTTGGCTGAAATTTAGTCTTTATTATTTCTTTTTCAGTTCGATATTAACTGTATTAGTACTTCTATTACTTTTATCAGTCTATTGATTGTATTAATACTTATTACTTACTTTACAGTGACTATTCAAGGCTTCTATGATACTTTATACAGTATTTTAACAAGTAAATCAAATGCATAAACATCTATATAGCATTTTAGTACTTACGTGATAATTTAGCTAGTCTAGAGAGTATAGAGCGATGAAAAGAAAGAAATATGTTGTCTGTGTCCTAATGTGGTAGCGAGCCGCGGTTTAACCGGTTCAAACCGGTCCAGAGCCGACAAATGAAGAAGCCGAGCCGTCAGGAGCCGTTAGCCGAAGATGCGGCGCGGTTAGGGTATTTTACGGCTCGGCTCGGTCGGTTCACGGTTTTTGACCCGAACCGTGGCAACACTAGCCGCGGCCCAGGCCTAAGCCTACCCCAAGCCGGCCGTGATGACGGCTCAGGGCTCGGGCTTCAGATTTCTGAAGCCTAAGCCGCGGTATTGAAGCCGAGCCGAGCCGTAACAACACTACACATATCATCAATGGAAAGATCAAAATGATCTACGGTTTTTCATTTATCAGTCATTATATGTCAAACATTCATGCAGTAGGAGGATTGTAAACTTATAATGAAGTCGCCTAATTACTTGTGTGCCATTTGCGTGTCAAGGCCACATCAATCGCGTCAGGTGCGCGGCAGTTCCGCGCCGCCTGTATCATTTTCTCTTGGCCCTGTCTATAATATACAAACATCCGTATAAAGGTACAGCACCCGTTACATGGCAGTTGTGAGCTACGTATTTCATTTTATGCATGTATTCCTTTCCATTGTGAGGTCTCCATCCACATTAATAATGGACACAGTGATGTCTGTTGTGAGCTCAAACTCGCTGGCCATGCCTGATCCTATATTTTCAACTTTCAGCTTTTGCATACTGATTATCAGCCTACATGCCTAAAAGTGCATAAGCTAATATGTTTTTTGGAAATAAAATACATAGAAGACGTACTGCAATTGAGAATAAACTTGATGGCCATCTGAGTGGACAAAAATAAGCAGAGATGTCGTGATTATTGTCTGAAAATTAGCTCACACGAATATGATATGCCCTCTGACGGCATTATTGACATATGAGAAAGGAACTGTTATTCCCATAATTGCTATGTAAAGCTTAATCAGCGGAATTTACAACAATGAACTACTCCTTACCAATGATCAGGGCAAACATCCATCCCCCTTCACGTACAACCATACGCACAACTGGAGCTTGACCAAATGCGATATGACGCTTAGAGAATGCTAACGCCCAGACAAAAATATGCATTGCGCTAACCATGGCACTTCATCCTTGAAGTTAGCAATGTCGTTTTGACGAGATGAGAGCGAAATAACACACCCCATATATGCCCCTTCATGATGCCTACCCTTCATATTACAGAAGCCATCGAAATCATGAGCATAGCTTTGTGCCGAAATTACTCCACTATATCCTAAGTGAAGAAAAGATATAAAAATCAACACGAATGCGATTGTTCTTGACTGGTTGTACAAGGCATATACTGGCAGACATCAGACTCAGTACTCCATTGAACTTGGCATGCTCTAGACTGTGCTCACCTCGAAGCATAATGACAGTATCAAGCGCTCGCAGCAGAATACTACAGCAGAGAAACAAAGAAACAAACCAAGCCTTGCAAATACTTGCCTCGACAGGAACGCGAGACTTGGCAGTCATCAAAAGTAGGAAGTCGGTGCTGTCAGAAAGTTAGGAAACATCAACGTGGAATAACCGTGCGATTTACCATTGTGAGATCAGGCCAAAATATCGCGAAAACAAATATATAAATTTAACGTTGCTCCTGGGCGTTCTGAAGTGACATATTCTGTCAGTCTTTGATCTGCAGAATTATCAAGTGAACACATACTTCCATACGTAACGGTATTCGCTTGGACACGTGAGTATATACTCTAATAATAGAACTATTAAAGATGCCACTGTAGAAATTGTATCACGGAATCGGCAGGCAAACAACAAGCAAACAAATAGGCACATACGCGAAGAATATGGACGAAAGTCGACGGCCATTTTGAGAGCTTGATTATGACTTGGTAGGGAATGAAAGGTTGCTCAGCGGGCGCTATATATACGCGACAAGTAACCCAATATAGAGGTACACGTTGCTATTGGATGATTAGCTCAATTGACTTTCTCAGGGTGAAAGTTAGGTGGCATCTTGCAATTTCGGGCTCCGAGTGGCTTAGGATATTCGAGTGCCATTATATCGTTGGTCTAGTGCCCGGAACAGAATAGTAAGCTACTGATTGATTTATTTCGATGGCGGCTCACTAATTACTGCCGTCGATTAACACTTCCGTCAAGGGGGACCGATGCTGATGGATACTAGAGGACCCTGGTAACCACAAACCTTTAATTCACAGAAAGAATGCTTGACGCGGGCGGCCACGGAATTGCCGCGTACCTGGTGCGATTGATGTGGTGATGCGCAACTGACGCACAATCAAACAAGCAACTTTATTACAAATTGACAACCCTCCTACCGCATATATGTTTGACATATAATGAATCTAATACTCACTTTTGTTAAACTAAAATAACACTATTAAGGTGAATGAGGAATTTGATATAATCACTGCATGGAGTAACTCGTATTCAAGACTACTGCTGACATTTTAAGCCAAAGTAGTGGTTCTGTTCTGAGAATTGTTTGCTCTTGGTTTAGTTGCTCAAATTATTAGCCTACTTAAAAAATTAAGGAAATCAATTGTATGTCATCTAGGTGACTTCTTGGACCGTCTAACATGAAATTAAGAAGCAATTGAAGAGCCCTCCACTGAGGATGAAGAGCAGAGTTGATTCCCTCTGTAAGACTGGATTACCATATTTATATATGTGAAGAGAATGTGAGAATGAATTAAGAATGGTGAAGCTTGAAGTACTACAGCAATACAGCAACAACAAACTATAGCATAAGTTTATTAATCACTAGGCAGAGATTAAAAATCATTCAATTATCTTCGACCATTTTCTAACTTTTCAGTCAAATGCCTTCATCCAACTGATTTGAAAACTCAGGTTAAACTCCTTATCTATTATCTCTAATTTTTAACTTCCTCTATTCTTCATTATATTTGATTGACATGACTGATGCGCAGTTGACGCGCCAGCTAAGGTCTCAACCAGCTCATCGAGACGCCTTCAAAAAATGCTTTTATAGTTGTTACCTACCAGTATATGTATTAAAATGCTTCAGAAATGAAAATGAAACCTACATTCATAGTGTTGTTTCAATTTTTGTATACAAGGCTCGCAGATATTAGCGTATATTTGTTCATACATGCTTCTGTACTGGCTAAGATATCATATATTACACATATAATGATGTAAAAGATTATACAATAGTCAAAATATGCATAAAATATTGGTTAGAAAGCTTCGATACAGTGCGCGTCACGAGTGTCAGGTCCGGGTCACTTTTCCTGTGCCCCTTCGGGAAAAGAATAGCACAGGCATCAATATCTAAAGGACATATGATTCGCTTCGAGCAAGAAAAAGAGAGCAAAAGTTTGTTGTAAGTTGGCAACAACAAGAAGCTATGTTGCTTAAATCGCCTAAGCCAACGAAATGTAAATATTTGGGGTGACATACACGCTGGTAGAAAGCGGACTTGCTTGTCAGAAATCCACAATTGTATGAGGTGAAGCATTGACAGCAATCTGCAAGACGCAACGCTACCCCAGCAAGCGCCGCCCGGATGGCACTAAACACCCGCAGCTTGCTAGCAGCTCATCCATTGCAAGCATGTTACTGCATGCAAACATCTTAAATTTAATAGGTGCAATGACGGCACCTTCACATCTCCACAGTTTTTCGAAATTTCAAAGGGGAGCAACAGCGTATATCGACGTCACCCCTCCGCTTCAGGGTTCCGCCAATTTCTTAAAGAATTTGCTTGGGTGTACATAGTTGGAATCGGCCATTATATGTTGTATAGCCGTCGAGGTGATGGCAAAAAGCATAGTGGAACCTCAGGGCTGTTATATGCTCCCTGAGTATTTAGCACAAGGACGGCGTAAACCAATGTAATTCAGCTATGGCGACTTTCAGAGACTATCCGAACATCCGTCCCTTAGGAAATATCAAACAACGATGCCTTCTGCTTAAAGAAACACTTCAACCAGACTTCTAGCCATTACCTAACTTACCCAACCAAACAATCATTCACAACTGCAATAGAATATTCGCTGATAAGTCTATGTGTGTTTGAAGAAGGATGGCCAGCTGGGAAGCAGTTCAAAAATAGTTAAATTGTAACCAAGCGCTATCACTCACGAATCCAGAATACACTAGTGTCTGGACTGGAACATCCGCCTACAGATGTCGAGCTGCTGACCAAACATGTAGGATTTCCGCTATAACCAAACGACGAAGGATTGTTTTGAATTGCGGTGAAGAGCCTTACGAAGTAATGTATAAATGCAGTTCGAATAGTAGAAAGCACGTGCTTACCTTTCAAGATTTACAAACGCAAAATTTGTTCCGTTTATTTCCTTTGATTGGCGAAGGTAGGAAAAGACTTCATTCTGCAGTGCGTTCGGATTGGAATGGGAGCGATACATCTTCAAAATGGAAATGATAAAATAGGGATCACAATTCATTCAAAAAGGCTTACTCCATGAATAAGAATGTTCTTTGCTCCGTGGGCTTGTAGCTCCCCAAGTTTATCCAACTTCAGTGGATCTAATCAGTATGGAACGAGCTTTCTAAGAGACCGCTAAACCACTTACATAGGTATTTGTCGCACGAACCCAGTCACCACCGCCTGTACATGTTATTGAGTGCCTTTGATTTAAGATGATTCATAGAGCCGCACCTATTTCAAACTGGCCCTCGTCACTATTAGCCACATCTATTAGAATGAGCGAAGCCGTTTTTCAATAATAGATACGGACTTTATGCCAAAAGCTACGGTGAAAAGAGTCTGAGATGGAATAAGGGCATCCAGGAAACGACCTTGCTGCAAGAACAAGCTCGTTTCTGCAACGAAATCAGTCCTAGGAACACCCTAATTATGAATCAGTTAGTGTCCGGATGAAAGGCACTGAACAGAATCACCGTTTTATTAGCTGGTGACGTGGTATTCCAGGCAAAGTTATCAATAATAGCACCTCCCCATGCATACTATTGTTGTTATATTATTAAAAAGGCCGTGCGAGTGAATTGTGTTTGAGATGGCTGACATTCAACAGCTTAGCAGATAGCGTGTTTGCAAGATCTTCCACCCAAATGAACCCGTTTGTCGCCCTTCTGTTTGAATTTAACCGTGAACCTGCCGATGGTGAAGGTGGCCACATAATCGGAGGTAGTGGGACAGTTCCGTTGGCTGATATTAGAAATATCCAATGAGAAACTGCATCGTAGAAGCTTAAACTGCACTATACCTCCATTCGATGTCCACGAGTCACCGAAAGCAACAATCGTCCTTTCGGAATGTGGTGACATGGCAGCAAGATGAAAGATAGAATTCCAAAACATACCTAGTTGCACTAAGGTTGATCCCAGTGTTAATCTCCGTAAAATTAGTTGAGTTCAATGCACCGCATAACGGCTGGACCGCTAGAGTCAGAGGTGACGTGATATTGAGAAGGATAGGGAAATTTGCCGCAGCACAAACAGAGGCCAGACATAAAATGGCACCTAAAGAAGCAGTATGGACCATCATAGCGGGGGGTAACAAACAATGAAAGGCGGAGACACCCTCGTAATGTTGACGTATAATATACCGGAGAAATGCTATTTTTGTAGCTGGTCATATTCATGCCACCTGACAGCTGAGAATAACTTCTGTTCTGTTGCGCGGGCCGTGCAAAATTTAAGGCCCGAGTTAAAGAAACGCTTTTAAATAGCATAATATAACATTCAGCTTCATATTAAGGACAAGCAATCAGCGAGTTTCATTGAAATTGGAAGGGCCTATACTTCTGTTATCCAAGTTCACAAAAGCTCCAATAGTCGCCGGTGTTCCAAAATACCAAAATGATCGCAATCCAGTGTTACGACCTTAGCGTTAGGAAAGACCGATAACATTCCCAAATCGGACATTTGATCGCGAAGTTCAGGTCCAAGGAGGCTAAGAACCCCGTCTGTCGCAACATAAAGAGTAATAGGTGCCTTAACCTCTCTCATCCAATCGTTGAAAAGAGCGCGAGACCATGTCAGTCTCCCACTCTGGGAATTCATGACATAAAAGCGATCGCTGAACATGAATTCCATGCTTCTTCGCATAATATTCTCCGTGTTTGTGACAAGAAGATGACCTATTAGTGGAGATGGAGAGCCTTCCAGAACTTCCATCATAAACTGCCCAAATTGCCGCATCAATGCACCGAATGAGAATTTAGCACGGAAGCAGAGAGCAGTAATTGCTTTGATAGTGTGTTCATGAAATTCGCGGAACCAGATGTCACTCTTAGTGTCCACTTCCTCAGGATCAAAACCCTGTAGAATCATTGTAGGGAAGTGGTCCAAAAGCACGAGTTCAGAGACATCGTCGCCATGTTTTTCGAATTGCAGGACCAGGAAGAAAAGAAGGAGACTCGATCCGCTATATGCTCCCAATCGGTAGGGGCCCGTGGGTTTCTTTTCCTGCGAGACCATCACATCAATTCCAACGTCGTAGGCATACAAAGAGACTCGTACTTTAATCTTTTTCATATAGAATTCCGACCACGTTTGGATTGACGAGATGGGCGTATCGTTAGTGACCTGGATGGCCCAAACCGGGCCAGTACATCCTTGTAGTGGTGCAAACACTCCTATGATCCCCGGGGCACCTAAACAATAGATTAATTCATATTCGAGTATAAACAAAGGTGTCAGACTCCTTTACCGTGGATCAAAATTAAAGGCTCTTGATGTTTGCGCGTCGTCCCACGAGTAATTTCAACGACGGTGTCATTTGATTCTGGAAGAGGTTTGAATGTCAGACCGTTCGGTTCATATTCTTCTACTTCTCTAAGAGATATATGAGACATCAAAATCGCTTCGTGTATATAGGCTGAAAGTTTCGCAATCGAAGGATATAGAAAAATAAAGTCTGGATGCAGAGCACGAATGGATTCGACAGAGAGCAATCCGGAATGCTGTAAGGTTCGAACGATAGAAGTACGAATGGAGATTGCAGCAAGGCTTACGAAGCGTCAGGCTCAATAGAAATTCAGGTAGTTGTTTCCTCACCTATCAGCGCCAAATCGAAAAATGTTGTCATCTTCGTTTATCTGCTGTTGAAGTATTTCTGTTACCACTCCTTTAACGAACGTGGAGATGTCGCTGATATCATGGGATCGAAGTGGGGGAATTCCGGATAGAGTCGCGTCATCCACTTTGGCATATATATTTTCGATCTCTAAAGTATACTTGGTTAGAATAGCCTGACGTCGAACGGTCCCTTTAGCAGTGGTTTCAAAGGGTTCTTCAGGGCAAACAACGAGAATCATCTAAACGAAAGTACTTTTAATTGACCAATACATGTCAATAAAGCATAAATCGATCACTTCTTTGAATATTCGGGAGTGTTGAGGGGAGGTTCGATTTACATTGGCCACTGTATCCCTATCCCGGCGTTGTCAGTAGCAGTGTGCCGAGGATGAAATAGGTGCTCACCAAATCAGGTTACGATAATCCTCCAATAACCTCTCATCATTGACATCAAACAGATAATCAGAAGAGGGCCGAACCAAAACCCCAGCCTGAAATTTCGATCGGCCAAACATGATCGCAAATGAAATTTTTTGATCTTTCATCAACAAAATCTCTGGGCTTTATTGAGCAACTATAAATATTTTAGACGCAGCCACTCACCAATGGGATGGGGATTTGTCTAGATTTTCCGTCTGAATATTGTTCAATTTACAAAAGTGAAGATACTTACCTTTTCCTTCATCGACAGAATCATCATTATTAGCTCCATGTACAGTCCCATTGTAGTTGAGTACAACTCACACCAGTACTGTGCGTGATTTGGTCGTCTAAAGAGAAAGTTAGCTAGTACAACGTTACAAATTCAAAAAGATGTACCTGCTCTTCCATATGTTGTGAACAGATTACGATTCTCAGGATGGAAGATAATTAAATCTTTCGTATCAAACGACGGCACACCATCGATTATGGTGGTCAGATTGGTAGGAGAGTGTAATGTACTTTCCTGCAATATGTATTCAATTATTTATCATGAACTTGGACATATGTCATGATATAGAAATTTACTTGAATTATTAGTCGGTAGACACCATCGTAGCCATGCTCAGGAATGAACATAGTTTTAATGACATCGGTACGCTATGAATATTAACCGAGTGTGAATGAAAGTAGATTTAGATCAATAAGGTACCTACTTGGAACCATTGCCAACCTTCCTTCAATATAGTCTCTGATGTAGAAAATGTGAATTAATAATCATAATACGATCATACTCATTACGCTTACCCGGAAAAAATACAGTTAACGGTCCCGTTTCAGTTCTGTAGAGAAATTTATGTAAATCGGTTACATATGGATGGAAATAATGAGAATACGTACAACCCAAGAAGATGTGACATTCGAACACCGGACCGAAACAGCAGATCTCCAACGTCTTCTTTCATTGGTCCGCCACCAAATATCTGAACGTTACTTTTATGAGAGAAAGTAAGACAACAAAAATTTTAACGCACGACCAGTGAGAACATTTTAAGCCACGCTATGCTCGAAGGGCTAGAAGACCAAGTCTAGAAATAAAGATATTAAGTGAGTCATTTTCACCTTTATGACCATTATATTACATACCTCCAGCAAACTTGGAACGCAGAAGATCATAGAAGACTTGGTTTCGACAGCACTTGAAAGCACCAAGTCCGCAGAAGGTATAGAAAGAACATTGTTTGGAGGGAAGAATGAGATTGTTAAGCCTAATATTGACTGGATGATTATTAAGCAAAGGAGTTTCTAACAGATTTTGTTACAGTGCCTCACCGATAATGGAATGCTAAGAAATCCCATAAGATCTGTTAAATAATGATAAATATTGAGGATCGTGTAATACAAAGCATTACGAACGATACATGGGAAGTGAATGCGCGGATAGCACCTCGCCCGAGAGGTTGATTCCTTGATGACCTATGGGTATTCTATCAGTGACTTATCAGTTTTGATGACAGTCCAATATCGACATACGTTGAAGAAGACCATATTGTAGTACCATTCTATGCGTAAGTGTAATCGATTTAGGGAAAGATATAGATCCTGAAGAGTGTAGTATAGCGCATGGTGCATCACGAGCAATTTCTAACAAAGGAGGAAGAGATGGTAACCCATCCTCTACGTCAGAGGATAGATCTTCGAAAGTTGGTACTGGAATTAGCGCAATTTCTTGTGATCCCCCAGATGCAAGTAAATGAATTGCTCCTGTGACCAAATCGTATGTTCCTTCATCATCACTGACATACAAGTACCTTGCTCCTGTAGAAGCAAGTAAACGTACAATTGCGGCCACTGAATTCCTTTTCGAGATAGGGAATGGGACGTAGCCTGCAAGTATAATACCGATGATCAGTGAAGAGAAGGTGATCGAATCTACGTGGAAGTGGTTGTAGATTGAGTCGTAGACAAATGCTAATGCATTACGCTCGTACCAATGTTAGCAAGAATGGCTATTACTCGAGAACTGCTATCCTCGTGCAAGGCGACATTCTTCAAGACAAGTTGAGCAGATCTATGGAATTGTTTAATGGCCCGACCCCATGAGATAGTCTGGATACCATTGTGTTCATATCTATACAAAGGATGATCGGCATTCTGACGTCCATTATACTCAATGATTTGGCGAATATCCAGAGAACCGTCATCAGGTGGGAGGCTAAAGTTTGGGCTGGTTCTGTGGGGGAGGCGGGAGAAATGCATGATAGGGAGAATAAACCTGGATGCTTGAGATTGGATGTCAACTTTGGCATCGTACATATACAACTTCCTAATTTACAGGGTCCTTATCTTAAGGCTGCAAGGAGGCAAGCATAAAGCGATCAAGAGACTATAAGTATGCTATGATGGAGGAGCTACGGGCCCAGGATCCGAAATGGTGTTCAGTGGATGGTGTTCGTCGATATTCATAGGCCGACATTCCTTAATATGTACTACACGGACGAAGTTTTAGTTTAGGAGGAACAACGTTCCTGTCAGGATAATTGGATAACCAATACGAATCATGCCATCGTATCCGAGCGCACCGGATTCAGATCCGGGGAGAAGGTGATATCTGTGTACTGGGAGATGACGTGAACCCAGGTGTGGTACGGGGAGGCGGGGAGGGTGGTGTCGGATGACGTGATCATGAAACGGATCACTAAGGATGCTTACAGAAGTAGAAGATGCGGTGTGACTTGAAACGTTGAACTATGAGTCAAGATCCATTATGTTAAGACACCCTGATAACGTCGTACTCACAGAGAACTAAGCTTGGTGAGAAACCAATAGCGCCCTGGTCGGGCAGCATGACGGATAAAGTCCCAAGCACATCCAACCCAAGAATGATACGGCAAGAGTTATCAAGGAGCGGGCTGCGGGGATGGCCAGTGACAGTGGCGTCTCATTAGCGCGCCTCTATATCATGTAGATTTGGTATTCGTAATGTAGCCATACCTAAAGGATCGACAAAAGATGCGACATTCTTACCGCGAGGGCATCGGAACAATCAGAGCCTGCTCGGGTGCATGAAGGCATCAGGGCTAGGATACGGCTGAGACGTCATTCATAAGGTAGGAGCGAATACTAGTACATACGGCATCGTGCAGGGGACATGCATGCTCACGCCCTGTTTGTTTGACGCAGTGCACGTGACAATCGGCACAAGTCTAGTGAAGGTACTAAAAGTCACGGCAGCGTGGCTCGTAATCCGACTATTGCAGGCATCATCGATAGTTGAAGCTGCTGTAGATTAATTCCTAAAGTCACAGCGAGCTGCGGATTCGCACGATGGCGGTTATATGAGGCACTTGCAACCCTCTTTTTCCGAGTCCATGGGTTCGACATATACCACAGATCGACCTACAGCTCGACAATAGCTTCCATGGGAACGCGAGCCAGTTAGAATGTCGATGGGAACCAGCAGCAGTGAGGCAGATACCACGGTCGGCTAGATAAGCTAAGAGATTTATCAGTACCTGGCACTCAAAGCGAGGGCAGTGGTGCTAGGAAGCACTAACATATCACTTCATAACAGAGTCATTAAAGCACGAGGGCAATCAAATACTGAAGATAAAAGAGCCTAAACGATTCCAGCTATGCGTAAGAAACCGCTAATGGCGGCTGACGGGGTGGGACGCACTTAGAATTTGCGCTTTGAGCAGCGTGGTGTCCAATCTCTTAGACGTCAGCATGCCCATCCAGCAAAAAGCGGAGGACTGGGAAGGCTAATCTGCATCTGCGTATCGTCTTTCAGTTTATTAACACTCATTTGGCGTTAATGGGATGCTGGAATGGGGAGATCGGTCATTAAGGGTAAGAGTGAAGAAGATAGGGGCCAAAACGATTGAATCGCAAGCTCATAGTAGCAAGGGTGCAAGGAGCGAAAGAGATGGTTAGACGAAATGAGAATGACTCACGCAACCATATAGTGCCTACACATTTGCGGGTTCTATGCATGAGAAGTGATATGCGCTAATCCTACCGGCTGACTTCGTTCAGGAAGCTTCAAACAACCAAAGAATGAGGCTGGCAGCTGAGTTGGAGGTAAAAGTGAGATTAAAACGATGATTAGCAAAGATAGGCGGATGAAGAGACAATACTTACTAGTTGCCAGTACCCGCTAGATCCTGCCCTCATCCCAAACATCACTACCACCCCTGATTCAACCAAGGGAGTAACCAATGCCAAAATCCATATATATGATGTTTTCTAGATGAAGCTGCCCAGAGTCCTTTCGGTACTAGAGCGAGCAATGGAGGATTAGCGCGGGCAACAAGGATAACGGAGAAGATCGACTCACCCAGAAGATTGTGGGATCGTAGAAGGCATATGATGATGCCGCTTGTCCGTGTAGATAAACCTTCAATACTTGAGGACGATGTCAAGTTCGAACAAGGAACAGAGGAGCGAGGAGTAGACGAAGAGAAATAATCACCACACTAGCTATTCCCGTCCTTTTCCCGCTAAATTAAGCTTCACTTCATTTGTTGTACCGGGGTGCCGAGCTAAATATGAAGATGGATATTAGTAGTAGCAAGAACTCCAAGTAGCAGCGTTTGATATCATCTACAGGAGAACAACATAAGGTTAGCAACGGTATGCATTTGAAGAATATACACGCAACAATGACTTACCCTTGTTTTATTTACATGCATCAGAGGGGCGAATTGACGAGAACGAGCCAATGATCTGGCTGTCTGAGGTCCTGAACCTTCGTTTTGTGCAGCAAACAACTAATTGTGTAATTGAGGGATATGTGAGAAAGTAGCGCGATCCTGATTATCGACGACAGAGCACATCGCGTGCTCGTTGACAATGAGGATGTGACGGAAGTTTCCGAGAACGTCAAGACAAAACATCATCAAACTTCAAAGGTAAATTTTTGAGACTTGGAACTCCGGCAATACACGGCCCGGAGTCCCAGCTACCGCGCAAGACGCTAGTACCAGTCGATACTTCAGAATTATTAAAACACTGTTTCCTCAAGTATAAGGTACTACTTCCACATATGCCGACATAAATATTTATATTCATGAGGTCTCTAAGGTCCCTCCGGCGGCCGTCAAGTGGCGTGCGCAAGCTGGGCAGCTTGACAGTCCGCCTTTCCATACGGCCAGATTCCAGACAGCGCGATTCCAGTGAGATAAAGTGTCGCTGGATTCTCATTATCTAATTTCTATCCCACATTTACAGTAAGATTGGCTCATTTTCAAAATAATTTTCTGATTTACAATGTATGTTTTTCCCTAATATTTCCCCAAACAGAATCCTTAAAAGTTCCAAAAATATTCAACTCAGCAAAAACTGTACTCGGTGTAAATTCCATTTGTAATATGCTAGCAAAATATCTTCAGGCTCTGGCAACTAGTTTGAAAAATATTGAATAGCTCACCAGTGACCGCCTAAACTTAGGCGGTTCCGACATTGATCGACCTAGTGCCGGGGGTGAAGCAAAAGTTGTTGTCCAGATGCGTTCCGCAGGTAGATAGCTGGTTGCAACTACCACCGCACGCGGATCTGTCACAAAATCCAACATTGTTGGTAGCAGACAGGCACTGGGTATCGGGAGCATTGAGACAGGCCGCTCCACCGTTGTAAACCGTGCAATCGCCGCCGCAGACATTCTGAGTCCTTTTATTGCAGTAGGTGACCATGGTATTCAGTGCCGCACGTCCCTGGAGACCATCGGTAATAGGTTCCCCGATGAATGTCAGCTTGGCGTCGGTGGTCGCAATCCAGTGCCTCATCTCGGCTTCGGTCACCAACTTGACCGCAACTCCCTCCAGACCAGTTAGAAATATTACATACATGATGTATAAGTAGTACAGAGAAATATAATCACCTCTGCGACTGCAGTGTCTCTATCGACAATATTTACTGGCTGTTCAATGACGCAACCATTAGGACTATAATATTATATGAAGAGTAAAAAATCAACGGACCACGGCAGGGGTTGCAGTGACGCGAAGGGTCAAAGCAGCGACGATGGCGACTGTAAGAGTAATGAATTGCATGATACTTCTGGATGATTCAATCTCGGTTTACCTTAAGCCTTTATATACACATTGAGATGAGATTTATTAATGAATTTCTTGAGTAATCCGGAGATTTACATCGTTCAGGTGTCGTGTACCATATGGTATACTTGACAGTATCAGGTATTTTTTGCTTCCATTCGGGTGAATCGGGTATGCGGTCTTACCTAAAATCCTATAAACGATGTCTAGAACAAATACATCTTATGATTATGCTTCTAATGCCGTTTTTATTCCATGAAATAGGGAGAAGAGGTCCATTGAAAGCAATCAGGTGCAACGTACAATAGTAATACCGTCCCTCTTTATTCTTCATACTTATACACAGTAGATTAAAGATACAGAGGTTCAGTACGTCTGCACTCATTAATGCTACTAGTACTGAGTGGACAATCTGACAACATTTTGAAGTAGTGTGAGTAGGCGTAAGTAATAAACCATAAGCAAACTTTAAACTAGTCACCTTCGCAAAGGCTTCCATCTGAAGTTTCCGATATTCAAATTCAGTCTACCCGCACAATTCCCTAACTGCTCCACAGTAAATTTGAATAGAATCATCATGTGTCCGATTTTGAAAACCATCAGATTGGATATCTTCAAAGTTTACCATCCGCCATCAGCCCTCCTCGGGAAGAAAATAGCTTGATTAATTGACATGAACTGTGAGTCAGTCTTGTAGTCATATTACTTTTACTTGTATTATGAGAAGTTTTACAAACATGAGTTTCCCTGAAATCTCACTCTGCTTTCGTGTTTATTCTACCAGAAATCCTCCATTAAAATGGTTATTTCCCAGTCACAGCATCATTGGCTAAATTAAGACATCTAACCATGGTACCCGAGACAAACAAACAAACGAAAGAGTAATTAAAAATAGAGCATAATGCTTCACCTAAATCACATGGAACATCAGGTATTTAATGCAACGGAATCAATTGTAATGGCGTTTGCAAAGGAAGAACGTCAGTGGCAGGACGATGTACCGTTGCTATATAACATTCAAAAAGTACAAATAAAAGGGCTTATAAGTTCTCAATTCTTATAATTAATAGTATGTCAATCTGTTTTTTTCTTCTAATAAATTGATAGTCTCACAGACCCTCATGTTGTTTTGGTGCGATAGAACCGGAGATATGTGTCAGACAACATTAAGTAGCGCAGTGTACCGAAGCTGATTCAGAATTCACCAATTCAATGACGGGTTCCTGTCTATAGCCCGTCGACGTGGAAGGAGAACGGCGATTGTAATATATTTATGTTCATGATGGAATTATTGAAGCTAAACGAAAGGACTTTTGCATCCGTCCCACCCGTCGCATTTCGAGTACAGGACATCCAGGTCCAGGAGCCAATCAGAAAGAGCCAGCCGAGCGGCTGGTAACTATTCGTTTTCCAATCAGCTATAAAGGTGCCAGGATTGTAACGACTGACCCACATGATACAATTGAACCTTGGCAAAAATAAAATAACATATGAAGCATTCAGTGAGTGACCGGAGACTAGATGCCCGGTGACAATGGTCGATGTGATCCTGAGTCTTGAATACAACACCATTTTTGAAATCTCCCACCATGATGCCTGGTTTGATGTATATTGGGTATCATCTGCTGCCTCCCTGTCATTTCCATCAGAGCCCTTCGGTGCCTATATTCCTCCGACCTTGTGAGGATGTCGTTGTATGTCCAGCTTCAATGTCTCCCGAATACCTCTGCTTTGGCATAACTGTGGCAGACTCGTCACTCCTCTTCGCTAATTGTTATGATTCATATGCATCCAGTAGCGTATGAACTGTAATGAAATATACCTTGTAAATGAGGAAAAAATGATTAATGGACGGATGTGTGGGCACACAACTTTGTTTAGCACTATTCCGGAACGCTTGTAATAGCTAGACTTGCGGGAGGTGGTCTTGTAAAGATTTCACAAATTTGAAAAGGCTTCGTGAAATCGCTAAGGATATCAAGGCATGTTCGTCGCGTACTGTCTTTGTTGCCACTTTTGCTAATATCAGTTCATTTCTTACTATCATCCTCTACTCTGTCCAACTAACACGCCTTTCCACGCTCTACTCCCTCCTGCTCGTTGTCGACCTAGGTACCAGCTGTAGGTAGGAAAATAGAAGTATATATAATCCTAGAAGACTTGTATACCTAGAAAACAAATGAATATAAAATTTGCGAGCGGCCTCACTTTGTTCCTAACAACCTGGGAATGGAGCTGCTAAGAGAACGACGAAGTATTGAGGAAATGGGATGGAAAATGGCGCGATGAGAACTGTAGGACGAATACTGAGCTGCTGACAGGTCGATAGACTGACGGATGAGATGACGAGTGCACGACGGGCAAGACGGAGACGATAGATGAGGAGAGGACTACTAGAGGAAATGCTAAAATAGTCGCGAGATCGCAACCGAGATAGCTCGACGATGAGAGAACCTAAAGATACGAGACAAAATCTGGGAGAAACGCCAGAAGGTAGCCTAGATAGTGAAAAAGAATTGAGTCGTTTGAATTCGTCGTTGTCCAAAGCGTCACGATTTAGTGGGGAGGACTATTTTCGAATAACTGAGTCCCAGAGAACTTGAGTTTATTCTGTAAAATCGAAATAAATGTCTGAAGTATGTAGGGAGGATGATTGAGTACAGAGAGAGGAGGAAGAGGCATTCTGAACTACTGAACTACGAAACAAAACCTATGTTTTTAAGTAAATAAGAATGTTCTTCAACAGAAAGGAGTAAAGTCGAAATAAAATGTAAAGTTTTGAAGCGAAATGAACATTTGAGCGTCTGTAGACACCAGACTCGCTCAGGGGACTCTATTGATTCGTAGGGAACGCAGGGAGTGTCTTCTGCGCACTGGATCGCAGGAATCCTATCCTAAATAAGTACATAGATGAATAAAATGCGAAAAATACTAATCAAATCAAAAAATGCCCTATCCCGCGATTGAATCCGTTGTTCCGAGCTCAAATAAATGTTCCGCGCCGTTCTGAAGCTTCCTGATGCGTTCCGAACCATCCTAGCTGATCGCATAACGTTCCTACAGGTGAATTTTCGTGTACAGAGCCCAGTGAGGCTCGTCATCGTTTTAACAGAGCTTATAAGTCACCGCTTTCAAATCATCATTGTTGTACGACCTTTCTAAATGTCGACGCTATCTTGACAAAAACTACTACAGTTAAATCATGCACTTGCGTCGTTGACGCCTTCTTACCCGCTTGCTCCGTCTTTCGTCAACTTGCTATGACCATAGAGCTCCTGAAGCTTGATTTCCTCAGCTACCACAACCACGGGTACGTCAACGGTCAATAAAGCTCGCCTTCCAGCTTGATTTCCAGCCACCGCCTCATGTTCGGCCGTTTAGAGGTACATCTTCTGCACATTCCACTTCCTTAACCTAGTCTTTTTGCCCAGCCAACGAAGAGGCTGAGAAAGATATTCTAGGTGCTGCAGAGCACTAATGCAATAACATTCACTGAGGTATTATCGTTGACGAGTGCTCTTGAAAATAAGTTAGCTATGACAATATTATTGTAGTGTTACTACGTGCAACCAATACATAGATTTTAAATAATCTCGCCCATATGAAATACTATGTTAATGTCTCCTGTGTAATGAAGTGAATGGTTTTCTCCTGGAGGGTATTGACGAGACCCGATCTCTGTTTTGATACTCATTAATGATTACTTTGGGACGAAAAGGCTCGATCTAAGCCCCAGCACGAGGACGACAGCAGGAAGTGGAAAAATACAATCAGATATGTACACGTGATAGCATCTCCTCCGCAGCCTTCAATATCCTCTTTGCTCCTAGTTCTCTGCCGCCACACTTTCCCTGGCATAACGCCGCGAGTTGCTTCGCTCTGGTGATGTATTCACTCCCTGAAGCGATTATTTTAATCACCGCCGTCGTCAGTTCCTCTGAGTTAGTGTCTGGGGCAGCTGTTCTATTTCCATATATCCCGACGTGGAGATATTCGACGCGGTTCGCATAATCGTAGCAGTCATACCATCGCGGAAGAACAATATGGGGAGTGCCTGTCCTGTGAGATGATAGTATCAATAAATTAAAAAGAGCAGAAAGAAGAGAGGCGACAAACATGATACCCTCGAAGAAAGAATTCGCACCACCGTGGTGGATCGAACAAATAATATTTCCTTGCTGAAGGATAGCGATAGGATCCACTGCAAGCCAGTCAACAACACGTACGATGCCTATCTTGATCTCGCTCCCTAGCTCTTCTTTGAGTATTTCATCTACTTCAGATCCAGGAACTAACTGTAACTTCCACAAAATCTGCAACGACCGTCCGTGTATCCTCTCGTGCTGAATTACAGCTGAAAAGGCCTTCGCTAACTCTCTAGTATTGGTCGTATTAACAATTGCATGTGTCCCCAGGTTTACAAGGATCGTCCTTCCATTTGAATCTTTCAACCACTGTGCAAGCTCCGCGTCATTGTGTGCCACTGTATGCGTGACAGGGAGGATGAATGGCCCACACAGCGTAATATTTTGTGGGATGACAGTGAGGGGGAAGTCGAGTTCGGGGATCATGGGTGCGAGATATTCGACGTCCTTTTGAAAGCCACCAAAAAGAGGCAGCATTCCGTCGAGTCCAAAAGCTTTTCGCGTGTCATTGATCAATTTCATCCGGGGACAAGTGAGGAGATTGTAGGTCAGAGATAGAGTAAGGATGATGTTAGGGACAACTTGGGACCATTGAAGGGGATATTGGTATCCAGAAGCCATGCTATGCGAGTATTATTCAAAGATGAAGAAAAAAAAAACGATTACAAACGCACATGGAGTAGTTCGCCAGAAAGCGAGGTTGGAGAGTCAGGACGGTGTCTTTCAGGGACATCGGTCCAGCTGCGATATATTTCCGACCGCTTTTCCTGCATCCGTCAATCCCTTGGCTGAACGCAGTATCAATCACAATAGCGGCTGGATCGATATCTTCGATTATACGTATGGCTGAATTGACGCCCATCATGTATTGTTCAGGAGTCCAACTGAAGATGTGCGTGGTAACCACGCTGTAACTCTTTAGAGCGCCCCAAAATCCAGGTGGATGGTCAATAGACCAAGATTTTAGAGAGTCTACTGCAACCATTTTTACTGAAGGTCCATCCACGTTGTGAAATGTGATCATAGAGCCAGCCCCGAGTGTACCAGTGGCTTGAAGGGCATCTTTAAGACCGATAACACGAGATTCAGCATCGATGAACGATGCAAAATGCACATTTACATTTGGTTGAATGGCGAGAGCGTGAGCTAGCGCGATGAAAGTGTTAGCCTGGCCATACTCGCTGTTCGTCATCAACAAAACATGGCGGATTTGACCTTCGGGTGTGGTGGATACAGACATCAATGAGAGCGACTAACTGGATCGATGACAAGTTGGCTTTGCTGTGGACTCGGAACTCAACTCATCGATTGACGTGGGATACGTGGATTGGGTTGAATTAATATACCGGCATCTATTCGGAAAATAAGCAGTGCCTCACAAGTGCTTCTGCTCGGTCAAGCATTATATGGGCGTTCATTAAACTTTACTAACCAAACATAATTGCGCTAACGCAGCGGGGTAACCTGAGAGGTTGTGTTTGGCATCGCCAGCGAATACAAACTTTGAGATTGGACTCGGACTCAACTGTCAGCCGCCTTTTAAACTTTGATGTGGAAGTTGAAATAAAAGACTGGTACATTAACTCTTTAAATTTACTTTGTACACCCTACAACATAACTATAATAATATCACAGCCCAATTCAAAGGTTTGTTAAGATGCTACTAAATAAGAGCAGTAGATTTGAGAGATCATTAATATATATAAAAGAGACTGAAAATGGGTGAGTATGAAATTAAGGCAATTATAAGCGATAAAATTTTAGACACATGAGCTTCGACTTTTCTGTTAATAAGCTCGGTTACTCTGTGTCTCGTTATTCCCCCCCTTCTCTTGGCTCAATGACAGGGATATACACATTGTAAATATTTCCATCTATGCTTGGCTTAGATCCGAATTGAAATCTAGGACGGGTTATATCCCCGTCATAGAAAAATACCTGCCTTTTAGGTCCCCTTCATAGCGTAAATATTGTACTAATCTCCATAAACAGATGTATGAGCACGAAAGTTTACTGAGGCATCTGCATGAGGTTTACAAGACTAGTAGAAAAGACAGACTACTCAATGCCAAATCTTTCCGGGTCTTTTATCTAAGCGCTATATGTTCCAAACCTCGGCATTTGACAGAAACCCCTGGGATTGCCACCCGTGGTACAATTTGAAATTACATCAGCCAACATACCACTGTTGATTAACGAGAAAGCCACGAAATCGAAAGAAAATTTTATTTGAAATAATAAGATCCGAAGAAGTAAATTTGAGCTACACCCAGTATATGCAGCTATGTCAATCAGATAGACTGACTCTTAACAGGTGACGGTTGCGGGCATCTTACCCTATTTTGTAGGTTCTTACACAGTATGACTTTCTTATCTTGTTCTACAACTCTTGTGTATAAAGTAAAGCCGTTACTAAAATCTTATATTAGTACGATTCTATTTGAAGACCTTAGAGTTGTGTATCCTATGCCATCACCAGTACTGAATTATCCGATTAAAATGTCCGGTTTACCACAGCAGATGTAGACGACCATACATATGGTTCAAACTATGTTCTTGATCGAGTTGATAGTCCTAGGCTTCTTAAGAAAGTAAGTTGCACAATTTCTGATTTCTTATAGGAGGAATCTCAAATTGGTGTCAACTGTTTCTAGCAGTCTGAATTAGACCTCTCATTCAAAAGCAGTATCTTGCCGTGTCTACTCCTCGACGATATCTACGATGCTTTCTAGCAGGGACTTAGAATTAGGCAGATAGTAAAAGCAGTGGCGGTCCTTAGCAAGTTATAAATGACACAGCTACGGCAATCTTTATTGAACATTCCGGTATATATATTTCCTTTCTGCAAAGCTTTGCTATTCCACTTTCACCTTCACGTTTGTACTTTGCTTTGTTCTTTTATCATTCCCTGGCCCTTTCCATGTGCAATCATATGCACCAGCTTTGCTGTATCCCCATGGTCCGATTCCGTGGTCATGGATCCGACATTTCGAGACGTACTTAGTATATAATCATTTTTCTCGTCTAACACAGATCAACTCTCTGGAGTATCTTGGCACGGGTTTGGGTTGCAGGCTCTTTAACCTAGTCCAGTGCCTACTATCCCGGTGCTTTTTTCTAGTCAATGCCTATGCGTAATCAACGTGTTGAAATGAGAGATGACCGCAATTGCTCAAGATGTGCTTCTAAGGAGTTGCTGGGATGCAAATATCTTCATCCCTCCAGTCGTTCACCCTCCAGTAGAATATGGGACTGGTGATTGATCCCCGCTGTAATGTTTATGGAAATTGTATATGTCCGGCCATCGGGTCAATGCCGTCCGCCATGCCGCCCGTCCGTCCGCAATGTGGGCGCTCAGGGCTACAGCCCAATCCAGGTTCAATTATGAAACACAGTCAGTATGGAAGAGCGAAAAGAACGTTTGCCTTTACATACCGTGAATGATGTTGAACCATTCTTTTTCCACCTCATCACCACACGCGTTCATCGCCCATAACAATGGCCTTCACGTCGAACTCCCAACGCCGGGTGCTGCTGATGACGAACAGCGAGTACGGCCAGGCTAATAGCTTCATTGCGCTTGCGCATGCTCTTGCCACGAAGCCGAATATTCATATTCATTTTGCGTCTTTCATCGATGCAGAACCTCGCGTTACCCAGCTGAGGGATTCTCTTCAAGGCACTGGGGCTCTCGGAGCCGGTTCGATGATCACCTTTCACGCTGTAAATGGACCATCGATGAAGACTGTCGCAATACAATTTCTGGAGAAAGCGACCATCGACCACTCTCCTGGGTTCTGGGGAGCTATTAAGAGCCACAGCATGATTACGAACAACATTTTTGGTTGGAGCGCTGATCAGTACATGACTGGGGTGAAAAGCATTATAGAAATCATTGAGGCTATCAACCCTCAGGCTATCGTGAACGACACTGCCTTTAGCCAGGGACTCGATGCATGTAGAAAAATTGGACGCAAATACATCTCAGCCGGTCCAATGTCGTTGAAGGACACAGTGGCAGAGCTGCAGCCCCGGTTTATGGTCAACTATCCTACGTACGTTCTTTCTCTTTTTCGTCTTTCAATAATAACATCCACCTTAGAACGTCTTCCGGATACCCCTTCCCTCTCCCATGGTCGAAAGTCATCCCTAACATCATCATCACTATATCCTTAATCTATAACATCTTCACCTCGCCACGCACTAGGTCCATCAATGCAGCACGTAAAGCTGGCGGGCTAACCACCATGCTTCCTATCTTTGCAGGTTTTCAAAAGGACGTCGAGTACCTTGCACCAATGATTCCTGAGCTCGACTTCCACCTCACTGTCATCCCAGATAATGTCATCCTATGTGGACCCTTTGTCCTCCCCGTTATTCGCACCGTCGAGCAGGACGACCCCGAGCTTTCTAAATGGTTGCAAGCCGCGAATGGGCGGACGATTCTGTTAAATTTAGGGACGCATACGATAGTGGATGTGGCGAACACAAGAGAGCTAGCAAAGGGGCTTGCAGCGGTGATACAGCACGAGCGGGACCTGAAACGGGAGGTACAGGTGCTTTGGAAGCTGCAGCTCGTTCCAGGGTCAGAGGTGGATGCAGTGTTGAGGGAGGAGTTAGGGAAGGATATTGATAGTGGGCGCGTCAGGATTGTTAGCTGGCTTGCGGTCGATCCGATGGCTATACTTCATGAGCGAAGCATCATCTGCTCCGTACACCATGGGGGTGCGAATTCATTCTTCGAGAGTGTCGTGTATGCCTTTTCCTCTTTCCTGTTCTTTTTTCCCTCTAACATCCACATATATGAGCAGTACTGGAATTCCACACGTTATCCTCCCCCGGTGGTTCGACTGCTATGATTACGCCAACCGCGCTGAATACCTTGGTATTGGGATTTATGGGAACAAAACTGCTGCTCCAGGCGCTAATGCATTAGAATTCGCGGCGGCGCTCATCAAGGTCATCACTCCTGGCAGCACGTACATTTCAAAAGCGAAGGAGTTGTCAAATGTGTGCGAGAACAAGTGTGGTGGGAGAGAGTTGGCAGCGACGAGGATATTGAAGGGCGCGGATGAGGGGGTATCATTGATGCCAAAGGTGTGACGTTGAGGTTCTAGCTTTCTTCCCATTAATTATTGCCATTGGTGTATTCGACGTTAACTATACCTTTAGACGTTGCATGGACTTTCTACTACCGTACAGACCAAGTATGAAGAGGCGACATTTGTAGAAGGTATTCGAAGACGACATAGTAACCAGACTATTATTCAGCGATGAGCGGCCCGGGTTGGTTGAGACAAATATTTGTCGTCACCCACTGCTCCAAATATCGTAGAAAAGCTCCATCACGTCGTCGAAAGTATCATTCATAACTTCTCCCATCCGAATATCCATCTTTCCGTTCTTTTCCCAAGCGTTGCGGAGGTGCTCTCGTCTTATAATTTGTCTTCAAGCTCCGCACCGTTCTTACATTCAGAGCAATTCGATTCTAATGGTGTTATTCACAACGATGCCTTGTTCTTTTATCAAAGCGATGTCTGTGGGTCACTGGGTACACTGTCATCCAACCACTTGTTATTCATTCCTTGTTTTCAAAATAGTAACATGATAAAGTACAAGCCTTCACCCCACCGCAATTGTTGCATTCCACTCAGCCTCCTAACTATACCCACAGCCTAGCGCTGTGTTTCCATCTAAATCTTAACGCGCCCATTTACCAGGACAATAGCAAACAATGAAAGTTCGTCCCCTCGAATAATACTTAACGTCGCTGTCCAGATTGTCAGTGTTCACCAACAAAACCCGCCGTGTCTACTGAAAGTACGTCTTCCTACGCAGACAAAACTTGATCAATTCAGAACATATTCTTTTAGCATCCTGGCGTATACTTGTATATCGTACCACGATTCCCGACAGAAGACCAACCTTAACATCCTCATGTTCTCCCTCCATCACAAATTCACCAACCGTGGACGAAAGAACAATGTATCTCCCACCACGACACCTGACTCACGGGCGAGATCGCGTTTAGGCATACCTTCACTCTTTCGAAACAAGAGTGGGCGGAAGATCGTTACACTTCGCAAACAGGAAGAACTGTTCACCCCCCCTGCAACTCCTGTGACAAAAAATAGGTCAGGAACGAGTCCAGCGAACATGCTATGGTCGTCTACACCCATTGGAGAGGAGTGCAACACTCCATATACCATTCGTCATCCTTCAACGCAGTGTTCTTTCACAGAACCGGGGCCTAATATGTACATCGTTCTGTGTGTCAATAATATTGACTTTACTGTTCGAATCATTCACGAGATAAAGACCCAGATTGACAAGGAGAGCTTGATAACCGGGTTCAGAATCATCGATAATGGAATGCCTTTCAAGCCTGGGAATCGATTCGGCGCGTTGTTTGGGTCGCGTAACTTCGTCATTGAAGTCCTCGAAGCTTTACCACCTTTTCGGCCTATAGAACGAGAGATTGAGGCAAATTATAATCAGATCGACATCCCTATTATAGGTCTTCAACCTGGACGCCACACTCCGGACCCGTCATCTCATGGAAATGGCAATAGGACACAGGACGATGTTTTCATGGAAGCGGCAAGTAATGAGCTAATCCTAAACGTTCCGTCTACTCCCTCCATCCCCTCCCAAAGCAAAGAAGCTCTTCAGACTTCTGTTGTTGATGACGATGAGTCTTCATCTAACGAATCGTATGGGTCATTCCAGATGTTCATCCCTCATGATATATCTATCTCAATTGAAAAGCAGCCATTTTCTACTGGACTTGAAGACAAAGAGTCCCTCCTAGAGAGTTCTAAACCTCACGAAGAACCTTTAGTTTATCCCAACACACCAGCTAGGCGCCCTCTTTCGGATATTATACCACCAGGTGAATCGGATTGTAGTCCTGCAGATTTTTATAATTCGAAGAGAGCTGTGTCTGACGATAAGTCATTGTTATGTGATACTCAATTTGGTGGTGCTCCAGGCACCTTTGGTATGAACCACTATGAACCTAATACCCCTGCTCCTAGTGCTAAGGAAGCCGAGAACATTATACAAGCCCTACAGGACGATACGTCCAGTGGAGAAACGGCGACCACAACAGGTGAAGACTCAAATTCTGTCATTCCTCTGAACGCTACTCTATCATTCCACCAGTTCCACACCAGTGACATCCCAGACACTTCCAACGCGAGTCATCACTACGCGCAGGATATTGCAGCTTCTAATGCTAAGGAATTTAGAAGCATTACACAAACTCAGAAGAATAACATTTTCAGTCGAGAAGCAACAGTAATTCCAGAAGTAGAGCCAAGTCTTGTCGTCCCTCAGAGCCCCACCCCATCATCTCATGATTCTTGTAGTATCTGTGCTACTGATGCCGCCGATATGAGGAATTATTGCACACAGAGTATTCCGATCTCTATTACTAAAGAAGTCGAGACCGTTACACAATCTCAGCAGAATGATGTGCTCAGCCAACAAACCACCACAATACCATATTCAAAGTTAAATCCTGTCTTCTCTTCAAGTCCTTCCAAAGACGTTGAAGATACCATTCACGCTCAAGAGCCTAAGACGAAGCTGTCTGGAACTAGGCTGAGATTTATAAATGATTTACTTTCTGGGGAATGCCCCGCCCCACCGCTTCCCCATGTCGACAGCCAACTTACATCGTCGGATAGTCCCCATGTCAGAGAAGCATTCCTCAGGCCTCCCACACCATATGCAAGGTCTTCCTCGGGCCTTCCCCAAGAGTGTGAAATAGACGGTGGCTTCATGGATAATAACTTCTCTGAAGATGCTCTTTCTTACTTGTCGGAGACGGATGCCGACTTGGGCGACCAACAAGATGAATGCTGCTCGAATGCGAGCATAATTTTCACGAACTCTTTACCCAATCCTGTTGGCGGGTGCGCTAACGACAATGACAGTAACTGCTCTGGTATCGAGGCCGAAGAGTGTATTGGTAATATCGACGGCCAAGAAACATCTCATTCTACAACAATTAGCGACACTATACAGCAACAGCTAGCATACATCAACAACTGGTTATCTGAGAACAAAGACGGGTTTGTGAGCTCTCTCCCCGGAAATTGGAATACATATATGGGTATGGTAGATAGTCTGTGCAACGTTGCTGATATACCTTATCCCGCCCTTTGCGTTGATGTACCTGGAGCGGATCAGCCAAATCTCGTATCTTTATGTGCAGAGATATTAAACTTCACAGGTATACTGGAGATCGACATGAGATATACTCTTTTGAACGAAGCTGGAGAACTGTATGACTTTGAGGAGATTTCGAAAACCTGGTCGAGTTTGAAGAAAAATCTCCCCATTCTTCGTCAATTCGCCGCACAGACAGTATTCGGTTTCCATGGATCGAAAAACGCCTCCAAAGAAGACGTCCGCATAATGCAAAGTAACGTGCAAACACATCTCACAGCTATGCAACAGTGGAGCACCAAATTTGCGAAGAAGCTCGGACCAGGCCAGGAGTCTATGGAGAAAATTAGAGCGAGCACACGAGCAAAAGACGTCAGGGACTTCTGGTTTCTGTCTCGGATAGCATTCCTCCCTGCTGAGAAGTTCGCTCAGCAGATCAGCATGGCTGGTTCAAATCCGGAAGAGGAGTTCAATAGACTTTGGCCACTCATGGAAGACTTGATGCGTTACTTCGAGGATCTGGAATTTATTCTAAAGCAGAACCCATCTGTATCTTATTCTGACTTTCAGGATTACTTTTACTCAAGAATGGGTTTCATAAGGGATTTATACGTGATTCGTTTGAAGGCGGAGCAGGTGATTGACGCATATAAGGCGATGAAGAGTGAAGCGAATCCTGTTAGGGCTTCTTAGTAGGGCTGTCGGGGTAATGCAGATGAAATAGAATTTAATTATGGGACAACAACGGACTAGGACTAATTACGATATATAATCATGACGAACAATTTTCTATTCTTACTGTGATATTACTGATAGTACAGTGTACTACGGCCACTTGACACGGTCCGGTCATTTGACACATTAGGAATTATCTCGCTCAGGCTTCATCTAAATCCTCTGAAAATTTGTAGATATATTCCTAGTGATGTCTTCTTCAAGAATATCAAATTTTACAATGATTGATGCAGAAATGCGTGCACAAGTTGACGAACATCATCAAAATTGCCTTGATTCGCACATGATCAACTTTTACCCTGCACTTTTAGGCTGCAAAACATGCTCTTTTCTTAAAACTCGCTTAAATAGTGGTGAATAGCAGTTTTATACACCCAAATATGAAGAAATCTGGGTGATAGACACGATATTGGACTGGCAAAACGCAGTTTGTTGAAGCGTGACATTCGTTGGTACAAAGACACAGCACAAGCGGGGCCGTGCGAATCGCGAAATGTCACAGCACAGCGTCATTTACACGGTGTCACGCGCCAGTCACAGTGTGTCAACTGACCAGATTCGACGACTTTCGATACCTTCTCGTAGAAGTCCTTTTGTAAATTTGGCTACCTACATAGTTATTGTAAAACTCAAGAAATATGTAGAAAAGTCAATTTTGAATATAGTTATATAAAAATTCTTCCCAGTATGCAATAGATAGTAACGTAATTCCATGCTTTCACTTTGGTGTGTCAAGTGACCACAGTACACTGTATAGCAATTATAAACTATTAATCATTAGATTTAATGAGCGTGCTATTGGCAATTCATTATGAAGGTGTTTAACATAGTTGCAGATTAATGAGACCGCTCGTATATGTCAGGGAGTTGATAGCTGGGAAATGGAATGGTGGGTCGTTTATAAGAATGACCGCAACGTATAATTAATTCACATTCTAGATCGAATAGAAGGAGTCTGTTTAGGTAGAAAATGATTAAGTGAACAAAGAAGCAATAGCGATGTAAGATGAACCAAAGGAAATCAAAGAGGCTGGAGAATGATATGAGATAAATTTACTCGACTCGAGGGCGTATTGAAATACTTACGTAGAGTATGAAGAGGCCCCGACGGAGGGGAGAACTTGGAACGGATAGCGATTGTCGGGGTCTAAAAATAGAATCCGGAATTGGCGAGTATTGTCAGATGCTTTTGGAATGAATATTCATACTCCGTAACACATACCGAACTTGTAGACAAGGATTCGTAGTAATAATTCAGCTTAACTCCCTGTCTTTGACTTAAACACAATAAAACCTAAATATAGATCAAGCACATTTGGTTGCCGAGAAGACCAGCCACAGACTGCATGCTGTAAACGGTGATAGTGGAGTTATGTATGATGCTACAAGAGCTTGGGAATAGCACATGTACATTATTCACAAGTAAGACGAATGGAGAATCCGACGTCGACTCGGTGCCTAGAGAAGATTGCTGTATTTTCGGAGTGGATTGTGTTCCATGCACGTAGAACGGTGATTGCCAGTGGGGTGACGATGAGGTATGTAAGGTGTATCAGCTGCGGTGCTGTCGTGTATGTACATCAGGTCGATTTATGAATTCTGTACCTGGCGTCGAAGAGAAGAACATGAATTGGCCTCGCACAGCACCCTAAGTGGGCATGGGGCGTCTAGTTTCTCTGGCGCTACATATATCTATGATTCCCTGGAATTTAACAAGAGAAGAAAAAAGAGAGCGATTGACTTGACGTGGCGGGGTTGGGATCGAGGAGGAAGGCTGTTTAGTACTCATTACCGGTACCGTTGAATAGCAAGTATCGAAATTTTTCAAATAGCTGAATCTGGTCTCTCGAGTCATAACGAGGGACGAGAGATGAGTTGCGGATAATCTACGTAAGCTCATAAAAAAGCTGTTATACAGAACCTCTACCGCTGCCAAACGTTTAAAGACCGACATGGCCATCCAAATTTCTTTTTGCTTTTTACAGCAAAACCGAGGTACACAATGAATGAAATGGGCGCTCCAGGGTAATCGATATGGATTCATGAATAAGTAAGCTGCGGGGTACATATATAACCCACTGCGGGTGGAACAAAGCCCAGCTGACTTTGATATCAAAGAGGATGGTGTGCGAGTTTAGACGTGTCAGGGGCCAGAATATCATTGATGGCAGAAACAATTTCTTATTGATGAATTGAACGCTGCGAAGAGTGTGGCCCCAGAAAAAAAAATCTGGGGTAGAATTTATGTATGGGGGCTTGGAGAGGAATGTAGGCGGCGATGATACAAGGAAACACGTGTCCCGCCCCCCTCCAAACATAGTTACTTATGGACCCGCGTTCCGCCCTTCCGAGCTCCGAGCTCACTCTAATTTAGAGTCAAGTAAGGTAAACTGACTCGGTATGTGACGAAGAGGTGTATAAATACTATGAATAGAGCCGACAATGGGCTGAGATCACATTCCGGAATGGGCACGGAATGAAGGAAGTTGGTGGCGAGATGGAAGTTTGGGTGCATTTCATGACAATATGGTGGGGGGTGTTCTGTCGTTTAGACTGACTGGCAGAGAGAACTTGACAATAACAGGCTGGTATAGATGGTGTGCCAGTGCTGTTCGAATCGACTCCAACAGCGATGGAAGAGTTGATCGAGTGATCGTAACGTATGGTGGCCGACGGGTGACGTACATGCAGTACGAGTCATGTTACAGGTTACATTTGGATCGATCGGTCAAATTCGATAGACGCAGAATCACGGATAGACTCAGGTATTCAGATGAATAGGCGCAGAGCCCAAGCCGAGCAGTGTATGTATCGGAAGTAAATCCGCGAAAGGAACAATTGGCAAAGATTGGCTGTGGTGTGGTGCCATGGTTCCGCGCGCGCAGTCGTCAAGTTAAGTGGGTGTGTGGGCTGAGGGTCAGGAGGGTATATAAAGCATCGCTTGAGTCCTTTATATTCCTTCCTCTCTCTTATTTTTTTCTCGAGCAAGTGCAGAATCAAAGAACGAATACAAGCAAAACGAAAAGCGCGGAATTTGACGACGAATTTGACTAACAAAATAAATTTACCTCCGTGTTTGCCTCCGCGGGGATAATCAACCCCGAGATCTAGCCGATTTTCTCACACGTGTTTAGCGCTTGACGAATTGGTGTTCCTGTGGCGACGCGCTCATCTTCAACCCCATCTTCTTTCTTCCTTCTCGTCATTGAGACGAGTGAGCTCATCGTTTCATTCATTGCGCGCATTCATTGATAATTGATCTTGCACATCGATTCCCCCGCTCTCTCTGCATATCACTCGCTCGTTTATCGACTTTCTGGATAGGAATAAGGAAGGCAGGCAGGAAAGAGACGCACATACATCAACGAACAACCGAACAGAATTTGCTAGAAATAGATCTCATCCAACTCGAAAATGCCTGTATCGACACCACCACAAACGCCTCCTAAACCTCCTCCCCACACTGCTGGTGCTTCTCGCACTTCACCATCGAATTCAAAGTCCCCTTCATCCTCTGCCTCAGTAGCAGCAGAGCTCCCGCCAACACCAAACATGCCACGCGTCTCCTCGCCTTTGAATCCCGCCGTATCTGTGTCCCCGCCGTCTGCGTCTTCTGCTTTTACAGCACCAGTGCCGTCTTCCGGCTCCTCGTCGACATCTCCGTTCCCCTCTTCTTCCGCAGCCGGATCACCGCACAGCACCCCTCTGCCGCTCTCCTCGTCTAGCGCTTCCTCTGATTCCCCGCCCTCGCCCGTACACGCATCCCTCCCCCCGCTGTCTGCTCGTCCACGGGGCATCTCCGCCTCCTCTCTGGGTGGGACGAGGCCCCCAGTATCGCCTCTAGCAAGAGTCGCGAGTTCGAGTTCTGGTCATTCGGGAGTGTCGAGTACCTCGTCGAGTATGACTGTGCAGCAGGCAATGGCGGTAGTAGGAGGAGTGCAGCATAGATCGACACTTTCCCTCCCTAGCGGCGATACTCAGCACCCACTTCCTGCGTTACCACTTGATTTAGACGATTTCTCCTCTCATGTTCCTCCGTCTTCCTCTTCATTTTCGACGACCACGGGTAGAGCCCGCTCCCGCTCGCCTGCGCGTGGTCGCTCCCTCGGTCACGGTGGACGATCGACCCACTCCTCTCCCGGGCACCCAACATCTCCGCTCCCGCCTGCCTCAGGAACGGCGACGCCGCCGTCTGCAATGGGTGTACCCCCACCTCGCTCAGCGCTGTTCTCTTCTACCTTACCCACCACGCGGGGAAACCAAGCAGAAGGCGGGGAGTCGGAGGAATCAGAGGAGGAACAGCAGGCCATCTCGTGGTGGTGCTCCACCAGCGAGCGAGTGATGAGGCCTTGGAGGGAGCCTAGTGCGGAGAGAACACGAACGCGGAAGGCTTCTTCAGGCGCAAGCACACGGGCGAAGACAGATAAAAAGGAGGCAGTTAAAGGGAAGGGTAGGAAAAGAGCAGGCTCAGACGCCCCATCCACCTCATCAGCCAAGTACATCGGGCGCAAACGTGCCTCTTCATCTGCCTCGCGCTCCCAGGCACCTTCTTCCCATCCTGCGTCTCCTCAAACATCTCCTCACCCTACTCCTCAGCAAGCCCCTCCTCAAGAACTCGACGAAGACGATGCGGGAGAACAAGACCAGGACTGGGATGAAAGAGCACCAGAGCTGATGCTCGCGCGCCGCACTACCGGCACCCCTGCGTTTCTGGTGGGCAGGGCACTCGCAAGGAAGAAGACGATCCCGGAAGAGCAGGAAGAGGGGTGGGTTGCTACCAGGACTGTGAGTGTTCTTTCTTCCTTTTGATTTTTGATTTTGGTTTTGGTTTTGGTGGTGGGTTGATGTGGAGGAGTGTATGCGTGTCGTCCAACGGGTCTTCAATGGTGTAGCCGCATATATGCGCATCTTATCCCCTTTATCATGCCCGCTCTTTGTCTTAGCATGGATCAACGATCAGAGGGACCTACAGTGTACACACGCTGATCCCGTCTTCCATTGTTTCTCTCGGAGTCCGTTATCCCCGTCTCCGTTCCGCTGGGCGACATTTTGTGTTGATCCTCACAGAGTGTATGCCTATGTTATTTATAACCTTATTGGACGCCTTGATTCGTATCTCGTCGCCAACTTCCATTTTCGACTTTCGAATGATTTGCGTTGATTTTTTTGAATTTTCACTTACACCCTTTCTCCTCCTCCATCTAGCGCGTCGCCCAAGCTGCCCGTTCCGTCCTCGGCACCGGACTCGATGTCACACATGAATTACTCGCAATGAGCATCGATTATCTCGACTTTGTGCCTATCCCTGGTCTATCGGCTGCTGCGAAGACGTTGTTGGGGATATGGGATGCATTGCAGGGTGTTGATGTGAGTGTTTCTGTTCTTTCCCCCCCC
>ML213609.1:270015-318495 GCA_004379715.1 Crucibulum laeve | reverse complement strand
TTCTCTCTATGAATACGAACGCTGATGCCTATTTTTTCATTCGACCAGATGAACCGCCTCGCATGCCTGCGCCTCACCGAGCGCTGTGCGGAGATTCTCATCTCTGTGAGACAAGAAGTGAACGAGGCGGGAGACCAGGTGACGGAGGAGTTGAAAGTGCCGCTAGGGAGGTTGGAGGAGTGAGTAACAGTTTTTTAAAAATGTTTTTCTCTCTTCGTCTTTTGTGAACCGTCTTCGTGGCTTTGGGTCTATTGGCCCATCGCCAGTTGGATATGATTCCATCTGCGCTTGCGTACGAGGTCATATTGTTAACGCTTGTGCCGTCTTCGTCTTTCTTCGTCTCTTCTAGTTCCTTTTCTTATTAAACACCTACTAACCTATCCTCTTTCCCTCGCTCGCAGCTCATTCCTCAAAGTCAAGTACTTCCTCTTGAAGCAGGCCAATCGACCATTCATCAAGCGTTATTTGAAGCGTGATGAGATCCTCAAGGAGATTGCTGGGCTGGATTCGGCTCTGAGGAATGCGTTGGGGATGTTTGATGTGAGTTTCTTGTTTCACGCCTTTCCTTTTCCTGGCACTGGGGGGCTGGTAGTCGCAGAGGAAGACGGGCAAGACTGTCAGCCCGTTAGCGTCGGAAGGCAAAGATATCCTGGTGTACTACTTAGGACCGGACACCACGACTTCATTCAGCCCACGTCAGCGTACGCTCATCGGTCTACTTAACCTTCCTCCCCTATTCTTTATCAAACTCTTTCGAAGCTTATATGCTAACACGTTCTCTTCATTGATAGATGTCCGTACATCTCCGCATCCTCCGGACCGTCCAAGAGAACGAGCGCCAACGCCAAATAGACCATCAGCGTATGATGGCCGCGTTCCTCGCCGGTCAAGGACGCCGACTCGCACTCACTGAGGAGACTTTCGCTGCACCTGATGGTCGGCAGACGCAAGGACGGCAGTTACTATCGATTAGAGACGTGGCGGAGGATGAGGGTGTGAATGCGGATGAGCTCGTGCTTACTGGGTTGGGTAGGCCAACGACGAGTGGTGGGGAGGCGTCGATGCTGTTAGGAACGAATCAGAATGGGAATATATCATCTTCGACGCTCGTACCCGCTCCTGGTGCTTCTAGTCTTCCTGCGAACGGGTCGGCTACGACGCCAGTAACAATACCCATCTCGCTGCCTATCCCAGTCCCACAACCTCGCACTTCTCTTCCACTCGTCACCTCACCCATATCCCAAACCTCGCCCAGTCAGTTAACCAAGAAGCAAATCATCACAGCCCTCGCGTCCCTACAGTCAAAACAGAATGAGATCGACGCGCAGCTCGATCTCGCGGATATGCGTGGGCTGATGCGGGAGGCACTGCAGTCGAGCAGTGATGTGAAGATAGTGGAGATGCTGCAGATCCAGAGGGAGGAGATGGCGGAGGCGATCAAGACGCTGCAGAGAGAGTTGGAGAAGGAGGTGGAGAGGGAGCAGGGGGATGGGATTGAGATTACTGTTGGTGGTGGTGATAGTGGTGGGTCATCGGGTGCGCTAGCGATGCCTGTTCCGAAGACTCAGCCAGGCGCTGGTGAGCCACTCCCCCCTTCTAGCACCTCTACTGGTGGGGAACCAAGCCCGATTGGAAAGATGGTGCGTAGGATTAGCTTGCAAAGGGGAGATAGCGCGGCCAGTTCCAATGGAGGTCTGAAGAGGAGCAAGACGGTAGCCAGCACTCAGAGCTCGGATAGTGGTACTGCGAGTGGGACTGGGAGCGGTGGGAGTAGGAAAGACACACTTGATAGGGAGTTCCTTGAGAGTGGGATTGATGCGCTGAGGAGGATGAGCAGGGGTACGGGGGTGGATACCAATTTGCCTAGTTGGACGATTACTCGGTTAGCTGTTTTCATTTTTCTTTCGTCTATTCCCATTGACTGATGCGATGCTGTTCATAGCTATGAAGTCGATAGGGACCGCAAGATCGGCCTGGGCTTCTTCTCGACTGTATATTACGGAAGGTGGCGCGGACGCACAGTGGCGATCAAAGTCCTCGATAACCACGCCAATCGTTCATTATTCGTTCGCGAGGTGGGGATCTGGAAAACACTCAGGCATCCTAATGTGCTGGAGCTCTACGGCGCGAGTAGTACTGCTGGAGACCCACCTTGGTTCTTCGTCAGTCCATACGAGAGGAATGGGAGCTTAGTTGAGTTTTTGAGGAAGTTGGATATGGATGGGACTGCGAAAGCGTATGGGTTGGGATTTAGCGCTCCTGCTATGACGGCGAGTGTAGGAAGGGGACGGATGGCCACGTTCCCTGGGTTTGCTAATGGGAGTCTTGGAAGTAGCAGGGGTGTGAGTCCGAGCAGGGATGTTCCGAGGGAGTTGGACCTGTGGCGGTTCATGCACGAGATTGCAAAGGGAATGGAGTATCTGCATAGCAAGGGGGTGTTGCATGGCGATTTAAAGGTTCGTCTTTCTACCTAATGCCGTGAGCACAATTCGCTGACAGGCAATGCTTAGGGTGCAAATGTGCTCGTGGATGATAGGATTCATTGCGTCATATCTGACTTTGGCCAGAGTGAGCTGAAGAGTGAAGTGTATAGGATCAGCGGACACACTGAGAAACGTGGGTGGTTCCTCACTTTCATGATATTATACTTTTCTTGATGTTCTAATCGATACAGAAGGAACACTGCGTTGGCAAGCTCCTGAACTCATGTTGGCCAGAAGTCACTTGACGCCCGCTATGGATGTGTATTCATATGCCATCACCTGTGCTGAGATACTCGGGATGGGCCTCGTTCCCTGGCAGGGTTCTGACGACAATGCTATCAGGATTCTCGTATTGCGTATGCTTTTATCCTCCACTATCCTATTCTTTCATTAATTCTCTACTTCCCCGTTATATAGAAGAACACTCTCGCCCACCACTCCCGCCTAATTCACGTTTCAATACCCCAGCGTTACAAGACCTCCTTCGAATCTGCTGGCATGACGACCCGAAAGTACGGCCTGGGTTTGAGAGAATTGCTCGTGAGATGAAGCAGATACGTAAGACCCCAGGGCAGCTAGAAGATATCAGTACTCCTAAACTGGGCGAGCTCCGGGAGCTAGATGAGCCTGTGGAGAAACCGTCTCCAGATTTGAGGCCCATAACGTTACCTTTAGTGGGTTCGCCTCGTAAGTTATCTGATATTCAGCCATTAGCCCATTGCTGATAATTTCGTTGTAGCTCGAGACATCCTCTTCAGTTCGGGGTCTCCAAACTCAGCCAGCACCTTCCATACCGCGCACTCTCAGTCCGCCTCTTCAACTCATTCTGACACCCAAACATCTCACGAGGAAAAGTCTGTCCGTTCTGGGAGCATTCGCATGCCTATTCCTGTACTATTCACGCCATCTAGAAAGGGTAGTGTTGCCTCTTCAATGTTCCTTCCTTCTGAATCCTCCGAAGGTGATAACCCGGTCACCATTCCTCCATATGATGGCTACGATTCCCCGCCTCCGATGGACGAGCACATTGCCGGAATTAGGGATGAGAAAAGATACCGCATGCTACTAGAGCATGGCTTCCATCCGTCACGTATGTTAATTCATGCCTATATTTGTGAACTAAGTACTTAACATGCCTAATAGTCACGCTTCCTCTCTGGACACCATCTCCTGTAGTACCAGGTGCTGTAGGGTATCTCTCAAGGCCAGCCGGATCTTTCGTCACCCTCTTCAACGCCTTTTGCCCAACTAAGGCTGAGGATCCAACGATCAGGAGTATGCCGAATGTCTATGGATATGGGAAGGTCCAGGAAGGAAGCCTGCGAGTCGATAGGCGAACTTTCGCTCAACGTGGGGTTGATGCTATTGCGGGGTTATTGACCTTCAGGAGTAAAGGAGATGGCCAGATGTCGTGCGTATTCCACTGCTATTAAGAATCATGATCTGATCTTGAGTTTTAGGCAAAGCATTAGTCGGCGGTACTCTTTTCCTCTTCGTGCTGGGCACAGAGTGGCCATAATGTGCACCGAGACGACCAATTATCGTTATCTAGATAGTTTGGACGCGCCTAAGAAGTGGTTCAGGGCGAATGTGGACTCGATCTTGAAGGTCTATGGGGATCAACATCAGATTCTGAAGGAGGAGTTATTCATGGGTACGTCTATCTCATAATTGCACTCGGTAAGTAGACTTCATGTTGCCCAATGACACAGTGATCGGAGCTCTTCAAACCCCGAACTACGCCCTCTTCGTTGGTCACAATCACCCAGATGGACATGTAAGAATGTTCTTTTGCTTTGTTATCCCACGGTTAATCGTTTTGATTTAGGTACATTTCAATGTTTATTCATCATCCAAGGTCGGGCAGCCTTGGGGTATGTTCACCACAGACACCGAGGCTATAAAGCAGCTCGGTGGACCCTCTTATAACGAACCCGTGGATACCCATCGCCTCTCTGCCAGCAAGGTCTCCGACAACGGCGGCGACAAGTGGGACAGCGTCCTCCTTGCTCGTCTCCGATTCAAACCCGACGTACTAGAGCCAACCTCGCAGTAGTTTTCTCCATACGATTCCAGCTCCAATTCAACTCACTCAGCTACCTACTTTTGTTCAAAAAGAATCGTGAACTTAACATTATTATCATCGTCATCAGGTCAACATAAACCCACTTGGACATTTCATATCACTTGGACTATATTACATCGCATGAATCACATGTACTGTACACCGTCAGGCAACAAGCTTATATTGGCCTCTAAATCGAATAACTTGCGTTCGGCCACTGGGTTCACAACAACGAATGAGATTGGTGGAATTCGAGGTTCGTTCGTTTTCTCGTCCTGTCGCTGACGGCGTCTGCCGGCCCATGAACAAAACTTCATCAGCGGCAGTCGGGATCAGACATCTTGCCAGGCAACGTGCAACATATACAGCCCAAGCTGACCTAGCTTCTGATGTTGCATGCTGCTTGTCACCAATTACTTCATTTAAGGCGATTCCATGGCCTCTGAGTTCAACTCTCCCATAGATGACGAAATTCGGCTGCTAAATTCACAATTCGAATTCTGGATCGTCGCCGTTGCATTCTACAATGGTTCTCCATCATTCAGAACGACATACGGTTCTCTTCTACTGTCCACATGCCAGCGCTCCGGGGGCTGGGCAGTCCGCCCCCCTATTTTGTTCACGACGTATCAGTAAAATGCGACGCACTTCTCGGTGACCCTGCCTCTGTCCCCATTCGATTAAGCATTTTCTGAACTTCATACGAACGATGCGTTTCTTCGCACTGCTACTGTTGTAATTCTCTTCTCAACGGCTGGCTTCTGCTCCTCCACTGCCCATGGACCATCGTAGATGTCAAGAATGACGTTGCTGTTATCTATGCACGTTCGACGGACCTCAGCACTGCAGTCAGTAATCTTCCTGAAAATCTCACGCTTGAGCAAGTCTAGGTGCGTTTTCATGTGGACAGTTTTATCCTTGTCCTCATCTGACCTTCCTATACAGAACATTGATACGCTAGTGTCGGCATTCATTTTTGCTGCTGATAATGGTGCAAGCGATGTCAAGGTGAGCTTTTACACTTTGTTAGTCTCTCGGTGCCGAAATTCCGACACCATACTAGAATACCCCACCTTTCTCGCCCGCCGACGGCAGAAGCATTTTCTCAGGTCCAGAAAATCCCACCTGTGCTCAAAAATGCCCTGAATACGGTTGTCATCAGGAAGCCTGGTTTGACTGCTCTTAGTGTGAAGAACGATATCTGCCAGATTCTGGTTACGCTTTCCACTAGTACCGTTTCCTATGCCGATGTTCTTATCTCTTCTGCTCCAGTGAGTTTGATTGAAGTTTCCTTCCTAAAGATATCAACTCATCGAACTAATATAGGAAGAAGATAAGGCAGAAGCTACCCTATTGCGCGATGACCTCCTTTCTGCCTTCGACAAAGCCTCTGTCGTATTAGCTTAGATATTCTTCACTGCAGTCGGTACCGACTCCCTTCTTTTACTAGACGATGCGTCTTTATTTTTGGAGCTCGCGAACGTCAATCTCTTTAGTTCTATTTCTATACGTTTGGCAGAAGGTCTAATTTTATTGAAGCTCTTCTTTAACATCGCTTAAAGGCTCTGGGAGAGAAGACTCAGCCTATTATCAATTGAATTGAATTGTATGTGATACGCGATTCTATTCTTGCTAAGGTCTATTTAAAAAACATTTTAGGGCACTAATTATAACATAGTTAGTCGTAGCATCTCAAAGACGTCGTCTGATTGAAGGTGTGAGAAAGCGATGTTGCTCACTATCGTCCAAAGTTCAACTCAGTCCGATACACCGCGGATGGATATTTTACGCATTTCTCACGGCCTCCAGAAGAAGAACCAGATGCACAAGATATTGCATGAGTTATATCTTTTACTTGGTTGACATTATGTGTTTCTTCTCAGAAATTTTATGCAGAACTTAAGTTCCTCATGGTCCTGCGCGAGAGTTCACTTAAAACGGCGGCCGTTGATAATCATATGCAGACTTATTTATAGGCTAAAAGCTCAATAGCTATCGAACATAATAGACACAAATAGTACCGCTCACTGACCTTATCCCTGGACCCTCAGTGCAGGCCGCCACTAAGTAGTAGGCTCCTGCTCCCTTGTAGCTTTTTTTAAATAGGAACGTACGGAATTAACAATTCGATTCAAACGGAAAATCTGAAGATTAAATCTGTTTAAGTATTAATGCTATACCCTTACACGAAACGATCGTCGTCATTCTGAGAAGTTACTAATCGACAGTGGACACTGCTCCAAGTGTCCGAATGAATACTTTTTACGACTTCCTTTTCATTCTTTTGAAATGTTCCTCCTATTCAACTAAATTAAATTATAATTTATTAAGAGCTAGTTCCGCCCGTTTAGTCCAGGATTTGCTCCATTAGTCGATCGTTAATAGCGCAATAGTCAGGTCAGGTGAAGTATATCTGCTTTATGAACGACTTCTTCTCCTTACTATTTATCACCTGTCTCTCCAAATGATAACCCGGCTACTCATCTGACCGTTCTTCCCGCTACATCATCTGTCATTTCTGGGAGCATCATTTTAGCTTTCACCCTACTATTAAAAATATACCTGGCAATAATCTCCGCACAATTAACCTGGTAGGCTTTTTCATTCTAGTTATTTTCACAATCAAGTGTATCTTTCAGCATTCAATATTATAAGAATCAGCCGGCAGCGGCAGATGTGTCATTAAGTCAACTATCATACCTCTCCCTTGACTATATTCGCCTGGTGCTCGGCTCGTGAATCAGACTACTTGAAATATGGAAGAGAATGCCTACAATTTTACTCTCTACGTCTACGTGCAGTTTTTTGCATGTTGGAGTTTACCTAATGACTTAGCTAAATCAGTCTTGTGAAGTGGAGACTTGGCCTAGATATATTTCAACCTATAGAATAACTTTCAATTTCTACAGGATACTCCACCCTCCATCTCAGAACATTTTCAAGACGACACTGTCATAACAGTCTAACAGACGCATTCCCAATCATTTTCGGACCTGACTCCAGATTTATTTTAAGCATATTTACAAGTCACACGTTTATACGTTCCTGATATATATTTTGACGTCACCCATGCTGAACCGCTTTGTCCCTGTTCGACCAAGCATGCTTCTATATTTGCCTATCTACTTAATCATCCTGCTCAGGATAAATTATAATCCTCGTAAATCACGTATCACAGTAAAGATTAAATTAGACTTCCTCGCTGATTCATCTCATTTTCTTATCAGTCAATCCGGTTTGGCCAACATACCACACCTTTTTGAATCTGTCATGCTAATCTTCGCGTTAAGTGCTCAGAAACCACATCCACGGGTACCTTAATACTCGTAATGCTGCTCAAATCGTCTAATATTTCACAGGCAGAATCGTTGCATGACGTTCGGTCACTGCGGGACCAAATCATGGATTGATATTTTGGGTCATGTGGTCGAGATGACACTCAAAATATCGGCTCGCAGTCAACCGATGCATGCGATTTCCCCTTGACTCCGTTTGCCAAGACGCTCAGGGAGAATCATCATCGAGCAGCGCCCTATTCTCCCGAGATACTTTCTTTATTCCAACCATCAAGTGTCGACGGAAACAAAATCTGGACACACGGGTTACCAGGAAAGGAAAAACCTCGGCCATCCGAAGTTTTCCCTGGGAGTATCGGTACTCAACTGGAAGTATTATTCTAGGACCAGATGAGAAATCTCTTGCGCAGAGAATGCTAAGCGGGAAAGCACAGTCGATGAGCTATATCGATATTTGATCATCTTACCCAGAGCCATGAACTCGTTCTAGGTTTCGAAAGTCTTGGGGGGTTAAATCTATACCATACCACACTGACGGAAACATGATGTATCCGAATTCCGGCCTCGAAATAAGCACTACCGCCGGAAGAAATTGAAATGCCATGCAACGCCTTATTCTCTCCACCGGACCGTGCCCCTGCTTGGTGTTCGAGCAACATGTCAAATCACTCTGTTCTGGTCGCACTTCTGGAAATGTGCTGTCAAATTAGTGCAGCGGATCTGCTTCTGTAGATTGCCTGGTTCCAATTCATTCAGTGCCACTTCATGTCTCCGTTAACTCCCCGAAAGCGTGTGGGTAGGTATGTCACGCCAGATATTCAACCTTCTATAAATTTGAAGTTCTTCGAGATCCAAATCAATCATTGAATCCACTATGTCTTTCGCGTCTCCTCGCACATTTGCCCCAGTGAAGACAAGCGCAGTGACACATCCTTCGCTTCGTATGTCTTGGTTTTTGTGTTATAGTAACGGCAAGAGGCTGACTTCTTCAAGATATACGGGATGCCCATGACGCCCATGTCGTTCTTGAAGCCGTTCGATTAAACATTCTCCCTTTAGTCAAACGACGTCTCCTTGCAAGCGAGCGGGATGATTTAAGAAGTGGTCACGTCTACGTTTGGGAAGAGGCACAAGACGACGGCGGCCTACTCCGTTGGACAGACGGTCGACGATGGTAGCTAGATTTCGTTGTATAAGAGAAATTGTTTTGAAAAACGTGGGTGTTCAGGTCACAGAGTCGTATGAGGGGCGATTATCTCTTTTACGAAGAGAAAATAGAAACAACCCAAGAAGAACGGGACGCCAAGGCCGCACGCCGGTGAGTTCTATTTGTTCTGGTCAATGACAGAGACTAGAGTTAATCATGAATATTTAGTGCACGTCGTGCCTCTGATCCAACAGCGATCGTAGCCCCACCTATCAGGCGGAAGGACCGCCCATCCAAACCCAATGGCCTAACAAAACAGACATATTCCGTTACTGTGAGCCTTCCTGGCTCCGGAGAAAGTCGAAAGTGGCACGTCGTCGCCTATTTTTCGGTATGAGCGTCAGTTACGATTATTCCATCAAAAAATATCTGATGATTTCCTTACTCTAATTCTCAGGGTAACGATTATGTCCGCCTTCCTGTTATCGAGAACTACGATTACCTTCGGAATATTCGCGTTCCTACTGGCGTCTTCCTCAGCAACAAAGTTCTCTGCACGCGCACTGACCGTATTGCGGAATACTCCGATGAGAGTGAAATATACGAAGAAGGATCACACTCGCCTGTATCCAGCTACGAATATTCTCCACATCCATCATCGCCAGTAGCGTCTTATTATCCCCCTCCGCTTTCTCCACAAATATCTAGTCATACGAAGATCATTCTGCCGCCAATCAACGCCCTTGCCTCCCATGGGAGAAGACCACATCTTCCGCATACAAGGAGCGTTCCTGCATCGACAGGGAATTTTCACTCTACGTACGCTCCACTGTCTTCCGAGGATAGGCGCGCTTTGGACAGCTTCCGCGTTGTATTGTAATTGAAAAGATGACGTCCACGACCACGTTCCAGCGACTGCTTGACGCATTTGGACCTACATTGTATTTATAATAGTTTGTTGGACAATTTGGGTATACGTATCATCGTCAAGACCGTTTCAATACCTTAGTAGTATATTAGTAATTTGACATGTCTCTTCACACGCAAAGTGTAATTTAGTCACAATCACTCAATATTCACCAAGATGCAACTCACCGGATGATATTATGCCAACAATAATCCAACGGCGTTCGGCGACTATCTGCGATCCGAGAAGTATCATGAAAAGTGCACCAGATTAGTATATCTCAGAGAAGCGATGAACCTCACGGACCATCGTCGCTGACTCTTCGGCAGTACACTGTTTCATCATCTTCAAACGACATCGAGAATCCAAAGAAGCAATTAAGGTCATCATCGACACTAAGTCCGTTGATCTTGGCCCGGTGTTTTTGCACATTCGGTTCGATCTTCGACAGATCCTTTGAGATCTACCATAGCAGCTCAAGGAGATAAGGGCGGTGTAACACTCAGAGACCTAGATGTTGGGATGTCCGATGTTCTGCCGAGATATGGGTACCCAGCAAGGGGAAAGGGGCGAATTGAGCAAGAGACCAAGACTATTATGTAGATCAAAGAAGAAGCTATAGCTTATTTTCAGACCTCCTTCGATCGCTATCATATCACACAATGTCGCATTCTGCCCCACGCTCATAGGCGGCCCGCTACGGGCTTTGCTGTACCGGAGCGAACGCCATGTCCATCATCGCGGATGCAGAGCTTACATAAAGGTGCATAGTGGACCGGTCCGCTATCTGCTATTATTCCAATGTCCTCTTTAGCGTCCCCGTTCTACTCTGGACTGTGGGTTGTTCGAAGAGATCCAATCGATCCCGAGTAAGCATTACCTGAAGATACCACCATCTGTTTATTGTACAATTAATGCAAAATGATTATCGTAGTTTCTGGTTCAGTTAAGATACTGGAATATGCTTCAAAGGTTATTGTTTGTCCATGTTTATTATAGGCGTCTCGAATTTTCTTGCCGATAACTTTCCGGTTCTTCTCAACACCATCACCATCCTGGATCGCAAGCGAAAGGTCAACGCTCAAACGCTGCACCGATACACAGCCTTACGATGAAAGAAATTATCTACATCCAGGCAGGAGAGCTATCTAATTATACAGGAACCCATTTCTGGAATACTCAAGAAAGCTATTTCACGTACGGAGATGATGAAGATCCACTGACATCGCATGATATCTCATTTAGAGAAGGTTTGAGCTCAAAGGTTAGTGAATGTACTAATATTTCATCTATAAATTCTCACTGGCATGCAGGGAGAGCCTACTTTATGTCCCAGACTGCTTGCCTTCGACAGAAAAGGTAAGTCATCTCCTTACAGCGGGAGTGCGTAAAATAAATCAACGATCAGCCAATTTCGGAACTTTGTCAAGAACAAATGCTCTTCTCGCTTCTCAGGAGGTTCAGCCGGTTGATGAAGATGTTCCGATCCTTTGGTATGGGCGCCACTTTTCCATGAACACGACATTAAGACTGACAAGTTGTCGTCCAATTCAGGAATGGTGATGTTACTGAGTACCGACAGGATCTCATAGCAAGTAGTGCATACCAGACCCGCATGGAGGAACAATCAGACGACCTAAGTCCTGGCAGCGACTCCAATAATAGATTGTCACAACCGATGGACCAAGCTACTGGCAACGTCAGATACTGGTCCGACTTCAACCGCGTCTATTACATTCCCAGGACGATCCAGAGGCTCCCGGATCCCTCTGAGTGGGAATCTCCTGAAGGTGGCTGGCTCAAAGGACAGGAAACATTCTCGCGCTATAATGAAGTCAGGGGATTTGTTTGCATCGTGGACAGACTTTCAACGATATTTTTAGGATGCTGAGCTTATGGAAGGATCCCTTCGACTATTGCTCGAGGAGTGTGACTCCATACAGGTAATAAAATATCAATCAATCATAGAAAATGTTAACCACATTTATTAGGGAATTCAAGTGGTTAATGATACAGAGACGTTTGGTGCATTCACCAGCTCTTTGCTAACTTCAATTCGGGATGAATTTATTAAATTACCCTCGCTCGTATTCCCCCTTCTATCCAGCACCACTTCACAGAAAATTGACGTCGATGATGTGCGTGTGTCGACTCATTTTATTTCATTGCGGTATTGATCAAATATTAGTACCAAGGCACTAGAAAAGCTATTAATGATGCGCTTTATTTGCGCAGCATGACCGAGCTGTCATCCCTAACCATTCCCATACAATCTCCTTCAAATTGGTCGAATAAAGCCTGGAATCAGGCTCTGTCTCCTGAAGCGAGTGGTTCACTTTCCGAGGAAGACCACTGTATAATCTTTGTTTCAGAGAAATTCTCTATATCATCAATCAGCGATTCTTTCTGCTCATATAGAGACTGCAACGCTTCCACTTCGGTCCGTTGCGCCATTTCGAGATTGCTTCCGAAGGAGCTCTATTGACGATTTCCCGATTGTTTAAAAGGTTGAAAAACACGCGCGAGGATCTCGCAAGTCTTTCGGCGCAACTAAACTGGCGTGAGACCACTCCATTTGGTGAATTAAGTGGCGTATTTCCCGCGACATTTCCTTCGACGCTTGGAAGGGATATCACGAATTTCTCCGCGCCTCAGGGCAGCAAGGTTTTTACACTAACACATTGAAGTAAAGACCTAATTTCAGACGCTTTCCTTTTTATTATTATAGGATGCGCAGCAATTTGCACGGCGAGATGTCACAAGGGGCTTTTCACTTTCTGGAATTGCAGAATACGACCGATGGTCTGGTTCGTTGTCATCTCCTCCTGATTCCTTTGTGTTAAGGTGTGCGGTCATCTGGCCATTAAATCCGTCATGTTAAATACTCTTGCTCACATGCGTATTCACTAAAGATTCCATACTGCTTCCTATCCTCTTCCCACATCATTCCCCCACTTCTTCAGGACGCTGGAAAGCACCACGCCTGCGGCTCGTGACCATGCAAGCGCTGCTGCCCGCACCGCCAACCTCAACCTGCCCAGCGCGCAGATGCTTTCTTCAGTTGCGGTTGCCGATGCAACCGCTTGTCTCTTCTTTGAGCAGGCGAAATTTGTCGAAAACTGCACACGGACTCGGAGTTCCGCGGTCATTTCGACTGGGATTGACATCGACGACCTAAAGGGACTTGCAAATGATCTTTGGGTCATCTACGACAACTTTGCAGAAGGTACGAGCGAAGATAAGGGCAATGATGTCAGTCTCGGGGAGGACGAAGAATGATTCTGTCCATAGTCCAGTGTAAGAGACAAAAATATATCTCTATATTGCCTGCCTAGACCTTTACTCAGAATATTTTGCCGTTGTGTCGCGTCGCTTCATTTTCAAAACCCAAATTCTTAATTTACGTAACGCCTACCACGGTGGAAATATTAATGCGAAATATTTCCGCTGTGTCTCCGAGTCCGCTCAGAAATTATTTCTTGTCCTGAACTTCGGGTATTCAGGTTTTCAATTTGTTAAAAAATCTATTAGAAGTTGGGTGGGACAAGTGACTCGGCGTGGAGCGTGATTAGTGACGCATGGAAAGGCGAACGATGGCTTCTTCGGTTAAAAATGGCAGTGCAGCAGAAATACGAGTGCTATTCTCTGAAAGTCTTCCCACTGTGGGTTTTTTCTCATTGAAATTCAATGGCTACATATTTTTCCTCTGAAAAATAAACTATATCTCTGAGTCACTTGGAAGTCATCTCTATAATAGGCTCTTTCTGTGTCCTTGCCAATTTATTATGCCTCAATAAATGGCAGCTTTGTAGATGATGTAGATATTCGCGACGCCAGATAAATTAAGTCATATCTAAAAGCAGCAGCGTACCATCTAATTGTGAACCCCTTGCCACTATGCGTCGGTAGACCTAAAATCAGAGTGTAGTATTTAACTTGATGTGGCTAAAGTGCCTTAGAAAGAGAGCTAGTTCAACATCAGCTCAAATGACCGATCATTTCTTACTTCTTTGGCTCCATGACATTCCAATTTAGAGATAGGAGAATTAATATCGGGCCCTATCGTAGCGTTTTTACTACCGTAGATCTTGTGGAAGTCGGGAAGTTGCCAGTGTTCTCAGTGGCGGGGACCGGATACATTATGTACTATCCAAAGCCACAGTGGGCTATTTCCAGCTAGACAGCCATGAGCACAAGACCAGAGAGTGCCCACCAATGGTCAGAATTCTCGTCGCAGAAAGAGTCCCGTCAAGGTCAGATGGATGAGATCATGGAGACTATCTGACCGTATATCCGAGTCCTTGCCTAAAATGCGGTGATTGTAGACAGGAATCCCACCCCCGAGCAGCGATAATCAAACCTAGAAGTTCAACCGCCAAATAGTAGAGAGAATAGTGCCGAGAGGTGGTGCTATTTCTAGAGTATATGCAAGCGAACAGAGTCCCGGAGTAGATCCTTCGGATGAATCGGTTCTACTCAGCTGCCAGTGATTAGCGAAAGGAACCTAAAAATAATTGAAAGGATGGTACAGTTTCATCCCCTTTGAATTCTCCGTTCGAGTCCTGATGCCGAGGATATTGAGTTGTGAATAGATGCAGTATCGAGGAGTAAACCAAGGAGACTGGGTAATCTAAGGAATGCCATTTAACCCGATTAGTTACCTATGGCGCATCCCACTTTTCCAAATTTATACCAAAGGCTGACATAAACAATGGGATGTTGAAGACTCTGCCCTGCCCTGTTAGATAAGCGCATTAACATTGCCGCATATTTGGCTAGTTCCAAAGGATTTAACGACCTCATCTGTGTATATGTCAGGTGTAGGCAAAAGAAACTTCTGTAAATGAACTCTTTGTTGGAAATGACTCTTCAGAAGCTGATGGGCGTCAGAATTCTAGATAGACATCGACCCACGTTGACGACCGACGCTCGGGTCGAATTTAAGCTCCACGCGTTCGACGACGACATATGAGCGTGGCGATAGGTAGTGGCTTCTTACAGAAGTTAGAATTGAATTGAACGGAAATTTGTCGGAGATCTGATTTGTACATGGTTGGCGTTTGTACCGCGATTTAAGAGGTTGCTGAGCGCGATTGTATAGTGAAACCAATGGAAAGACGTCGAAAACCTAGAAGCATGTCAATGGGCTAGATATCATTCCGTGTATGTGCCGATTTGCCTTGAGCGGCTCTATAGGCTATAGCAGCAGTAGTTCTGCGATGGATCCGGATCGATGACCCAGGTAGCTCTAGGGGGGGTATAGGAAAAGACTGTAGTATGGATACGTGCAACTTTCTATGAAGATTAACTCACATATAATGCGGTGGGCTGTTAAACCTAATTAAATTCGGTTGTTTGTGAGTAACAGTCGGTATGCGAAAGATTAAGAGTCCAAGCCAAGCTGCCTCATTCTTGAAGCTTTCCAATGCCAAGGAAACGAACAGACTTTCAAAGCATTTGAGTTGACATAGTAAGCATCGATGAATATCTTGGAATTTGCATGGGTAGTCGTGGTAGCTGAGTCCGTGGAACCTCAGACCTGAACCATGGATTAAAGTTGAACGCAACTTCACATCGAATACATGATTATCGTATTTTACATATAACCTTATCTTATCTTATCTAGCAAGAGGAGCATATCTGGCGCTATTATCCCATGATCAACGGCCAGTATACCTAGCAACTTGATTTAAGATTCACCATATCGTACAATGACCTCTGTGGACGAGTATTATTTACAATTTAGGGTAATGGAAATAGAGGAAAGAGATATTAAGTATAATACAAGAAATCATTAGGGAGAACAAGGAACTCCATCAACAGGAGCTTTGACAAGTCTATGCCTTAGTTGATGCCTGCTCTCTCTTGTTGCTGACGACCGGCCTGTTGTTGAGCATGCTATGGAGATGGGTGAGCACGTAGAAAAGAAGACCAGGATGGATCGACTTACCTGTTGCTCCTTATCAGAGAGAGGCTTCCCCAAATCATTCACTCCGAGATACTTTCCCTGTCCAACGGTGCGTGGGGCATCACAGATGGAAGCTGCGAACGGAGTGTCGCCCCCGACGCGTGTGGTGCTCATATGACTGTTTCCGAATGCAGATGCACCAAGCTGTTCAGGATGCGTACGCATCTTAGGCGTATCTTCCCTGTCGAGGTTGACTTGGGAGTTGGGACCAGACCCATACTGGGCACGAGTACTGGCGCTGGAATCAGCCCTCTCGGAAGCTGGAGTCTGAGGTGAGAGATGAGGAACACCACGAACAGTGTTAGACGTCGTGTGGATAGGATCGGTGGCTGTGTCGAAGGGTCAGTATAGGATGAAGGAGAGACGGGGATGAAAGAAACGAACCAGCAGTGGCTCTGAGATGATCTTCATACATCCTCTCGCCCATCGTGTTGCTCACTTGGTTGATAGTGGGACCTCCTGAAAGAGTTCCTTCGGTTCTTATGGCACTCGCGGAGATGGGGCGTTGGATATGATCGAGAGGAGAGCGCTGATACTCGGTCTTCAAGTTGGACGGGGGTTGGGACGGTGTACCCGTCATGTGTTGCATCCGACTTTGGGTCTGAGGTCCGGTGCGTGTACCGCCGGTAGCGGTTGTTGTATGAGGAGTGCGTATCGGCTGCTTCGCACGCGAGAACGATACTAGGAATCTTAAGGTTACTCGTAGTCCTTGACTGTGCGTAGAGGATACGCACGTAGTTCCTTGCGTTCATCAGGCAATATAGCCACTCCCACCTCGTCTTTCGTGCCAGGAAGCGAGCCTACACCGAAGTGGTGAGGAGGTCCGGGGATCTCTTCGATAGGAAGCTCGTGCATCGCCTGTTCGATCTCCTCTTGATGACGCTCCTCAGGTGTCAAAGCAACACCCTCCTCCCACCTGGAGCCAGGAAGGGACCCAACGCCAGCATGGTGAGAAAGACCAAGGTGTTCGCGGGTGGGAAGCTCAGGTGGAGAGGCAGGTCGTTGAACAGGATGAGTGGGCTGCTCAGGGGCATTTTGGTGGGCTGGAAGGAGAGTGGACGCGTAAGTGTCAAGGGTGGGAGACATTGTAATCGACAACATACTAAACATCCCAGACATATGCGTTTTCGCTTGGTGGAACGCATTTTGAGCACCACGGACCATTCCTGCAGCTGCATCTTCGGCGGTATGGAGGACGTCTGTCGCGGAAGGCAACTCTGGTGCAGCAGGAGGCTGCGCAGCGGCATGCCCGGCGTTCATAACTTTATGTTCAGCCTCATGCACAACATGGGCGGGACCAGTGCTTGTACCCCCCATCCAATTCACTGCTTGATCTGCTGTCTTCCTTGCGTCATCATTGGTTGGCAGCGTTTCGTATGCCTTTCCCGACCACTTCTTGGCCTCGTTGACTGCCGCATTGACAGGTGCGTCTTTCTTAGCATTGGAGCTAGATACTCCCCGCTTGGGCGCACAGGAATCGAGACGCCAACCCTCCAATTTCTTCTCAATGTCTTTCACGTCAGTGCGAGCCATGATAATCTCATCATGCACAACGTCTATCTCGCCTTGGGCAATACGAAGGTTCTTGTCTGCATCTTGAAGTTTCGCAGTAACGCTCATCTTAGCTCGGTCGGGTCTATTCATGGTCTCCCCAGCTTTCGTGGTGGTCGTTCCCGATTGGGTACGGTTCAAATGGGGACTATGGTGCCCCTTCTCTGTATATTGATAGGACGAGAGCGGCTTGCCATTTCCCTGAGCATGAGAGATTCTATTGGGAGCCTTATGGCCAGAATAACGGGAGCGACGATGTTTGAGACCTTCAAACCTATATGAGGGATGGTGACAACCGATAAGAGGTAACATACCGGTCAGATGTTCTCCAGGAAGCACAGCGATTCCTCGTTCGTTAGACTTTCCGGGAGGCGAACCAACACCAAAGTAGTGAGCACCTCCTAGCTTCTCTTCGATCGGATACTCGGGAGGCGAAGGAGCAGCTATACATAACGGAAGGTTCAGTCGTTGTGCCTGACTATGAGCGACGTAAGGCTTGCCATCAGGGGAATGAGAGTCCCCAGCTTCGATATCCCACAGAGTGCCTTCGTGCAACTTCTCTTCTGGGGCCTTTGCGACAGCTTTTTCGTAGTTATTACCAGGAAGTGAGCCTACACCTTGACGAGCACTACTGGGAATCTCTTTGGTAGGCAAATCCCACTTGGAGTCGACGCTCTCAGAGTGAGAAATGTGCTCGGGATCTGTAGTTAACTAAGAGTGAGTCCACTGTGCGCCTAAAGGAGAGAAGGGACATACGCATGATTCCACCGACAGCTTTCTTCGCATCATGAATCAACCTCTCAGACCCATCTATCTTCGGCGAAATTTTCTCCTTTCTCGACGGTGGGTAAGCACCAGGGATCGTAGGGGTCGACATCGAGTGATGCTGTGCGTTGGTCGTGGATGCCGACATCGTATTATTCGCAGCCGCAGAGTGAGTACTGGAGTCCTGCGTAACGGTAGGTCTCGAAAAGAATTGTGTAGGCATAGTTATATTTTTTGACGCTGATTGGGTTGTCTGTGGTGATATATTGCAAAGAAGGCTTGCTCTTTCGCTCGCTTTTTAATATAGGCCGACATTAGAAAAGGCCCCATGGCTGAATGTAAAGTGGGTATTCTTGGATTCGACTGGAAGGAATGTGCGAGTCAATGAATTATAAGATTGACGTTAAAAGTCAATTGAGCGTGAAAATACGGACAAATATCACACAGGAAAGCACGGACAAATAACGCAATCTACTCCAGCCGTTTCTGGCATCATCAAATTCTGTGAAGTATTCAAAAATTATCTCGAAATGTTTTGGAGGTCAGAAGTGATTCTGGCAGACAAAATCTGACTCAAAACTGTCAAAGCAAAATTAGCAAGAGAAGTTCTGAAAATTTTACTGTCGTGGCAGCCTGGCGTCGGCTGGATCTACATACCTGCCTCTATCGAAGATACTTGGATGCACTGCATCAGCATTATGACATTTTAATCTCTGAATTTTCTATAATTTTATGTGTTTCAAGAAACTATGAGACTTCCTATTAATTGCTAGTTTTCAAATGAAATTTATTGTATTTAATAACTAGCTAAACATTCACAGGGAATGGTCAATAAAATGCAACTATTTCCCGATGTTACATACTGTATAGGCTACGGTTCTGAAGTTCCCTACGTAATATATCTAGCTCACTATCGAAAAAAAATTCAGGCACGTTGTATAAGGCACACTGTATATCACGAATAAGTTTAAATAGCAATTTAGAGACAAGAAACGGCTAACCAAGAATATTTTGAACAGATTAGAGGCGAGGTTGTTCCAAAGCCCAGTGTTGATCTGATGCCGTCCAGTTACAGCATTGACGGCTGTCATTATAGTACTTTCTTTCTTCTTCTTTACCACAGCTTCTCCCACCTTCTCAAATAAACTAGGATCTTTTGTTAAAAGAGAGCTCGTATGATGAAATTTATGTTTGTACACACATTTGATAGTCCTTTAATGCCACTATGACGGGATGACCAGTGGACCAAGTGTTCCTATAACCTTGAGATGTTTTTACCATAAGTCTGTATACCGTATACATATCCACCTCCATAAGCCAGACGGAGGCCTTTACTTCTTTCAACTTCCATTTTCGAAGGGGTGCTCATATATGAATACAATGTAATGCTAAAATAAATAAAAAAGAAACGACATACTTTTTGGTCATCGACTGCTTCTCTCAAGAGTCTCAAAATTCCCGAGATCACTTTAAGAGGAGGAACTGCTTCGCCTCCCACCTCTCCTGTAACATTTGGCCCATATTCTAGGGCAGTACCGTAGTCACGGTAATGGAAATAATACATCATTTTCTATTATATACTACTAGTTAGCGATATATAGTACTGAGCAGCATGTAACTCACATTGTCTTCTTTGAGCTTTCGCTGGTGACAGCGGTGGCAATACACAGTAGGAAGTGAAACGGGATGTGGTGGAGGACTTCTAGCCACCTACAGAAAAGAACGACATCCGTAGTTGCAATGGAAAGATTGGGTGGATTGACTGATGGAAACGGGCTGGCAGTCAAGCGATAATCAGAAGGAGATAACCAGGAAGTCACATACCCGTTCTTTCAATGAGTTAGCCATTGTTTCCGGTGGCGAGCACTGTTTACACAACGAGAGGCAGGGACTAATTTATGTTTGTGCTGCGGAAGGCAGACAGGGAGGCGACCACGGCGGAGGAGTTGACGTATTGAGATATAAATGCCAGTCACCGACGGGTGGTGGTGGTGGTGGTGGTGGTGATGTTAGTTCCAGCGGCGGTGGTGGATGTCTCAACGGTGGTGATGCTAGTGGGGGTTTCGACGATGGTATATGAGGTTAGGATACCTTCGCATCGGTACCCACGGTATGACGCAGTGCGTACTTGCAGGAAGGCCACCTTAGCGTCTTAGTAGATCTTCGGAAAGTTGGCGTGAAGTACATCAACTCAGCATTTTGTGATCTGACTATACGGTTACTTTATATTACTGAGGAAACAATACTTTCTCCAGGAAGCACAGCGACTCCTTGTTCATTATACTTTCCAGGGAGCGAACCAACACCAAAGTAGTGAGCGCCTCCTGGCTTCTCTTCGATTGGATACTCGGGTGGCGAAGGAGCAGCTGTAGATAACAGAAGGTTCAGTCGTTGTTCTTGACTATGAGCGACTTAAGACTTGCCACCAGGGGCATGAGAGTCCCCCGCTTCGATAGCCCACAGAGTGCCTTCGTGCAACCTTTCTTCTGGAGTCTCTGCAACAGCTTTTTCGTAGTTAGTTCCAGGAAGTGAGCCTACACCTTGACGAGCACCACTGGGAATCTCTTTGGTAGGCAAATCCCACTTAGAGTAGACGCTCTCAGAGTGAGAAATATGCTCGGGATCTACAGTTACCTAAGAGTGAGTCAATTGTGCTGTTAAATGAGAGTAAGGACATACATATGATTCCACTGACGGCCTTCTTCGGCAAATTCGTCCCTTTTTGCGACGGGGAGTATGAACCAGAGGTCCTAGAGGTCGACATCGAGTGATGCTGAGCGCTGGTAGTGGTGGGTGCCGACATCGTATTAGTCGCAGCCGCAAAGCGAGTACCAGAGTCCTGTCTAACGGTAGGTCTCAAAGTGAATTGTGTTGGCATGGTTATGTTTCTCGACGCTCGAGAAGAGGCTGGTTGGTTTGTCTGTGGTGATATATCGTGGGGAAGGCTTGTTCCTTCGCTCGCCCGTTAATATAGACCGACATTATAAAAGGCCCCATAGCTGAATGTAAGGTGAGTAGCCCTGGATTCGACTGGAAGGAAGCTGTAAGTCAATGAATGAATTGACATCAAAAGTCAATTGAGCGTGGCGTCTGCAGGAAAACATGGATAAACAGTGCAATTGCGAAGTCATTTCACACCGCAAAGCACAGATTTTCAGGTGACCTGAAAATTAGCGATAAACTCTAAGATTATATAATATTTTCAGAGTGACTGAAAACTAGACTTAAATTTACCAATTTTGTCGTACCTATACTTTGACCGAATTTACTGTATTAAGACAGAGTTTATTGTTTACTAAAACTGTGACATAAAACTTGAGTTACAGTCAGACTGAAAACTTTGTTAAATTTACTAGTTTTGGTTAAAGTTTAGTAATAGCTAAAAATGTAAATTTTGACTATGCAAAAATCAGTTCCGAATCGGATAGTTTCGACATATGATTTCAGTCAGCCTTAAGTTTCATTAATTTGTCATGTTTTTTGCCTAACTAAAAACAGTAAAAAAAGTATAAATTTCGAGCCGAATGAAACTTTGTACTCCAAGTTTCAGTCGGCCCGAAACTTATACTTTTTAGTTTCAGTTGGTCCGAAATTTATACTTTTTTACTATTTTCAGTCAGACAAAAAACATGACAAATTAATGAAACTTAAGGCTGACTGAAATCATATGTCGAAACTATCCGATTCGGAAATGATTTTTGCATAGTCAAAATATATATTTTTAGTTATTATTAAACTTTAACCAAAACTAGTAAATTTAACAAAGTTTTCAGTCTGACTGTAACTCAAGTTTTATGTCACAGTTGTAGTAAACAATAAACTCTGTCTTAATACAGTAAATTTGGTCAAAGTATAGGTACGACAAAATTGGTAAATTTAAGTTTAGTTTTCAGCCACTCTGAAAATATTATATAATTTTAGAGTTTATCGCTAATTTTCAGGTCACCTGAAAATTTGTGCTTCGCGGTGTGTTTGTTGATGTATGTGTCTCTTTCCTGCGTTCTATTTCTATCCAGAAAGTCAATAAACGAGCAAGTTATATGCAGAGAGGGGAGGCGGGACAATGTGCAGGACGAATGAATGCGCACAATGAGTAAAACGATGAAGTCACTTGTCTCAATGACAAGAGAAAGAAAGAAGATGGAGTTGAAGATGAGCACATTGCCACAGGAGCACCAATTTGTCTATGTAACACTAATTAGAACACGCGTGGGAACCTGGAAGATTGACTGGGATCTCGGGGCGTTCACGGAGACAAAACGGAGGTAAATTTGTTATTAGCCACATTCAATAGGCACAGAACCCAGTGTACAATATGTATCTGAAGTAAATGCATGAAATAAAATTGCTGTGGTGCGGTGCTATGATTCGCGAAGTGGGTGTTGGGCTGAGGGTAAATACTAAAGGGGTGTTCCTTGGGTCCATTCCATCCTCTATTTTTTTCTCAAGCATGCATAGAACAAAGAACGAGTACAAGCATATAAAAGCGCGGAATGTGGCGACGAATAAAGATCAGAGACAATCCAAATATTAGAGTCAATTCGAACGGGACTGGTACATTATGTCTTCAGGAGCGGAGATGCACTGCATGGAAACGCTATGCATTAACAATAAGTTTAATAATAATAAAGGAGACAAGAAGTGGCTCACATCAACATGGGCAAGTATAATATCGAGGTGCTTATGCCACTTTGAGACATCGTATTGGTGTCGTCCCAGTAGTGCATTCATATTCCATACAAAATGATTATCGTTTTGAATCCTTTCAGCTGTGCTTAAGACATCTTTGCAGAGACTACAGTGCGTGGTAAGAATAGCTCCTGTGGTGAAGTGGACATCTTTACTTACCCATGGAGTGACTCCAATTGATCTACAATCAGATCCCAATTGCGTGATTGATCGTTGATTCTTGCTGTGAGGAACCTGTACAAGTAACACATACCCGTATCCAGCTCTTTTAGGAAGCTCTCAAGCTCTTCTACTTTTCACTTTTGAGGGATTCAATATTATAGATTATTCCAAAAAAAAAAAAAAAAAAAAAGAATGACATACCTTCGACTCTACCAACGCCATCTTTATCAAGCCCATAGCGTCCGAAATTGCATGAATCAAAGGCAGGGCTTCTCCTTCTATGTCACCAACTATGTTCTGCCCGTAGTCCAGAACTGTTCCGAATCCCTTGCCGAAGTAGTATAGGGTTTGCTACCAATCATTAGCAGTTAGTAGCATACAATAACAAATAGTATGTGACATATGTGATGCTCCCGGCAATGATGCCAAATACGAGGTGGAGCAGGACACAGAGCATCCTTATTGAGCAATGCTCTAACTTCCTCGATGGTTTCATTCTGCAATAGTACTCAGTGATAGTTATTTATACTTGAGAAGAAGATATACCTGGTGTGGGGGACAAACTCTATGTGGCGAACCTGCCTGCGCTGACGAATGGGAAGGGCCAGTGATAGGCTGTCAAGCGTGATGTTGCGAAGGTGGTGGAGATGAAGATCGTGAGGGACAAACTCTGTGAGGTGAAGAAGAGGCGGTTCTCCATGGAGGAGTGGAGGGATGACTTCCACCGACCATGCCAGGTGGTGAACCTGCCTGCGCCAATGGATGGGGAGGGCCAGCAGGCTGTCGAGTGTGATATTGCGAAGGTGATATTGATTGCGAGGAACGGACGAGTCGTCTAGTCCAATACCGCAAAGGAGATGGTGATGGTAAAGAACGACCTCTGTCTGGTGGAGGGGAAGGTGACCATGCTCTCCGAGCGGAAGTTGTTGTGAGGGTAGTATATTTTTTGAAGGTTATCGTGGCATTGAGTATTAGGATACTCCCCATCATAGAAGATAGAGAGGAAGAGGCTGCTGCTGCAGAGAAGGAGAAATTTGTCGATGGTTGGTGGTGGTGGTGGTGGTGGTGGTGGAAGGGAACGAAAAGTGGGAGACTTGATGTCTTACTCGAGCACTAAGATTTAAATGTTCCAAAAATAGATGGCGGAGGCAAATCCACCAAGAGAAAACTCACCAGTCTGCACTAATTCTCCTTCAAATCCCATCATTTCTTAAGAAAATAATGTCCTTGGTGCGTGCACAGTAATGGCTGGTATGTATCCGGGGAAAGGCAGGCTGCTGGCATTGAGTGGTGCTGAGGTTGGTAATGTATTCCAATGTAGTGGTCGTAGTGGTAAAGCTAGTATAAAATTCCATGTCATAGATACTCTGCAGTGAATTGTGACACGTCACCGCTCTCCATGGGAGATATTACGCACCAGGGAACCTTGTATGCAATGTGTTGTAGTTTGGCTGCCTTAGGTAGGCAACATTGGCATTGGTATTGTCTGTCGTTGGTTTGCAGGTGATACCACAGGGCGGCCATCAGGCTTGTTGAGTTGATATACTGACCATAGCGGTGTCTGCGAGTATGACTGGTTAAGCTAGGGGTGCGGAGTGCTTGCTCCTCGGGTGCAGGTCAAAAAGACTTGTCTGAAATGAGGGAGTTCGGTCCAATTCAGTCACATAACACGTCATATCACTCAAAATAAATGCTGCCGTCTGATTGGCTGAGAGACTTACAGTTATACACATTCTGGTGCCACAAAGGGTAACTGGTTTCTGTTCCACCAGGTGTCCCCAGCAATGTCACATAACATGAGTGTTTGAGGTCTGATTCCCCGAGTTATCATCATTTTGATTACAGTTTCATGGACTCTACAATCTCCTATGTCTAGTGTCCTTTTTGGTCTCGGGTCCAATTCAGTCAGCATTGTTCCTAGCTTGCATTTTGCTGGAGGCTGCATCGTGCTTGGATTAAACTGTTGGGTTATGGGTAAATATCATACACTAGTTCCATGTCTATTGGATATTCATGTGAATACTCAAGATTCTGTGTCTATTAAATGTGGTCAATCGATCTAAATGTTAGATTCGATTTGAATGGTTCTGGTATACTCTGTCCCTGGGGAAGGAATATTGTACTGCACAGAGGCACTGTATATTACCAATAAGTTTAATAATAAGGGCGACAACAAGTGGCTCACAGATATGTTGGTGTGTATATTATAGAGGCAGTTGTACCAATCTGAGATGTTGAATTGATGCTGTCCCATCAAGGTGTTCACCTTCCATGGAAAAATATTATCTTTCTGGACCTTTTCGGCTGCACGTAGAACTTCCTTGCAGAGACTACAATGTGTGGTACTGTAAGAAGAGCCCCTGTGATGAAGTAGATATATTTTACTTACCCATAGAGTAACTCCAAACAATGTAAAACTGGATCCTTATTGAGCCACTGTACTTTGGCTCTTTGTACAAGGGGCCTGTACAAGGACCTTATTGCCATATCCAAAACTCCAATAAATTTCTCTAACTTTTCTGAGTCTTGCTTTTGAGGGATTTAGTGTCATGAAATCTTCAAAAAAATCATTGACATACTTTGGATTCATCCACTGCTTTCTTTATTAGTCCCATTACATCCAAAATTGCGTGGACAAGAGGAAGTAATTTGCCTTGCACATCACCAGCTATGTTCACCCCATATTCCAACACAGTTCCAAATCCTTTGCCAAAGTAATACAATAATTGCTATCAATTATAAGTAGTTAGTAGCATACAATATCAAGTAGTATGTAACACACATGGTTTACACGGAGATGAAACCGATGAATTTCAATACAATGGGGTGGAACACAATATTGTCCATCCCTATTGAGCGTCACTCTGACCTTGCCAAGGGTTTTATTCTGCAACAGTACTCAGTTGATAATTTTTATATTTAAGAGAAGATGTACTATATGGCATGGATTTGTCAGACCAGCTTGTTGGGGACAAACACTACCGGTGACCATGTCATGTGTCAAACATGCCTGCGCTGACCAATTGGAAGGGCTAGCAAATGGCTGCAGAGTGGCCGACAGTGGCTGCTGTGAACTTGACAAGGAATGTGAGGGACTATATCTGGGAGGTGGAGAAGAAGGCGTTTGTTGTGGAGGATTGGAGGTCATTTTTGGGTCAGTGTATCTATCGAAGGTGATGCTGGTGATGTTTTCGGTTGTGGGGGTGATAGTGGTTTCACCGATAGTAGTAGTAATTTTCATTATATTCCACATTGTGGGAGGCAGAGAAGGAGGCGGCTGCAGTGAAGTAGAAATTTTTCGGTGGTGGGTGGTGGTGGCGGGGGGGAATGAAAGGCAGGAGGCTTTCTGTCTTACTCAAACACTGAGACTCAGATGTTCCAAAAATAGAGGGCGGAGGCAAATCCACCAAGAGAAAAACTCACCAGTCTGCACCAGGCATGACTTAACTAGCCTTTCCAGACATGCTTTCTCCAAATCCTATCATTTCTCAAGAAATAATGTCCTTGGTGTGTGCTCAGCAGCAGCTGATATTTTGGATGCGAAGAGTAAATATTGCCAGTATAATCTATTTATAGACTCTATTAACTCTGAAATGTCTTAAATATAGTGCCTCTGCTGTATATCAGAAATGTGATACATAATGCATCATAGATTGACATACCATGTCTATTTCTCAGAGTCCCGTTAATCACTGTCATTTCCCTCTCGACCTTCTCCTGCACGTAATAAATACTACATGGTCTCTTCCTCTCACACTCCAGGAGCATGTCGGAATAATGACCTCTTGGTTGTTGGTTTTGAAAGACTGGAGCAGACTTATTGCAAAAGTGGCTTTTGAAAATGTCCACGTTCCCAGTGAGGCATATTACCATTGGCACCGAAAGTTTATCCAGTGACAAGCCTCGCACGGCTCTGTACTCGGAAACTCGGTCCTGCTGCCGCTAAATCTACTTCATTATCTCTATTTTCGACTAGGGATCGTTTGGGAAGATTCGGGACGCATCAAGAAGCTTTAGAGTGATTCGAAAATGCTATTTGAGCTCGGAACAATGGATGCTATCGCAAAATACTTCATTTTATTTGATTTGACTCGCATTTTCTCATTTTTTAGACAATCTAAGTATTTATTCAACATAGGAGTAGTTTCATCCACATGAATCGAGTCCCATGATCGAGTCTGACTTCTACAGCTGCTCGATGATCATTTTCTTTCATTTTTGTACATTTTATTTCTGTTTTACTTCTTAGTAGCGAGGACTTTCATACATATAAAAACATAGGATTTTCTTCGTAGTTCAGTAGTTCAGAATCCCTACATCCCCTCCTCCTCTCTGTACTCAATCATTCTCCTACATACTCCAGTCAATTACTTGGATTTTGCAGAATAAATCCCACTTCTTTGGGACTCAGGTGCTCGGCAAGTCGACCTCTTCGCCAAATCGCGACGCTCTCGATGACGCCAACTCCAATCAACTCCATTCTTTTTGCATCGTCTAGGCTACCATCATACGCTCCTACGAGACTTTGTTTCGTATTTTTCTGTGCTCTCGTTGTCGAGCTATTGTAGTTACGATCGAGCAACTATTTTAGCGTTTTCTCTAGCAGTTTCCCTCATCTTCTATCGTCTTTGTCGTGCCCGTCGTGCACTCATCGTCTCCTCCGTCCGTCTATCCGTCAGCCCGCTCCTCAGCCTTCGTCCTCCGGTCTCTATCGCACTATCTTGCATCCAACTCCCTCAGCACTTCGTCATTCTATTAGCAGTTCCCTTCACAGCTTGTTAGGACCGATGTGAGGCCACCTCGCATTTTTATTCTTTTGTTTTCTAGGTATACAGGTTTTTCTAGGGATTTATTATATATATTCCTACACTACCAGCCGGTGCCTAGGTCGACACCAGGAAGGATGTCCCATATTTGACCAGGAAATGCGCTGTCATGCGCGAGATAACTGCTACTCTATAACATTTGCTCATGAAGATTCGGTTAAGCAGCCTTCACATCGGTACCCACGGTTCGACGCGGTGCCATACTTGCGGGAAGGCCAACTTAATGCCTTAACAGGTCTTCGGGAAGTTGGCGTGAACTATATCAACTCAATGCCCCGTTTCCTGGACCGGGATTGGTGGATATACTTTGTCCCAGAACAGGTGCATACTGTCTGGTTGCTTCATATTACGGATGAAACCAGGACAAAAATAGACGAAAATTTCCGGATGGTTCGTATGCATACTTTATGGCCGACCTACCATTATACTCGGGAGATAACAGGAGTACGCACACTGCATGTTTGTGGAATGGAGTCTCCAGAATGCTTCGCTGCTGCTGCAGTATTTCCTAACCTTGCAACACTTTGGCTAGACGGCAAGAAAATTTTCACAGCCAGAACTATTGATCCGGACGCGTTCCGGAAATTCCGTGCTCTACATGAGTCAGGACCGGAGAGAGAGGAAGGAATTGGAGCATTTGCAACGCATTTGATGAGGGTCATATGCATCACCATCGAAGAGCCCCACTCCGATCAGTTTGAAGAGATATTGAAGGTTTTTGCGAAGCAGGCACCTGAAGAGTTCGCAAAAGAGACGATGCGAATTTTGAGAGAAAAGCCCAAATTCTAACTTGCTAAAACGAGCTCGACAACTTGATGAATTTGTCCAGCTACCGGTGCCCTTAGACTTGGCGGCGCGGAAGTAGGGTACTACTAATTAGTATGAGTCATAATGCACATACAAATGGAATAGACCTTCAGAATCCGTACTAATAACCACGGGCAGCTACTACTACACTTCTTCCAGCCGTTCCGCTTAGGTCTTCCGGGGGGTGCTGTTACGAGACATGCTTCGATCGTCTTCACTGGCATATTCTTAGATTTCCAATGACATCACACCTGAAATATACTGAAACACCTTCACAGATATGGCGGCAATGCAAATACAACAGACATATTCTAAACCAGAAACAACACGCTCGAAACCATCAATGCCAACAATACTGTCTGATCTTCTCGTGAAAATTATCCATACGGCGTGGATGTCAAGTCTCTCTAGAGAACATCGCATCCTCCTCATGAAGTCACTTCCGTTGGTCAATGTTGAATGGAACAGTATCTTCACCACCATCTCGAGGCGAAATGTATTTCTTGTCAATGAAAGGTACTATGCCTGGTATCACAAGCTAGTCCGAAAAAACATTGCTGCCACTATCCAAGACACGAGGAGTAGCCATCCAATATCTGTTCAGTGCCAATCCATCTCAGTCAAAGACGACCGTTCTCTGAAATGCGCTTATCACAGACTCTATGAGGGAGACTTCATGCCCTACTTCAAATCAATCGACTTTAGCAAGTCGCTATTTCCAAATCTCCATACGATGCTTGTTGAAATCAACAACGGCTTTCGGCGCGTATGTAATGAGGTCTGGATATATTCTCTGCCCAATCAGCTTCACACATTAGATATATCCTATATCTACGCTGAACACTTGGGTTGGTTACCAGAAAAAGTTTGGAAAGATGGTCCAGTACTAAAGCCAGGACCGGAACCCTCTTTTATCAGAACGCTGTCATTGACAGGCACTGGATCCGAATGCATAGTTCAGGAACTCGCTAAACTCTTCTCTGGCCTTGAAACTCTGAAAAGTGACGGAGAATATGTGGATTTTAAAAATCTGCCAGAACCTAGATATCTGTCACATGATAACTATAATGACATTGCGTCGCGTCGAGGCAATGAAATCGATGACCTGGGTGCATTTACACAACATCAGGAAGAAATGCAAGAAATAGCCAGGAATGAAGGGATTTCGGGTGTAATATATTATACGATGCAAGTACTCTTTAGAGGTAAGGAATTTGGTAATATAGTTGACCAGGACGAATTCGAATTGTAGAACTGATATATTAATACGCTCTGGTTAATGAGTATTTCAGTATTGTAAGTTGATGGGTTGTTTCCGACCGAGACCTTGGACTCCAAAAGAAAAGAAAAGAAAAGAAAAAGAAAAGTTAGAATGGTTGCTCCGCCAAAACTTCCGAGATTTTGACAACCAACTCGTCCTTGCTCTTCAACTCTGCTGCGAAGTAGGCTTTTACACCTCCTACACCCTTCGCTTTCACAACCTTCGAAACACTATCATATCCCTTCGGGCATTCGTCTCTTTTTACCATACATACAAATCGCGTTTCTTGGTATATATGAGCAAAGGAGCAGCCCCTTGGTGCATGGGAGCCTGTACTTTGATGATGATGCTCTTCGTCTCCTTCTCGAGGCCTTTTGGGACATTTGAAGGGCGAAAGTGTGACTCAGGAATTGCTGCTGTGGGAATACCAGAGACCTTGCGGGTTATGTTCGAGGTGGGTATGAGACTCGCAACGCCCTCGTAATGTGGTTTAAGCGTGGCAGTATTGGACGGGCCAAAGGGCTGGCACGTCTTCTTGTGAGTTGGCCAATGTTTTCCTACAGACATGTCAAAGCCGACTGCACCAACTTGCAAAAATGACTAAGACATACGTTGGCACTCGACAGAGCAATACCTCGCAACTTGACACTTTCCACAGTTCTTCAATGATTTCTGATTGTCGCCGCATGCGTCACATCTCTTTTCCGTTCGTGGTGCTATCTCTCCCTTCCGTTTTCCAATCCATCTCTGAATGGTAGCGGTGACCTGCGGACCTGTGGACGGGAAGAAGGTCCTGGGAGTTACTCCGTCGACGTCCTTTATATCCAGGTCTGCACCAAACTCCATGAACAGCTCAACGCCCACGATATCGTTTCGCATCATGGCACTGCAGAGTGGAGTTCCTCCATAGCGATTCTGTCTGTTCACATCTGCTCCGGACTCGAGGAGGACACGAAGCAACTCTCCTTTCCGCACTAGGGCGTCATTGAAGACGCTGTGGTGAAGAGCAGTGTGGCCACAGATGTCGGGAATGTCCAAGGGAAGTTCGCGAGATATGAGGAACTTGAGTGTCTCGAGATGGTTGGGTTGCATTGCAAGGCTTCTTACGCGCTGAGAGCCGAAGATGACGAGGGTTGCATATCCAAACTTAAATTCCGTTTCAGTTGCAGATAGATCAGGTGCTTGGTTCATCTGGAACGCCTGGTGGAGTCGTCGACATCGCTGCTAACATGTTTTGTCATCTTACTTACTTGAATGATATCGTGTATAGAACCGAAGAAACAAGCCTGTCCGAAGTGAGAAAGCTCGCTGTCGGTGAAACCTACGCTTTCTACGACGTATATTTATAAGCGTCAAGAAGTCGAAAGGCTATTATTGATTTAGAGTACGTACTGTCAAGGTACAACGTGCGAAGTTTTTGACCTCCCATCTCCACGGATATATACCCAGGCTTTGCAAGGATTTGTTTCATTTCATCAGTAACTCTGAGACCGCTAGCAGGAGCCGTAGTTGATGGTGGAGGGGAGATGCTTTCGAGCACATCTCTAATAGGATGGGATCTTTGCTTTTTTGCAGGCATGGTGTTCCGTGGACTCGGAGGCTGCGCTGGTTTGAACCAAAAACGCTGCTGTTGCGACCGACGACAAAAGGTGTCGGACAACAGGCTACAACAGTCAAAATAGGAAACCCCACAAACGGATCACGCGGGGTGTAAAATCTAATCTAATCACGACCGAGACCGGTAATGGTGTATGCCGAGCCGCCCCAGATCATGCACAAGCGTCAACTGTTCATCCCCAACACGGTGGCCAGTTTATCCATTATCCACAGCCAGGCGGGTACAAAAATGAGCGTCGTTTCATCTAGACGGATACCAAAAACATTCTCGACAATGCTAGAGCCTCTATTGACCGGCGCTTTCGCGACAGCTCTACGTTCAATCCCTGTGTTAGCCAAGTATCTCGCCGTCCTTCTGGTCTTAGCAAATGTGCGGTCAATACCCCTTGCATGGCACTGTGAGTAAATCCATTCGTTTTAGTCGTGTGCACAGCTAAATTTTGACTTCGTAGTCCGCGTTTTCCGACCTGTATTCGCTATTCGCATTCGGTACCGCCTCCTACGATGGAGCATCATGTTTAAGCCCAAGAAAGTGCAGGATGTGGCGGAGGATCGGTGGCTGGATTCCATTACACCAATTGGCGCGAACCCATTCACCATGGTAGTTCCCTATCGGTCATGGGCAAGTGAGTTCTCTAGTTCTATCCTTAATCTAAGTTCTGACCTCATCCTAGGCATTGATGATAGCGACTTCAACGGTCACTTGAGCAACTCAAGTTATGCAAAGGTGTGTAGTCTACTACTCCATATCCGTCCAATTCTCATGTCTTGTAGACTCTCGATGCAGCGCGTTTCAAATGTGCGCTTGAAATGTTCCCATTGACATTTCGAGCAGGGTCATGGATGCCTCTAGCTGGTTCGTTTTACCCTTCCTTTTATGACCGAGAACGGAATCTCATAGCCGTGCAGAGACACATTACCACTTCATTCGCGAGATCCCTATGCTTTCCAAGTATGAAGTGCGAGTTTCCATCGGCGGTTGGGATCAAAAATGGGTGCGTTTCTACATATTTTGTGCTCACAACTTTACTAACTACTGCTGAAGATTTACGTCGTCTCAAAGTTCGTTACAAAGCCAAAAGGAAAGCAACCCAAGAAGGTTACTGCCAAATCTGAATCTCCCCAACCCGAACCGACGACGGAAAACCTCTTCCACCCATCCCTCCGCACTCCCGCCTCCAATGACGTCTCCTCCGCACCCACCCCGTTACCCCATAGCACCACCTCCGCAGAGACCTCCACCGATTTGAAGACTGTCGCCGCAAATCTCGCAAGCAAGGAAGAGCCCGACGGCGCCGTCTTACACACCGTCTGCGTCTCGCTGGTGTGCTTCAAAATGGGCCGCATCACCGTCCCCCCTACACTCGCGCTCGCAATCAACGGATTCAGTGTTCCCCCATCGTCTGATGGCGAGGTCGCGGCCTACTCTCGCACGAACCCTCCCCCGCACTGGGCGAAAGCAAAGGCGGTGTGGTCTAAGCCTCAGGGCGGAAGCACGAAGGCGCTGGCGGCGTTGCTAAAGGGTGGGTGGAGAGACGTTTCGGAGTCGGAGAGATGGTGGGACCAGGCGCTCTCGGGGTCCCTCGACGAGAAACGCAAGGAGAATATGGCGGGTCTAGAGGCTCTTAGGAAGGGAATGGATGCTGCGAGGATTTCGACACTGTAGATTGCATATGTATGGATTAGGCACACGATAATACCGTTAGAATGTTATACTCCTAGAATATAATACTACTAGAGATTTATAGTATTTATTATTTCAATGATAACCTCATACCTTACTATGTCCTCCAAACGTTATGGTGGCTACGGTGGCGCAACTATTTAACTTACTCGCACTCGTGTTTCTTCCTTTCATTCCTCTTCCCGTACGATAAGCTCACTGAGTGATTGTACCTCGATAGCTAGGATTTAGTCTTCTGTTGTTCCTAAGTTGGTCATTACTATTTTCGGACTTCTCTCTTGACCACCATCATCCCACCGCCACAACGTCGTTACAGTCATTTATTCTTCTGTGGGCTTCACTTGAAGCGAAGAATAAAGCTACTCGGTCTTACTTTTGTTCTACATCTGGTCAAAATGCACTCGAAACCCAATGTCACAACAAAGAAATATGGTTTTGTTCTTGCGGGGCGTCAATTGAAGTTCTTGTCTTGTTCGACTTTGAGGATGCTTATGGACAATAACAACGGTGCCCACAAATCTTTTTTGTTGCCAACGCCAGAATTCGCCCAGTATACTTAAACAAGAGGAGGCGGTTTACTTATCTTCAATCAAGACTCTATTTCTGCTACGGTACGGCGACTGAACCTCAGTGTACGCGCTGACGAACCTAATCATATTCCTATTTAAACCAGACTTGCTTTATCCTATATACGATCTGTCAGGATCAGTGACGAAAGCCTCCACGACATCCACGAATTATATTGCATACAGCGACCACGGGCTACACACTACGTAGGACATGGCCGACGTTTTAACCGTCATCTCAGCAGTCCATCCTGCAACACCTCCGAGGACGCCTGGAGTTTTTAACCGCATCCTTCGACGCGGAAAGGCGCCACTGACTCCAGTTGCAACTCCATCTCCCTTGAACAAGAAGACCAACTCTCAAAGAAGAAATATCACGGGTGCTACTTTCTTACGTCCACGAAAAGTGGCTCCTCAACAAGAACACACCCCAGCCCCCACGCCTGTGATAAATATTGTACCTCCCGCGTTGTCAGCTTCACAGGAGACTATTCCTCCCCTTCCAGAGCCACTAGGATCTATTCTGTCTACCCGAGTACCCGTCACTGTAAAGGAAACTGCTTCCTCGCAGCCAGGTTCAGGATGTGTCTTCATAGAGCCTGAAGTCAACATGTACAGCGTGCTCGCTATTGGTGGTACCCAGTACTCCATTCGGTTCCACCGCGAATTCAAAGATACTCCAGTACCTTCTCTACCGCACCCTGGGCAGGTCTCTATAGTTTACACTGGTACGTTAGTTGCACCCGGAAATTATGTTTCTGCTTTCTTCGGAGGTCGCCACTTCATCATCCAGGTTCTTGAAGCTCTTGTACACATTCATTCTGCGGTCCCTGCCCCTACGACAGCTTCAGTAGACGCCCCTGGACCAAGGGTATCCACAGATCCCCCTGGCATGCTTCTCAGTCAGACCCCCAGCTCGCACAGCACTCCTCTGAATCACTTGGACCATTCCGTAAGTGCAAGAGAAGCCGATGCGCTGCGACCAATTGCAACTTCTAGTTCGATTTCGTATCTTGAATCGTCTGTGCCTGAGGCATATGTAGAGTCTAGGGGCACAGCAACTATTCCAAGCACGATAGCGGAGGAAAACTTCGACACGAACAATGAATTCCCCTCCCTACGAGCCACACTAACAACTCAGAATCTTCCTGCTACAAATTCACAGATGGCTCAGTCAAGTTTGGTTGAACGTCCTTCCAGCTTCAGCGGCCACCTCTCTCATTCGCAACGAGATAATGTCGATGACGTGTTTGGTCCTCGCGCACCTCCCTCTCGATCTTCTATCCCTTCGGAGTGGTGGGATGGGAATGGGAACTGTGTCAGTAGTGATGCGACGGAAGATAATCCTCCCCTAGCACCAAATTTGAACCAACAAGATCCAATCCTGCCGAGTTGGAACTTAGAGCTCGCTGCCGTACTCGGTCTCGATGAACCACAGGTTACTCCCTTTCTGAGGAGGAAACTAAATAGTCAAATCCAGGATAATGCTGGGATGTACCCTCCTGGTCTTGGATCCTTTATACGGTTAAATTCCGAAGTTTCTGATCGTTCAGATAGCTCAGAGGAGAATAATGCTCTTCTTCCTGGTGAGTAACTTAAACATTCACTCGCCTATCATGAAAATGCTAACGAATTTATATATTCTACTAGCGGTTTCCACAAGCAGATTTCAGGAAGAGCTAACGGAGGCATCGTATGTACAGGGTGACAAGAACTCTTATAACAATAATCATGGCAATGCGGAACCTAATAGAAACCCTTTCCGTAACCATCAAGAAGATAATCCTGTCACGCCGCTTCCCTCGAACGTTCAAAATAATGCTACACTTGAAGCGGAATCCCTAGTCAACTTCCTAAACTACATTTTACGATGTCTCAATAACCCAACGCAAGTACGTGAAGTGTTTCACGAGCACATAGAACCGTTCACACGGATGATTTGTATCCTTGAACAACAATGTGCCTATCTTGGACCCACCGGTTTCATGGAACGACTTACCAGTCAAGATGACGTGTTCCTACGTCTCTGGGATAGCCATATCGTATTTATGAAGCCATGGATTGAGATCGTAGCAGCACCCATTCCTCTGGTTAACCCTAATATTGTGGATTGGCAAGTCATTCAGAATATGACCAGATCCCTGCGAGTTAGAGCACAAACTCTTTGCAAAACCGTTACGGTGCCAGTGGACTTTACCAGGTACTTCGAGTTTTGGGAACAGCATTATCAACTACTCGAGCACTACCACGATAGCGTCATACGATGCATCAAGGATTTTGCTCCTAATACAACTAACAGCACGCAGGCTTCGTCTGCTAGACCGAATGTTGCTTATCGAAGCAGACAAGCAGCGAACCTCGGTCGAGATGTCATTAACAGCAGCCAGAGCTTTTCTCCGGGCAGCGAGTATTCCAACGATTCTTCTCTTCAGGGCACTCATGCAGAATATTCTGGTAAACCTGTGGAGAAAGGTAATTATAAGGGTAAAGAGAAGGAACAAAATCTATCCGACACTTCTTCCAGAACCTTCCGTGAGCCCTTGGTATCAACATATAACGATCCTGCAGTTGCATCAACATCCGGGAGCTCGTTGCGACCCGAGGACGTTGTTAAGGAGCCTGAATCGTCAAACAACGCAGAAGTTGTAGATATTTTCTCTTATGAACAAACGTACGACGCACTATTGCCTGAAGATCCAATGTACGACGCATTTGGCGGAGAACCTAACTGGAATCTTCCTATCATCGGAGAAGGAGCTTGCGTTCCGATTGTGCAAGGTTCTCTCCCTCACCCATAACAAGTTGCAGTTTAAGTAATTATCTCTTACTGCTCACGCTATATAATGTTTTATAATGGATTATGTGGTGATTTCATCTCTTCTTACTACTCACGCTATATAATGTTTTGTAATGATTATTTAATGATTTATGAAATCTATCTATTTGAAGGTTTTCGCGAAGTCGATACCCGACACCCGACATCCTAGTACTATAAGGGCACCTTGCTCGTAGCTTTCCTTACACCTCCATGCCTTTGACTACTATTCTGAATTATGTACTTTCCTGTTCTGTTTCACATGGCGCCACACATTACCGTCGAGTTTCCTATAAAACCCATCCGCGTTCATTCTCGGAGCACGAAGCCTTCATGGGATGCTCACTCCGCAAATCGTTTGAAACTAAAGCTCCTCCAGCCAATTTTGTTCGGTCAGAATTTCTGAAAAGTCTTGGGTCTAAGTCTCCTAAAATTTATCCTTTTTTATAGTTTTATTCTACTTAATTGATGTTGGAAATACAAACCGTCTCTCGCGCATCGCTCGCCCTTAAAGCACCACCCGGAATTCCTAATATTCGACCCACCTATTATTTAGACGAGCTAGCAACGTATTTATTGCTCGGACCTGGTAACATAGAAACATATGATTTGTATGTTCGTATCTACTTACAGTAGATACTCCTTTTATTATTTCTTCTAGTATAAAAGACTTGTAGATAGCGTAGAAACACCTCAATCAATCTCTATTCTGACTGAGGTGAGTTAGAACTTACTTACTTATTTCGTTTCACTCTTACTGATTATTCTCGTAGCTATATCTTATTTTATTCCGTTAGGTATAGTTACTCCGAATATACTATAGTCAATCTCTATTCTGACTGAGATATATCTTATTTTATTCCGTTAATTGAAACATCACATATCTCTTGAGGAGTAGAACAACTAGAACGACATTTCTCCCTCTGTATTGGTAGTGGGCACTACACACTGCGAACGCAAAACCCTTTGCCCTTGTACTTCTTCGTAATAATCTATGAAATAATAAGGGTGGTGGAAGCACGGGTGTATTGCACCAACGATTACCTACTCATATACTGTATAAGGAGTGCTCTGTACCTACTTGGCACCCACACTAACGCGTCGGACACCGGACGCGACGCGTTGAATCACGTGCGACTTTTTATTAGTATTGCAGCACTGCCACAGTCGTTCACCTTGTTTCGATCATCTACAAAGGCAGGCACCCACAACTTAAAACTTACTCTCTGTGCTCGTTTTAAACATGTTGATATATGATCGCAACTTCAAGGTATAATGGTAAGTAACTTAACTTTCTTGTGACGACATGAAGTATAGACGATTTCAACTTTAACTTACACCAAACTTACACTTGCTTTTGTCAGGTCCAAGCGTTTTTATTGGGTGAGCCACTCATTGCTTTGTCTCTGGCGGAACAATTAGAGTCAATTGTTCTCGTGCGGCCTGCCTATTATGTGCCCCACTCCAATACAATGTCAAAGGAAGAGAGAGGGACAAAATAATGTAGCAACCAGCCTATAAATCCTTGTCTCCGCTTCATGCTTGTTGTCTCTTCACCACTTTCTCGAATTACTCCAGGATATGAGGCGTTGCTATGACTCTTTTCTAGAGCCACACTTGTCGTGAAGTACAGTCATTCACACTATTAATAAGGACTGGAATCGCCGTGCGAATTCCGGTACACACCCCCTCTGCTCCACCACCCACTCAGGAAGTGGCCTGCCTATTAACCGCCTCCCTTCCATAACAAAAAGTAGACGTGCCTGATTGCACAGCTACGATCCACATACAAGTCGCGATTAAACTACGTGAACCCGTGCACCCCCCACGGAACTACCAGCTGTTCTTCGTTAAATAAGTCAACCCGACATCCAGTACGTTCTTTATGCTGTGTATCATCTCTTGTTCTTATATTGTCCAAGTATTACGAAAGCAACCCAACAAGGAACGACCCAAGTTTGTCAAAGCGGGTCAAAGCGCCACACTGCATTGCGTATAAGAATTCGCCGTCCTTCAACAAGAGTACGTTCAAACTTTTTATCCTCATCTTTCCATAGCTCCCTCTCAGCCACTGTACAGATGATTTCCCGCCTCCTTAACCTCCTCGGTCGCTCTCGAGAACAGCCGGCCGCCAACTTCGTCGCCGGTGAGACAAAGAGCTCCAAGGTGACTCCTGCTTTCCCTCCCGTGGTCTCGGATAGGTCTATCTTTATGACTACCCGCGCTGTTGCTCCTACCACCGCTCACAGGATGGACCGTAATCGCCCGTTCCAGGAGTCCACCAATGGTATACCCAAGGCTTACATTCAGCAGATCCTCCCCGGGCAACATGCTATCCAGAAGTCCACCTCCCCTTTCAAGCCTTTCGTCTGGGGCCCAGATGGCATCTACGGTAACACGACCAATCTATGGCCCATTGAATTTGAGCCCGCTGTTGTGGACAAAGCAGTCAACGCCAAGGATGAGCCACTCCAGAAGACCTTCACTGATACCACCGCCGTCATGAGCAATCACCAAGAACAGCTTTACAACACCAAACTCACCGCCCATGATACCCAGACCGCTAATACCAAGGTCAGCCAGACTTCTGACGACAACTCGAAGATATACCCGTACGCTCTTGCGCATTCTCATACACAGCTCAACCCCCTCCCCGACATTGGTGCCTATCATGCTGGTATACGCGCACGGCCTCTCCACCCCTTCTATTCTGCTTATGTCGCCGATTGTGCTACTCAAACCGGCCATGGGTTCTCAACCTCCGCTCCGGCTTACACACACCCTATTGAAACGATGAACGAGGTGACAGCAAAGAAATTTGTGGAGATGATGAATATACCCCTTACCATTATCGAGGACACCCGCACCCACGCCGAGGGAGAAAACATGCAGGCCCGCACCGAAGTCAAGGACAAGCAGATTCATGTCGAGAAAGTTACGGTGCATCATCGAGTTGCTGCTTCGCCTTTTAGTGCCCAGTCAAAGCTTCCCCTCGAGTTTGCCTTTGATGATGAGTGCGATAGCTCCGAGGACGGTTAGTCTTTCTTTTTGGTTACAAAAGCAAATTTCTAATGAAGTCCTTCGTGAAGACAACGCCAACGAGCTGATTCCTGAATCTCGCGACGAGTGGGTTGCTAAGGCATGTGGGTGTACTTCGTTCAACCCATTCAACGGCGATCAGCCCTCTCTCTATAACGGCTCCACGCATAATCTTCACTCTAGTTCCCGGTATATCAATCCTGCCTATAACTCGCTCTCTAGTCCGGACATGTGCAACTTCATCAGCAAGGCGGACATGGAAACTGCTTCTGGTGGGTTCTATCTTAACGCAACCGCCATCGCACTCTCCACATCCTTGGACGACAATGGCCCCAAGATCACTGGCTCCTCTTGGCTGAGCAGCGAAGATGATCCCATCGTTATGCCCGGTGCTTCTCGTTCTTACGGCGCAATCGGCAGGCTCAACGGCCCAGCTATTGAGAGCAAGCTAGTCGAGAATCCTTCTACAACTCTATTATGTGGTCCCAACTACGCTTCCATGGCCTTAGCACCCGTCAACGCAACCGGCTACGTGCCTTCCATGCCCCCTTCCATCGACGAGGACTTCAACATTATCAGTTTCGAGGAAGAAGCTGCAATGGATGACGGCACTATTGGTATCATTGAACAATGCTCTGACAACGATGAGACGGTTTCTTTCAACGGGATACGGCCTCTTTCGATGGCATCCTCCCTGGGGTCTACCGGAAGCCATCTCACATGGGGTTCCTCCGCCTCTACAGCCTCATCTCCCGCTTCTGTTTCCTACCCTATGACTCCCGAACTTGGACAACAGCAGCCCGCCGTCACCCTGCCTGATATAGCTAGTTGGAGGTCTACCATCTTCACAGGTGGGTATGGGAAGGAGAAGGCTAATGACGAAGTTCAAGAATACGAGGACCGGTATTACAACAACTACGCGGCACAACAGCATTTTGTCACTGCCTTTTAATGCAGGGGTCGGGTACAAGTTTCGTCAAGTGGACCATTAGTTGGCAAATACTCTTCCTCCCATCCCTCTTCCTCTTTCTTTCTCCTTTCTTATTTGGTTTATATTTCATCACTATATATATTATTTTGATACCACCGTATATCCAAGTCTCCATCTGTGTATCTTAGAAATTGTAGCGTCGAAATCCCAATATCAAAGGGTGTTCGAAAATCTAACAATAGATCAAGTGTGAGAATCCGGCAATCTGCACGTCTTTTACCAATCTTTTACCGTCAACCACGACGTTGATACCATCTTCGTCGCTGTTCTATACAACGAGCAGGTATCTGAATACACATTTATCTTCCTTACGCTAACGGATATTCCTCTTGGATATGGTAAGTCGTGTTCAACTTTGAGTGGCCTAAGCTGATATCGTGTTCAGATTCGCTGCATGCCGCAGCGATAATCAAGTTTCTTTCACCAAAACTGTCATTTAAGGACGTACAGATCTGTCAGACTATCTAAGTATCTAGGAGCTTGGCTCAAGATTAGGGCGGGTAAAGGACATACGGGCTCCAGGTGCGTGTACAGTATATCCGTGTTCGCCCTAGTACTAAGGAATCTAACAGCTGTTCAGCACTCTACCACAAGCATTCATCATTTGCTATGACTACATCGCCTCTTACGATGCCTCAGGATCATCCGAATCCATTAACGCCCACCAATCCGCCATCTACCGACGCCCGCAGTCGCGTCAGTACTCCCAACTCGCATCTTGCCAGCGAGATGGACCGGAACATCGACAAATTCGCGACTTTATTTAGTCCAGGGACGCCTCGGGCTTCGCCCGTCTTCGAAACTACAAACGACTACTTTAATTCTGCACCTTCCGTCGGACCATCCAACAGGGCTGCAATACCGAAACGCCCTCATTCAGCGCCGCGTGCAATACCTTTAACTCATTCGCGCTCGGAGAGCGACTCTGAATTTGGCTCCTTCGTAGCCGTTCCAGCTATGGAGGACCCCCTGTCTGCAGACATACCTACGTTCGAATACGAACACCTACAAGCACCAATGCAAGCTACGTCTCCAGCACAGTTGCACCCCCCTGCGTCAGCTTCACGCTCTCGAACTGGTTCCCCGTCATCCTTACTGTCATCACAGCAGCCTTCTCAGAGGCAGGGTGATAATACCAGCTTGAATTTCTTTGACAAGTTCGCAGAGGACGCGAAGAAAGCGTCAGAGAGACGCGGGAGAGAACTCGTGGATGAGCTGCTGATGTATGAAGATGATCCGATGTATTGGTTGAAGAATCAGCAGGCAGAGGTCGTGGATAAAGCGAAAGATGAGCATGGACCTGGACCTGGCTCTTCTCCGCTGGGTACCAATGCCGTGACGACACACGAAACGCCATTCTCACCCGCACGCGTAGAGCATGGTTTTCACAGTGACATCGACGACGAGTATTTTTCTCCGAAAGCCAGGGCGGCATCGCATTCTCCACATAGAACGAAACGAGAGTCCTCGCATTCCTCACAGTCACCTCCTATTGGATCACTCCTCTCCACGGCACCTCCAACGCTTGCACCTCCAGTTGCATCCACACCGCTGGTGAACTCAGTTCCTCTGAGCTCGTCACCACCTGATGATGCTACACTTGGATCATCTGGAACTCCGTCCTCACGTGGGAGCTCGTCGAGTGGACATCGGCCAGTATCCCCGCCCCGTTCGTCAAGCTACCAGACATTGAGTAGTCTATCGTCTCGATGGATGTCCAATCTACTCTCTTCCACATCCAATCCATCGTCTACAGCATCTGCCTCAAGAGCCTCTACAACAGCACGACCAACTCTCGATTCGATTTTTGGTGCGCCAGAAGATGGTGAACCAACTCATCCCCAAACCCCTCCCTCGCAAGCACGGGCACATGCACCCACCCACCATGCCCAAACGCTGCCGCGGCCCATTGGGGGTCCAAGCACTCACAATCCACTACCTACCTCACTAGCTCATGGAGGGTTGAACCGCTTCGGTTCTCCAGTTACTTCCCAATCCATTCCCAACATTCTGCCTATCAGCCCTTTCAGTGCGGACATTTCGCACAAGTCATCACCATTCGCTTCCCACACATTCAAACCCATAAGTGGGGCCCCTGGGTTTACTGGCGAGCAGTATGACTGGGATAAAGGCTTTTCAAAAGAGCTTGAGAGCGAGCTTGGGGGGAAAGGCGATAGAGGAAGAGGTGAAGGAGTACTAGGAGAGGAACATTGGGGAAGAGCGCAGATGAGTGGCGGGAGTCTTCATTCTTCGCGAACAGCCAGTGAAGGTGTACGAGAGCTGATCGAGAAGAAGATTGGGGGCGTAGATCTCGTTGGGAGAAGAGCAACTACGACGCCTGTTTTGACCTCCGATTTGGCCGATTTGGTGTGTTTCCTCTTTCTCTGTTCTTGAGTCGCTCATTCATCTATAATCTTTGTAGATCCGTCCACATTTTCCTGCTCTTGCACGCCTTCCACGTAACTGGAATCTTCTATACTCGCTAGATCAGGATGGGATCTCGCTGAATACACTATACTCGAACTGCGAAGCTGCGGCTGAGAAGGACAAAACTCACTCGGGGAAGGGGACACTCGTCGTCGTTCGCGACGCGGGGGACACTATCTTCGGCGTTTATGTTGGAGAAGGGCTGGCCAAAGGCGGAGGAAGAGGCAAGGGGTATTTTGGAGGCGGAGAGTCGTAAGTCATTACATCCGCAAAATCAGTCTGTATCCTCATATTCATATCTGTAATTAGATTCCTGTGGAAGTACACTGGAGGGGCGTTGAAGGTGTACAAGTGGACAGGGAAGAACGACTACGTTGCCCTGTGTGAATACAATTGTCTGTCGTTTGGTGGAGGGTGGGTGCTTAGCTGTATATTCTTGTTAACATGCGGATTAATCGCATCATCTTAATTGTTCCAGTGACGGCCATTATGGCTTATATCTCGACGATACTCTCTACGAGGGCTCCTCGGCACCGTGTCCCACCTTTGACAACGGACCGTTGTGCTCTCCGGGGCCGTTCAAGGCGGGTTGCATCGAGTTCGAGTGTGTTGGTCTAGAAGTGTGGGGGATAGGTGCATAACATGTGTTTTATCTGCTTATGTGTGTCTGAGGTTACTGGATTTCACTCTGTGACTGTAGCATATAAATTTATGTGTATTCAATTTGCATAGTCCCTAATATCTTCTACTCATCTACAAAATCATATTCTCTCTTAGGCGTACTACCATTCCAATTCGCAAATCCGTGTATTGCTCGCTATTAGGATGGCTATTACGAATATCGACATTTCGAGTCACTATAATAACTAGGCAGTTCATGTGGATCATAACTTGGTGCAGGACTTAACGGAATTGGTATATATGAGGCTAACTTCGGAAAGTAACTTGGTGGCGGAGGGTTTATAGCAGGTATGTTCGCATCCAAGTTGGTCACTGGTATGTCAGGCTGACTGGCGGATTTGTTTCCCCATCGAGAGCTCCTGAGAATGAAAGAAGGCAGGGATATTCTGAAGTTGTATGACGCGAAAAACACTCGAACCAAGCCAAAAAGTAAAGGCAGCAGAAAAACACTCCCAATAATGCCACCACCGACAGCACCAGCACAAGTAGCCCAATGTTTATCAAGGAAACTCAAAGGACCGAATGATTCATCTCGCTTGCTCCCAATAGACTCCCATAAACGTTCGGTCTTGCCTTGAAACACAAACGTCCCCATCAATCCTGATAATGTACCATGGGTAACGCAGCACAGCCAGCAAAGAATTACACGAGCGCTCTTGTAGTCGATCCAGCAAACGATCATAGGGATGATCCAGAAAAGAAACATAGGAAGAAGAGCGAGAAAACCTCCTAATGCTCCGTACGAAGCCGCAACCTCAGTGGTTGCAATGTGAGATGCATGAACATGGCGGAAAATAGAATTTCCAAGAACTCTGTTATGGAACATTCAAGTTCAACTAATCGTGCGAAGCCTAAAACTTGAAACGCTTACACCATAGCAGAAGCGAGACCCACAAGTATCACTAGGCATAAAACCCCGAAGAGCCTGCGAATTGCACGTCGTTAGTTGGGATATAAAGTCAAAATAAAATAGCATCCGCACAAAACGCCAACCACTAATACTATTCCAAATAATAGGTATTCCATAGCTGTCCATAATACCAGAAGATTGTGGCGTTTTGCAGCTTCGCGCAAAGTGTTTGGCATGGTGAAGTATTTAGTTGTTGAAAGAAATTGGTGAGCACTAGTCGGGCTTTATATGGATATCCTTCAGATGTCTCACTCAGTACTTCGCAGTCTCATCTATAAATAGATTCTTAGACTATACATCTTCACGCTCACTGCTTAACGGCCTCCGTCTTCTGTAACTCAGCAAACTAATAATCAATTTATCCCTTCTTTGTATCCTTCTTAGTTGGGCGCATTCTTGGATCTCATCGTGTGTAAGCTCGTGAGGAATCGTTTCCGGTGAAGTAGAGAGAGGGGGATAGTGAAGGCGCAAGATAAGGTTGGCTGTTTTCTGCGAGCGTAGGTTCTAAGTAGTGATGCGAAAGTTCGGTTCTGAACTTTGGTTCGAACTCGAACCTACCGAACGGAACCATAAGTCCAGTTCAGAATTTGACCCTTGAACCGAACCGAACGTAAAGTCCAGTTCAAGGTTCAGAGAATTAAAGAAAATTCCGAACGCGTCCGAACGCGTTCGAACGCGTTCGAACCAGGTAAACACTTGCATGAAGACAGCGTGTCCCCTTGACCAACCTAGACCCCCAACTGCTCCTCTTCACCACCACCATCACCAGCTCTAGCGACGTCGACGAGTTTCAGGCTTGTAAATCAATTTTTTAGGATGTAAACATTCTCGATTTCACTATAATGAGTGCTGATAATTTTTCTAGATGCATTGGTTCCTAATTATTGTGTCGCACATCAACTAATTTTCGCCAGCCCTCGATCCAGCTAATGCAAAACGGATATAATCCACAACGACAGGATCATCAATCCCATGGCATCGAAAAAGACTAGCTTCGTTTCTTAGTTTGATGCTTTCTATATTTGAACGAGCCCCACTTTATATATATAAAACTTAGGTCAGCAGGTGAGCTGTATTCTCAGTGCTTTAAATGCTCAAGAGTACATATAGGAATGGCCACATTGCAGCAGTCCATCAACTTCTACAAAATATGTTGACGCTGTGATTGTAGAATTGGATCATAAAGATCTTGCTTTGGTGAGGACGCAGATTAATTAACATGTGTTCTGTAACAACTCTACCACCAACTATATTTTCTCTGGATGCCTTAGTGTTGGAATATGAGTGTCAAAATTACGAGCGAGCGCGATCTAAACTATGCCCGCAGTTGTATTTACATTTTTGTAGCTGCTTATCATTTTGATATATATCTAATTATGTAGATATTTCGTATTCAAGGTAGAGTACTTTTACGCTATGCAATCATCCGTTTGCCTCACAAACTCACCGAGGTCAAACGTTATCGTCGCTTATTTTAACACTCAGAAGAGAATTTAAGGAATTTTATATTTATAAAGTTCGGTTCACAGTTCAAACCCCCATTGAACTGGAACCGAACCCTTTTGAACCTGAACCCATGGTCCAGTTCAGAGTTCGGGAAAATACCTGAACCGGACCCAAAGTCCAGTTCTAGGTTCAGAGAAAATTGTCAAAGAACCGAACCGAACCGAACTTTCGCATCACTAGTTCTAAGGCGGTGCGTCCATGAGCTTAGAGTTCGTTGAAGTACGAGCGCTAAGATTACGAGCGAGCGTGATCCGGACTCCGCTCGCAGTGGTACTTACATTTTTGAGTCCGCTTAATCATTTGATATTTATCTAAGTATGTAGATATTTCGTATATATGTAGAGTACATTCGAGCATATACTATCCATTTTCCCATGAGCTCGCCAAGGTCAAACATTCACTTCGCTTATTTTAACAGAGTTGAAGGTAGATGAAAGGTCGAGTTCGAGTGCGTTAGCCTCGAAGTGTGGGGATAGGTGCATAACGTGTGTTTTATATACTTATGTGTCAGTGTATCCGAGGTTACTGAATTTCACTCTGTTACTGTAGTGTAAGCCTGGTCTTCACTACCATCACACGCTGAGACCAGACTCACGAGTCACCACAGCTCGACAAGCCGACTATGCTGACATGGAGGATGACTCACCCACCCTGCCGAACACCCGCCTTTTCTCATTCGCTCTCTCTCGATCACCAATTTCACCTCCTGCTCTTCCGCCTTTTTTCTTCGTTGCCCCATTCTTACTACTGGCAACGAAGGTACGGATTTCTACTCTTATCTACAGTTTTGTACGATTCTTACTACTGGCAACGAAGACGCTATAGCCTATTGTCCTGTTACTACGTTTGATTCAGTGAGGCTGCTGCGACACGACAGCCTTTCATGTAGCATATAAACTGATGTGTATTCATCTTGCATAGTCTCCGATATGTCTACTTAATATTTATCTGCAAAATCGAATTCTCCATTAGCGTACTACCATCCCAATTCACAAATCCGTGTGTTGCTTATTATTACGACGCTATTACAAATATCGATCATTCGAATCACTATGTATAATAACTGGCCGGTCCATGCGGATCATAACTACTAGCTGGAGTTAACGGAGCTGGCATGTAGGAAACTGACTCTGGAGAGTAACTTGGCGGCGGAGGGTTAATGGCGACAGGCATGTTTGTACCCAAGTTGGTCAACGGTAGTTCAGACTGACTAGCAGATTTGTTTCCCTGTCGACAGCTCCTGAGAAAGGAAGACGGCAGGGGCATTCTGAAGTTGCATGACGCGAAAAACACCCGAATGAAGTCGAAAAGTAAAGACAATAGAAAAATAGTCCCAATAATGCCACCACCAACACCTCCAGCACAAGTAGCCCAGTATACGTCGAGGAAACGCAAAGCATCGAGACTCTTAATATTCTCCCATAAGCGCTCGGCCGTCTCATCATCAAATATAAACTGCGCCGCTAATCCTGAAGAAATCCCAAAAGTAATGCAGCATAGCCAGCAAAGAAGTGCACGAGCATTTTTGTAGTCGAATAACCAAATGATTATTGGGAACCAGAACAAAGCCATCGGAATAAGAGCAGCAAAACCCCCTATTGCCCCATACAAAGCTGCGGCATCAGTATCTGGTGCATGAGACGCGTGAGCGTGGCGGAGAATTGAATTTCCAAGAACTCTGTTATTGAATATTCAAGGTCAGCTAGTTATGCGAAGCCTAAAACCTGAATTCTTACACCATAATAGAACCGAGACCGACCGGTATCCCAAAGACTAAAAAATCGGGAGAGGGGCCACTTGCTAGGCACTTCAAAACTGGCCCGACAACTTCGCACAAAGTGTCTGGCATCGTGAAATATTTGGTTGTTGAGAGAAATCGTTGAACACTGGTATGGGCTTTACACGCATATCCTTCAAAGTCAAATCTTCAGATGTCTCAATCACTGCCTCGCAGTCTCATCTATAAAAATAATCTTATAATATACATCTTCACGGTCACTGCGTAGTGGCTTTCGTCTTCTCTAAATCAGCAAACGGGTAATCGATGTATCCCTTCTCTGTACCCTCCTTCTCAGCTGGAGTGTAAAAGGTACTGCGGTCGTATGGGTTCAATGGAATGTCGTGCTTGATGCGCAACGGGAGGTCCGGCTGAATAGCAAGTCAGATCTGAGACAGGGTGGAAGAACAAATCAAGACATACATTGGCTATGAAATCGCGACCGAACGCTATGAGCTCGCCCTCTGACTCCTGGGCGCGTTTCAATGCATTCTTTCTCGTGTATCCACCGGCGGTGATGAGTGGTCTCGGCAGCCAGAT
>ML213609.1:248555-269175 GCA_004379715.1 Crucibulum laeve | reverse complement strand
TGTGCTAGCGCGCTGAGAGTAGTAGGTCTTTGCGAGTGAAACGGTATGAATGTGTGACTTCTTTGCAGCTCGGAATCGGGTGAGAGGGGCGAGGACGACACGGTGCTGGAGGGTGATGTTGCCAACTTTGATAGGTTGGAAAAGCTGGGGTGTTGGAGAGGGTGGAGACATTGTATAATTAGGATGAAAGGAAGAAATGCTTTCTATAGGAGGATTGTGTGTTATGGACTTGAATCCATTTCGTCGTCCTTATATCGTAGAAAACTCGTTAACATCGTGTCTTCAGCTGATTCATGCGATAAGTAACGATTCCTCAGCTGCCTCTCTAATAACAGGCTATTCTGGTACGGACTCGAGAAGGAATTCATGCAGCATGTAGATTGTGGAATGTGAGCATGACAGAGAGTCGTACGGGCAGCCTTCCCGAGTCTTGACAAAGATGACAGATTCGGAAATGATCGGCAGCATTAGTGGGCGCTTGTCCTTGCTCGTCTTTGATAATTAAACTGAACTTCATCAAGTAGATTGATGCTGAAGCGTGAACTCGTTGTGTCTTCAATGTGAGGTTTGTGCTTGGTGAATTTGAGCCATGGTATCTATCGGCTGTACGAGTTTATTTTGAAGCTAGATAACTATTAAAACGTTGAAGGAGAAGTTACAAAGACTCGAGTCGAACCGTTCCGTCGCATGCCGCACATTTATTGATTTCAAAGCCTTTAAATTTACAAACAACGTAATGAAGTGTTAGACGCCCAGGAACAGGGATGTGTGGCCTAGTAAAGGATAGTTATTTTCAATACACAACTGCGTTTCAAACTTCGACACATTTCATGCCACAATTAAACATTTCTTGCAGTCTTCCCTGGATAAGTCTGAGAGAGGGCGATATAGTATCTAATTTTAGCTGGTTTCAATGTGACACAATGTTATTCACCCACTATGAAGATATTGGTGAGCCTATGAAGTTTGAACCTGACTACAGATTGTCCTCAAATGCATCCCTAAAAGATCAAAACAATTAGTACTCGGCAAATGCAGTTAATACAACGTGTCTATCTCTAGTCAGCACAACGTGGGAAACGGCCGTCGACTCCCATCTTCCTTCAACGCTATCACCGCCAAAAAAAATCAGCTGCATGTTCGACAGAGCCCAAAGTCAGCGCTTGAGTATTAAATTGGCCATCAGAGAGGTGGACAAGAATGATTTCCAGCAGACCGACGTCGCTCTTTATCCAGCGTTTCTAGAATTACTCAAATCCAAAGTTCCTCAATTCAAGCGTTAATCTGTGAGTATAGAGCGAAGCCTTCGATTCTATGCAGTTACTCCCTACCGGTGACTTTCTGGAACTACGAAATTTACATCTCGGACTCTCAGATCCTGATACTCCAGTGCCCTGCTTTAGGACTACGCCTAGGCTTCATACGGCCTCTCTGAAATTTTGTGCGAAAACGGGAGCGGCGAACCGGAAAAACTTGTACTCTCGTCTCTGAAAGTCTCTCAAGCTAGTTTCTTTGTCTCTAGATCGTGGCCAATAGGAACCTTTGTTGCTGATGTTTCCAAATTTTCTATCCTTAGGTCTGATAACCGTGACTATCGACAACAAGACATTCATAGATCTTTTAGATTGTCTACCTTATCTCGAACAAATCAGTCTCCCGCTTTCCGAACAGAGCACGATGACCTTTCTGCAACTGCTCTCTTTAATAAACCAAACCTACCACAAGACGCCCATCCTACTACATTTGCGGCTCCGTGCACATAACTAGTCCTGTCTAAGATCTCCGGCGTCGAGACTGTGGTGAAGGATAGGGCAGACCTGAGACGCCAGCCGGTGGGGAGGCCGGAACAGAATGTGATCTCGTTGGCGGAGAATAGGCATCATCGCTAAAGGCAAGATCCAGTCCTTGTGGAGACGTCGCTCCTGGCGAGTACACAGAACCCTGCAGGGCGTATAGCGCTCCCGGGGAGGAGTAAGCATCTTCCTGCGCCGAACGGAACTTTACCTGTGGAGGATAAATTCTACTGCGAGAGCGCAAAGACAACCTTGCCTCTGTATCCTCAACTTGGAAAGAACGTCGTTTATCCGTCCTTTCTTGACCTGTTGGTATTCTCAACCGCTTTAATTTTGGCTCAATGGAGTCTGATCGTGCTCGTTTATCCTCTTGCACCGCACGTCCCAGTCCAACCTGTACGATGGTGAGAGTTGGCATTATACCCTGTTGATGAGACGTATCAGAAGGAGAGTTTAGCGGATACTGGTTAAATAAAGGAGACGTACGACCATCTGGATCAAGCCGGCATCCAGGACCGCATTTGCTGCTTTATTATTCCTTAATGCAATGTCAAAAGCGATATAAACACAGTATATGGTCCCAGTTTCCAGCCTAATGATCAACTAATGGCTTAGCAGAGTTCATAAAAGAGGATGGGTATTGAAAGGACATACAATATGGCAGTAGACATTTTATATCTTCTCACAACCCCTTCTTCAAGAAGTAGTTTCGCGTTCCGTGCGAGCCACCAGATCCGCCCGGCTATAGGCCCATACATTAGTACGTTTCCAGTGAGACTGAAGTAATCACCTACCAGTCAGCGCAGTCAACATCAGGTTCAAGGAGAAAGTCAACATGAGATGTATCCAAGAGTCTTTAAGGAGCGGGAGGACGGCGCCTTCAAATATATAACCACATGCTATACACGATGAATATATTAGACACTAATGGATATGAGTGACAGAGTGAAAGCGCACCTGCAGCTAACAGAAACAACAGAAACGGGCCAATAACAACGTGTTTCTTATATCCCCAGACTACATAGCACCTGTAAAGCTGGATTTATACGTTAGATCTATCGTGCTCAGATGAGGTGGGCGGGATAAACATACCAGTAATCCGTCCGCAAGAATGCTTCAGCGATCTACATTAGCACCATTCAATATTGAGATCTAAGTCAGGGAAGCGCTTACTTATTACTGGCATACATGATATACTTTGGATACAATGCTTTCCAGCTAAGGCCTTTCCCCAAGAGCTTATTGAATACCAGGAAGTATGTGTATCCAATATCTGCCGTAGCGAGTGCAAACATGATGGATGCGGAGGCAAGCATAATCCAATTCAGTCGGTCATTTCGCCGTAGGAGGATGAATGTACATGTAACATAGAGAATGAGGTACATTCCATAAAGGAACGTTTCGAACTAATAGTATATTGGTCAGTCGTTTGATCTGTGAGAGACCACGCAGGTGAACGTACGAGAACGGCCCCCAGATACGGACCAAGCGTGTCAGGGAAGCTAGTGAATCCTTCGGAGGATGGAAAAAGGAATGTCATGTCGAGCAGAGGAGGGTCTGATGTAGCCGTCTCAGACGAACTGTAGGTGGGGGCTGAGGGTAACGTGGGGTAGATATAAGTTAGCCCCCTCGGAAGAATGTTATAGGCAAACACAAGCCTTAAACTGCAGAAGCTCGACAGATTCAGAATCGAGTGGGTGGCTGAAGTAATGACAACGGCAGGGAGGGCTTCACTGTCTATAGTGACGCATTTCGGTTAAATAGGGAACACGCCTGTAGCAACACAATTGAAAAATGGGGTCATATTCTCTAATACATAGCAATTGAAAGATATATCTTGTGAACTCTTCTTTGACTTGATCAACTATTTTAATCGTGCTGTTGCATAGATTTTTCATTTGCTATGATTAGGCCGTGATCTCGGAGAATCTGGAAATTGAGAAGCGGCAGACCGCACCTGAAGTATTTGCACAATCGTTGTGCACTGGCCTTTGGGTTACGAGTAGTATGCTTGTTCCAATCGACAATGTCACGATGGGTAGGGTTATTTTAGCTTTAGAATTATTGTTGTTGGGTGCATATAGGTAACAATTAGGATATTTGGGTGCTTTGGTGCTGCAGAGTGGATGCTCTGGGATTATTGTAGTTTTACAGTCCTGTGTATCGGTTCGAGTTGTTCGCGAGTTGTGTTGGAGATTTAGTTCTAGACTTCTTATTGTGGGGTGTAGATGGGATATAATTAGGATGTTCGAGTGCTTTGATGCTGCAAGGCGGTTCCACTTGTTCACTCCTATATCTCAGTTAAGGTTGTTCGTAAGTCGCGTTGGATTTGATACAACCAGTGTTGTGGCAGTGTGTGAGAAACGGAGATCAATGGGCCATCCGGGTATCTCCATCAAATTGAATTTATGATTCTGCACTTTTCTTACGGCTGCCAGAGTTTATGGATTGGAATGTTTCATAAAGATTGCTCTGTCCTGAAACCTGAGTTTCTAAATTTTATTCAGATGCGCCGTTTCTCACTCGAGACCCTCCAGCCATAAATCATGTCACATCTGGGTTTGCACTTCACAGTCCTCTCCTGTTTAAGATTAAGAACTCTTTGCAGAAGATTACATTTTTTTGGGGGAAAGTGTCGGGTACTTGAATAGTATATAGATGTGAAGGGAAATTAGATCTGCGTCAGAACACAGCAGTTCCACTTATCCCTATCGATAAATAGATAAATACTTTGCAGCTATCTACAATGCCCAGAGATTGTCGCCTTCAGCAACTTCGCGCAAAGGTTCTAGAGTCAATGGCCTGTCGAAAACTTTATCCTTGATAGAAGACATATTGTGAGTGTCAGTGTGAAACGATTTCTACCCATACTCGTCAAGTCAGATCTTCGGACGTCTCACTAAATGTTTGCATGAGAATTTGTCTAACCAGTCTCGTCTATAAAGGGAGTCTTGTAATATACATCTTCATGGTCATTTCTTGGCCTTTCTCTTCTCTAAATCAGCAAAAGGATAATCGATGTATCCCTTCTCTGATCTCTCCTGCTCCGCCGGAGTGTAGAATGTATTGCGATCGTATGGGTTCAGTGGAATGTTGTGCTTCATGCGTAACGGGAGGTCGGGCTAAAATAACAAGTCAGACTTGAGGCACGAAGGAAGAAAAAATCAAGACCTACATTGGCTATGAAATCGCGTCCAAAAGCTATGAGCTCGCCCTGTGACTCTTCAGCGCGTTTCAGCGCATTCGTTCTCGTGTAGCCGCCAGCAGTGATGAGAGGTCTCGGTAGCCAGATCTTACGGATGAAGTCGTTCGATTCCTTCCCTGTGTCGTTAAAGTATCCGTCTGACTGACGGTGACCCTCGACACCATCTATACGGGGCTCGACGACATGAATGTAGGAAAAGTTCGGGTGAGACTCCTTGATGGAAGAGACGAAATGCGAAAACTGGGGAATGGGGTCATCCATTTTCATGTCTGCACAGTAATGTAAGCTGGGTAAATGAGAAAGCGAGAGTGCCGCATGCCTTGAAATTCGCTCCATGGGCTCAGCCTGAACCCCACTTTCTCTGCACCGACAGCCTCGACCACAGCATCGACAACTTGCAACCCAAAACGACTACGGTTCTCCACGCTACCTCCGTATGAGTCAGTCCGCTTGTTGCTCACGTCTTGTAGGAACTGGTCAAGGAGGAATCCGTTGACGCTGTTGATTTCTACACCATCAAAGCCTGCTCTGTAGACGGCATTCTTCGCAGCCTGGGCATATAGCTGAACATATTCTTGGAGCTCATCGTGCGTAAGCTCGCGGGGTATGGTTTTCGGTGTAGTGGATAGGGGAATAGGTGAGGGTGCGACATAGGATAGACCGTCTTCTGTGAGTATAGGTTCTTGGGCGGCACGTCCGTGAGCCCAGAGTTGGAGGTAAATGTAAGATCCAGCAGCATGTACGCCATCTACAACCTGCGTGGTGGTGGTTGTTAATTTATGTTGCTCTTCAAGACAGCTTGTCCAAACATACCTCTTTCCACGCTTCAATCTGCTCGTCGCTCCAGATGCCAGGTACATTGTCGTAGCCACCTGCCCGTGCTGCAATGAACGTCGCCTCAGTTATGAGGAGAGTTCCGGGGGTGCTAGCGCGCTGAGAGTAGTAGGTCTTTGCGAGTGAAACAGTATGAATGTGTGACTTCTTTGCAGCTCGGAATCGGGTGAGAGGGGCGAGGACGACACGGTGCTGGAGGGTGATGTTGCCAATCTTGATGGGTTGGAAGAGCTTTGGTGTCGGGTTGGGTGGAGACATTGTATAACCTGGATGATTGGTATGAATTGAAGAAATGCTTTAGGAGAATTGTATGTTATGGATTTGAATCCATTTCATCGTCCTTATATTGTAGAAAACTCGTTGACATCACGTCTTTAGCTGAATCATGCGATAAGTAACGATTTCCTCAGCTGTCTCCCAGCAGAGGCGATTCTGGTACGGGCTCGGGAAGGAATTCATGTTGCATGTAGTTCGTGGAAGGGTGAGCATGACAGAGAGTGGTACGGGCATAACTCTAAGCCTTCCCGAGGTCTTGGCAAAGGTGATAGATTCGGAAGTGATCGGCGGCATTAGCGGCCCGGGACTTCATAAGCAAAATGATCTACATAGAAGTGTGTGAGTATAACCATGACGAATATGTAAAGCTCTCTAATAGAAGAGTGTGATTGTAAGCAGTGAACGAGTGACGCGCGGTTCCATCCCAAACTCGACTCTTCTAGGTCAGACACATCCAAAGGCAGCTGTGCCAAAAATAGCTTAAATACTCCAGGCGCAACCTCTAGGAATAATTTCAAAGATAAGGTAGGCTAGACCCAGAGGCAGCAGGTTATGTCGGTTAACGGATCGAGCGCCTAGTACGAGCAAGCGATAAGTCAATTTTGCTTGAGTTGATTTATTCATAAGAGGCTCGAGAACTCGATCTACTGCAGTTTGCGCAATTTCATCGTGTATATCAATACTGTAGTGAATACTTGTTATATCTTGCGTGGTTTGCGCTTGATGAATTCGGGTGGAAATGACGCAAATGCTTTAGCCATTGTTTATGTGAGTTTAGTTTGAAGCTGACGGCTTCGAGTGTAAAGACTCGAGTCGAACAGCTCCGTTGCATGCGCATACAATTATTGGTTCAACGGCTTTACAAACAACAGTGGTAAAACGTTGGATACACAGCCGCGTAGGATAGCTATTTTTAGATATTACACATATTGCGAGCGTGAAGCGTTATATCCATAGGTGCCAAGTCAAATCTTCAGATATCTCACTAAATGTGTGCATGAGTATGCGTCCTGAGCAGTCTCATCTATAAATGGAGTATTATAATGTACATCTTCTAGGTGATTTTTTTGGCTTTTGTCTTCTCTAAATCAGCAAACGGATAATCAATATATCCCTTCTCTGTTCCCTCCTTCTCTGCCGGAACGTAAAACGTATTGCGATCGTATGGGTTGAATGGAATGTCATGCTTGATGCGCAATGGGAGGTCGGGCTGAATAGTAAGTTAGACCTGGGCATGATGCAAGAACAAATCAAGACATACATTTGCTATAAAATCGCGTCCAAACGCTATGAGCTCGCCCTCTGACTCCTTAGCGCGTTTCAGAGCCGTGTTTCTTGTGTAGCCGCCAGCGGTGATGAGCGGTTTCGGTAGCCAGATCTTGCGGATGAAGTTGTTCGATTCTTTTTCTGTGTCGTTGTAGTATCCGTCGGACTGACGATGACCATCGATACCATCTATACGGGGCTCAACGAGATGGATGTACGAAAGGTTCGGGTGGGAATCCTTGATGGAAGAGACAAAATGTGAGAATTGAGGAATGGGGTCCTCCATTTTCATGTCTAAAGAAGAATGTAAGCGGATTAAATGAGGAAGCGTGAGCACGCATACCTTGGAATTTGCTCCATGGGCTCAACCTGATCCCAACTTTCTCTGCACCAACAGCATCGACTACAGCATCGACCACTTGGAGTCCGAAACGACTACGGTTCTCCACACTCCCTCCGTATGAATCTGTGCGCTTGTTGCTCACGTCTTGCAGGAACTGGTCGATGAGGTATCCATTGAGACTGTTGAGTTCTACACCATCAAAGCCCGCTCCGTAGACAGCGTTCTTGGCAGCTTGTGCATAAAGCTGGACGTATTCCTGAATCTCATCGTGCGTAAGCTCACGCGGTATGGTTTCCGGTGCAGTAGAGAGGGGAATAGATGATGGCGCGACATAGGGTAGACCGTCTTCCACGAGCGTAGGTACTAAAGCGGCGCGTCCGTGAGCCCAGAGTTGGAGGTAGATGAAAGATCCAGCAGCATGCACGCTGGCTACAATCTATATGGTAATTATTAGCCTATCTTGCTATTCAAGACGAAATATCCAAACATACCTCTTTCCACGCTGCAATCTGCTCGTCGCTCCAGATGCCAGGAACATTGTCGTAGCCACCTGCCCGTGCTGCGATGAATGACCCTTCGGTTATGAGGAGAGTTCCAGGTGTGCTAGCGCGCTGAGAGTAGTAGGTCTTTGCGAGTGAAACGGTATGAATGTGTGACTTCTTTGCAGCCCGGAATCGGGTGAGAGGAGCGAGGACGACACGATGCTGGAGGGTGATGTTGCCAATCTTGATGGGTTGGAAAAGTTTTGGTGTTGGGGTAGGTGGAGACATTGAATAATTAGGATGAAAGGAAGAAATGCTTTAGGAAGATTGTGTGTTATGGACTTGAATCCATTTCATCGTCCTTATATCGTAGAAAACTCGCTGACATCGCGTCTTCAGCTGATTCATACGATAAGTAACGATTTCCTCAGCTGTCTCCCAGCAGCAGACGATTCTGGTACGGGCTCGGGAAGGAATTCATGCTGCATGTAGTTTGTGGAAGATGAGCATGACAGAGAGCGGTACGGGCATGACTCTAAGCCTTCCCGAAGTCTTGGCAAAGATGATGGATTTGGAAGTGATCAATTGATTGGCGGCATTAGTGGAGGCTCATCCTTGCCTAAACAGTCTTTCACAGCATAAGCACGGTATACTATGGCTGTATGAGCTCTCTCTCAGATGCGGGGGCTTGAAGTGGAGGTCAATATACATCAGTAATTTCACAAAAAAAAAATTTCAGTTTTTTGGCCGAAAAACCCTCAAAAACCCGAAACTTGAAGAACCCCCAAAAAAAACACAGAAACGCAGAAACCCGAAGACTAAGGGTGATTTTTCCAACCTTCTTGATCAATTTGCTGATGTATATATTTGAGTAATTGTTCGACGAGACAGGGCTTTAGTTATCCTAAAAATATGCTCGGAGATTTACGCAAGCAAAGAAGAAAAGCGGAGTGGAGAGAGTAAGCGAAATAATATAGAGGAGTGTGTGTAACTCCACCTCCTAGTAAGTATGTAGAGTGAGTCGTAAGCAGTGAACGTGTGACACTCAGCTCAGTTGCATACACATACACTTATTGATTCAATGGCAGTGGAAGAACGTTGGACGGCAGACGTGTAGGGCAGCTATTTGCCACAGATCGAGCTGACAAGGTAGTCAAGACAGCCTTGAACAAAGCTATCGTTTATTGGGTGTGATATATGTGAACTTCGAGTATCCGACTTGAATAAAAAAAGTGTCTGAGTTTGTTGTGGCTGTTTGAGTCAGTCAAGACTCATAGAATCGTCTAGTACGACACAACCCAATTCAGGATGAATGACAAGGCATGAGCCCACCCTGACTCAGAGATGGAAATATGGGATTGCTAAATGGCATACAATTGAAATCAGATATGTACCAGTCCAAAAGTTCCACATATTTCCGCCGATAAATACTTTACAACTATCCACAATTCCAGGAGCTTGAGTCGATGGCATGTTGAAAGCTATAGTATTTTTAGAATACATATTGTGAGTGAGAAGCGTCACATCCATAGCCGTGAAGTCAGATCTTAAGATATCCCACTAAATGTTTGCATGAGTATGCGTTCCCGCAGTCTCGCCTAGGTATTAATGTAATGTAATATACATCTCCACAATCATTACTCTATAAAGGGAGTCTTACAATATACACCTCCACGATCATTGCTTAGCCACTACCTTCTCTAAATCAGCAAACGGATAATCAATATATCCCTTCTCTGCTCCCTCCTGCTCCGCTGGAACGTCAAATGTATCGCGGTGATATGGATTTAGTGGAATGTCATGCTTGAGGCGCAACGGGAGGTCCGGCTGAATACCAGCAAGTCAGATCTCAGGCAGGATACAAAAACAAATTAAGACATACGTTGGCTATGAAATAACGCCCAAACGCTATGAGCTCGTTTTCTGACTCCTGGGCACGTCGCAACGCGCTCTTTCTCGTGTAGCCGCCGGCAGTGATTAATGGTTTCGGTAGCCAGATCTTGCGAAGGAAGTCGTTCGATGCCTCGTGCGTGTCGTTGTACGATCCATCAGACTGACGGTGACTTGCGATAGGGCCATCTGTACGCGGCTCCGTGAGATGGAGGTACGAAAGGTTCGGGTGAGACTCCTTGATAGAAGAGACGAAATGTGAGAATTGAGGAATTGGGTCTGCCATTCTCATGTCTAGAAACGAATGTAAGCTGAATATAATATGAAGCAAAAGCGGTACATACCTAGGAATTCATTCCATGGGCTCAACCTAATCCCAACTTTCTCGGCGCCGACAGCATCGACAACAGCATCGACGACTTGGAGTCCGAAACGACTACGGTTCTCCACGCTGCCACCGTAGGAGTCAGTACGCTTGTTGCTGACGTCTTGCAGGAACTGGTCTATGAGGAATCCATTTGCACCGTGGAGCTCTACTCCGTCAAAGCCCGCCCCGTAGACGGCGTTCTTGGCAGCTTGTGCATATAGTTGGACGTATTCTTGGATCTCATCGTGTGTAAGCTCCCGAGGAATATGTTCTCGTGAATTGGAGAGAGGGATAGGTGAGGGCGCGACATAGGGTAGACCGTCTTCTGCAAGTGTAGATTCCAAGGCAGAGCGTCCGTGAGCCCACAGTTGGAGGTAGATAAACGATCCAGCAGCATGCACACTGGATACGATCTGTGTGGTGAGCGTTAGTTCATGTCACTTCAAAGATGACACATCCAACTCGACATACCTCTTTCCACGCTTCAACCTGCTCGCTGCTCCAGATGCCAGGTACATTATCGAAACCACCTGCCCGTGCTGCGATAAGTGTTGCCTCAGTTATAAGGAGAGTTCCAGGGGTGCTAGCGCGCTGAGAGTAGTAGGTCTTTGCAAGTGAAACAGTATGAACGTGTGACTTCTTTGCAGCTCGGGAGCGGGTGAGAGGGGCAAGGACGACGCGGTGCTGGAGGGTGATGTTGCCAATCTTGATGGGTTGGAAGAGCTTTGGTGTCGGGGTGGGCGGAGACATTGTATAACCTGGATGGTTGGGATGAATGGAAGAAATGCTTTAGGAGGATTGTGTGTTATAGACTTCAACCCATTTCATCGTCCTTATATCGTAGAAAACTCGTTGACATAGCGTCTTCTGCTGATTCATGTAATAAGTCGACAATAGGTAAGGATTTACTCAGCTGTCCCCTAACAGAACGATGATCACGGTAGGGTCTCATGAAGGAAATCTTGTGGAAGGTGAGTATGAGTGGTACCGGGATAACTCTAAGCCTTCACGAGGTCTTGACAAAGATGACAGATTCGGAAGTGATCCGCGGCATTAATGGCCCTGGCGCTCATCCCCCAAAAAGTCTTTTACAGTATAACTATAAGGACGAGCAAGGCATGGAGTATGGCTGAATAAGCCTTCACTCAGACGCAGCTTGAAGTGAAGGTCAATATATATGTATTGAACTAATAATTAGATGAGACAGTGCTCAGCAGGAGTTTGAAAGCTTATTTAATAAGTATGCACGCAGATAAGAAAGCGGAGTGGAGGGGGAGTAAGCAAATGATGTACATAGAAGAACGTGACTATAACACGAAGCGAATGTGTAAGCTCCCTAAAATAGATGAGTGTGGATGTAAGCAGTGAACGAGTGTCACCTGGTTTCGTTGCAAGCTCGACTCTACTAGATCAGACCATCCAAAATGCGGTTGTACCAAAAATAGCTTAAAGATTTGCATGTCTTGCGCTTGATGAATTCGGGTGGAAATGACGCAAATGTTTTAACCAGTTTATGTGAGTTTAGTTTGAAGCCGAGGGTTTCGAGCGTAAAGACTTGAATCGAAAGAGCTCCGTTGCATGCGAGTAAAATTAGATACCACACATAATGCGCAGATCTCTGATCAAACGGACGATATAGTTGGGACGATCATCTCCTTGCATACATTACGCAGATTACGATTAATCAACTCCTTGACTATGGGTATGTCTTCACTTGCGGATCCCTAGAATACTATACAGACTTCGAGTTTCCGACTTGAAAAAAAAGGAGTCTGACTTTGCTGACATGGCGTCGTTAAGAGGCATTTTGACTGTGAAGCGTTATACCCATAGCCGTCAAGTCCAATCTTCAAACGTCTCACATCGTCATGTATCCTGAGCAATCTCATCTATAAATGGAGTCTTATAATATACATCTTCACGGTCACTGCTTAGCCTCCGTCTTCTCTAAATCAGCAAACGGATAATCTATGTATCCCTTCTCCGTTCCCTCCTTCTCCGCCGGAACGTAAAAGGTATCGCGGTCGTATGGGGTAAATGGAATGTCGTGCTTGATGCGCAACGGGAGGTCCGGCTGAATAGCAAATCAGATCTAAGACAGGATGCTAAAAGATGTGGAGGCATACATTGGCTATGAAATCGCGTCCGAACGCTATGAGCTCGCCCTCTGACTCCTCAGCGCGTTTCAGAGCAGTATGTCTCGTGTAACCGCCAGCGGTGATGAGCGGTTTCGGTAGCCAGATCTTACGGATGAAGTCGTTCGATTCCTTTTCTGTGTCGTTGTACGATCCAGTAGCGTCTTCAGATTGACGGGGCCCCTCGTTACCAGCTGCACGGGGCTCGACGAGATGGATGTACGAAAAGTTCGGGTGGGACTCTCTAATGGAAGACACGAAATGTGAGTATTGGGGAATGGGATTTTCCATTTTCATGTCTGGGGAAGAATGTAAGCTGAGTACAATATTCGGTAAAAGCGCCGCGTACCTTGGAATTCGCTCCATGGGCTCAACCTAATCCCAACTTTTTCAGCGCCAACAGCCTCAACCACAGCATCAACAACTTGGAGTCCGAACCGACTACGGTTCTCCACGCTACCTCCGTAGGAGTCCGTCCGCTTGTTGCTGACATCTTGCAGGAACTGGTCGATGAGGTATCCATTGGCACCGTGGATCTCTACACCATCAAAGCCCGCTCCGTGAACGGCGTTCTTGGCAGCTTGTGCATATAGTTGGACGTATTCCTGAATCTCATTATGCGTAAGCTCACGGGGAATGGTCTTCGGGTGTGTGGAGAGGGGGATAGGCGAAGGTGCAACGTAAGGGAAACCGTCTTCTGAGAGCGTGGCTTCTGAGGCGGCCCGCCCGATAGCCCAGAGTTGGAGGTAGATAAACGATCCAGCAGCATGCACACCGGCTACGATCTACGTGGTGGCTGTTAGTTTATCTCGCTCTTCAAGAGGACGCATCCGAACATACCTCTTTCCACGCTTCAACCTGCTCGTCGCTCCAGATGCCAGGAACATTGTCGTAACCACCTGCCTGTGCTGCGATGAATGTCGCCTCAGTTATGAGGAGAGTTCCGGGTGTGCTACCACGCTGAGAGTAGTAGGTCTTTGCAAGTGAAACAGTATGAATGTGTGTCTTCTTTGCAGCTCGGAATCGGGTGAGAGGAGCGAGGGCAACACGGTGCTGGAGGGTGATGTTGCCAACTTTGATAGGCTGGAAAAGCTTTGGTGTCGGGGAGGGTGGAGACATTAGATATCTGGTATGAAAAGGCTGGGAATGCTGTAGGAGGTTGTGCGTTATCGACTCCCACCCGCCTCGTCGTCCTTATATTGCAGAAAACTCGCTGACATTGCGTCTTCAGCTGATTCATGCGATAAGTAACAATTTCCTCGGCTGTCTCCTAGCACGCGATCCCGGTACTTGGATAGGAAGAAGTTCACGCCGCAGGCAGATCGTGGAAAGTAAGTGATGACGGAGAATCGTACCGGGTATAATTGTAAGCAGGTGAGAGGCTTCCCAAGCTATGACAAATATGACGATTTAGGAAATGATCGGCGGCATTGCGTGCGCTCATCCTCACTCATCTTCGATAAGCAATCGAGTAAGTAATGCCCAATAGCAAAGAGATAATCGAGAGCTTACAGGTGTTTGTTGATCGTCATAAGACGGACAGAAGGACTGCGAACTTCAGCGGGGCGCTTCTTCACATTAGAACTACACTACACTACCAAATACTGAGAAGTCAGAAAATCAGAACGATGGGCCCACACGGAGTGCATTATGTTGACTGTATTCATTTCATTGTTCCCTATTCAGCATTGCTATGAGAGAATATCGCAAACGAGAGAGAAAAACTGTTCGATATAGAGGGAGTATCCTTGCCGTCGTCGGCACGGACTAGTCTGAGCGCTCACTGGTGCAATGATTAGTTGGATATTCTATGGTCTTCGCAGCAGTCAGGCTGTGCTTCATCTGTTGAACCTACCGACCGACGTCAACAAAGGAAAGCCTAAAGAGGGAGAACACTACAAAAAACGTCAGTAGCATTCACCCGAATAAAATTCTTACGGCTTATTATTAGAAGAACGGCGGCTTTATTAAGCTGAGCAATAAAGGGGTTTATATATAAATCATGACCATATTTCATGATTGAGCCTATCGATACAAGTAATTAATCAGGTAAGTCTCATGCAATAATCAGGATTTCCTTTAGGGTTCTGTAAGCAGAGCGATGAGTTCAAGGTCAGGTCTGATAGGAAAAATAAATACGCACCAAAGCCCAGTTGGGCATATCGTAAACTTTTCCACTTCCGCCACCAACTGCGAAAGTGAATACAAATACCATGACTTGAGTTCCTCCATCGAGGGCGGCGGAGAGGAGGAAGTTATATTTTCTGAACCATCCTGGGCGGTAACGGCGGAGGTAGTACTGCGAGAAGACGGCGAGGCAGAAAGTAGTGAAGATTGAGCTGTTGATTCCTACTGAGAGATACCCAAGAGTCCCTGAAGAGCAATGGGTAAGTTATGTAAATCACAGAACTGAAATGAAACGCTTACAGCACAGAATGGGAGTAACAACTTTGTCTGCACCAAGCTTGGGGAACTTCTTATGAACAAGCCAGAAGGGCAAAGGTACTGCAAGGCCGATGAGGATGGAGAACGGGACGATCTGGGAATTAATATGTCAGTGGGTGCTTTCCAAAGCACCGAAATCGAACTTACGGCATAACGGCCCCCAGGCGCATAGAGGATGTTTCCGAGAGCACCCCACGAAATTGCGTTACTGTTGAATGACTAGATTAAACGGTATTATAATGAGCTCTAAACAGATAGCACTAGGAAGCTTACTTGAACTTGTTGACCAGACCACTGTTAACAAATAGATTTATCATTAAGAGCAATCGCAGCACGTAAAAGGAAAATGCAACGTACGACGTTGGTACCTTGAACTTGGAGAAGGATCTCACGTCGACTGCTGATGATGGTTTTCATAATGACGTAGTTGAGCAGTCCACCCTATTGTTAAGATAAGCAGTCGTTGAACAGATATTTCATAGGAACGCATACAATGACTGCGCCCAGGGACTGAACGGTAAAAGTGACGCGAGGAGGGAGCTTCGTATATTGGCCCTACATTCAAGAATAAGTACAACTGATTTATTGAATAACGAAGAGACAAACCATCTTAAGATCACGAATCAAACCACGGGCCTGATCGAGGGTGTTGTAGCCGTAGAGCGTGAAGTACATATTGGCTTGAGGGCTTCCGGGGATCATGGCAGCACCGAGCATCTAAATAACAACGTTAGAAGGTGTGGGAATGCAAAATCAATAGATATCTACCTGGACCAAGTTCTGGATGTTGGGCGAGAAACCAGTGATAGCATACACTGTAATGACGAAGGGCAGGAAGATAGTCGAGATGAGGAGGCCTACAATAAGACCCCACCTACGTAAATAAATCAGCATCGCGCGAATGACAAAGAACGTCAGCAGAATGTACCATGGAAGACCAGAATGTCCGGTGTAGATGGTGGCCATGGCCATCGAGAAGCTGCCAACGAACATGGCAATGTACCACCACATGGGAACTTCGTTATAGACTTTCATCTTAGCAAGATGGGGGTCGTAGCTTTCACCAGCCTGGACAAAGAAGATAAAACGATAAGTAAGAATTGAGCCTTAAATGAATGATGAAATAGATACGGACGCGGTACATGCGGATAACCTCCATGATATCCTTGCCATACCAGACCAAGACATGCATAACAGTAGCACCGATAGCCATGTTTGCACCGATCTTGGCAAGAACCTGGGAGCTTGCGAACCAGGGAAGACCCTAATGACTATGTTAATAATAATAAAAGGAAAATGACATTGAAAAGAACATACCTGCACGGCCAGCTTAGCATGATCCAACATAAAGTTGGAGTCGAGGATAAGCTTCTGGTCGTAACGAGTTCCATTCTCATAGAACAGAGTCTGCGACAAGAAAGGGAAGTTCTGTCCGTTCCAAACGTTCATTGCATAGCATGCGCAGAATGCGATCCTAAAAGAGTATTAATTCGACCGAGAAGAAATAGATGGGAGAAGAACGTACATGCAAATAGCTGTTCCGCAATAAAGGGAAAGCTGGGTCGAGAGAGGTGTGAACAGAGCACCCATTGATCCCCCTCCAGATCCGACATAGTTCCAGTCAAGACAGAGTGCAAAGGCTCCAAGACCTTCGTTACCAGCTGCGCCGCCGAAGACGCGGGTGAACCAAGGGCTATCCTGGTTGGCGAGACAGAAGACACTGATACCAGTTAGGGTGCTAAGTGCTATGGTTAACAAGTTATTCGAGTGGAAAAGGGGAACAACGAACGGAGCGATATATTCGGGGAACCACTCCCATACGAAGATACCAATGAAGACCGACCAGAAGAATTTGACGCGCTTCTTCTGCATGAAGATCTTCTTTCCACGATGGAGGGCATCGAAGAGCTGGACTGTGGGTAGTAGATTGGGGAACACGATGTAGGTGGGGTAGACGAGGAAGGATCTCATGATACCTGTATGCAATTATGGTTAAAGAGAAGATAGCGTAGTACAAGCTAGAGATACTCGCCTCCAATACCATAGCCCATCAGTTGGGAACCAATAAGCGTGAAGATACCGACACCGACGTTGGGCTGGATTCCGTAGTAGAGGTCATCAGCGGCGAAGATGCTGATCGCGAGTGCTGAATCGGCAGCAGTGGATGCGAAGATGGTGATGGCAACGTGTTCCTTGATATCTAAAGCACAATCAGACATCATAGGTTCAGAGCAAAATGGATATCACATACTGAAAGGACTGGGGTTCATGAACCTCCAAAACTTGCTCTCCGTCATCCTTAAGCGCTCATGAGGATTTCCCGGACCAGGAACGATCTCCTCGAGCACACGACCGAGGATATAAGCAATAATTTGGATGAACAGCTGACTGACGAAGACGGTTTGGGGGCGGAAGTACTGCGGGAAGAATCTGAGTAGAGGAAGGGTATGTATAGAGGAGTGATACGAACAAAGATTTGGCCGAGGACAGAACCAAAGCACGAAAGCCCAATGCCGAGAAACCACATACGGAACGTGAAAGCGGGAAGAGTGGGGTCATCCTCGAGGGAGATAAGACGGGTCGCAACGTCAATGTCAGTCACTGTTAAACGGATGTTAATACGAGTAGATGTATGAAATGAATAAATAAAATTAACCGATTGGTCGCTCCTTTCCATCCTCACCCATGTCTATCTCACGGAGGTCATCGTACACGCCTCCGTTGATAGACTCCGCGACTTCAACAGACCTATCGCTATTGCTGGCCTTCTCGTCGAACTTCTCCGCGCCTAACGAGTCCTTGCGCTCCATGGGGCGAGCAGGGAGGGTTTCGACGGCAGCCATGACGAGCCGGAAGAGTCAACTGGGAAAGGTTGACGAAGGAATACACCAGCGCGTTTGCACTCGATTTTAAAGGCTCTCGAGAAATTAATAGAGATAGGGATCCACATGCTACAGGCATGCTTGTAAAGGGACGTGCCATATGTTTATTCGCTTGTACTAGCTTGGCGGAATAGGTGGTATATTGCAGTTACGGAGCTCTCAGAGATATCGGGGATAGGATACGCTCGGGCTTGTCAACAATCCACTTTCAATGGGTACATGTGATGCATTCGTTGGAGCATTATTGGAGGCTATCGAGCGCAGTAAATTCGCTGCCAAGGGTGGCAGTATCAATAGAACTATTGTGATATGGGTTTCAGTATAGGCTTGCATGCAAGAAGAGAAGACTCCAAGCCCGAGTGTTGCTAGTTGCCCATTCCAGTAAAGTGACCAAGAGATTCGAACATGTATATAAGAGGCGAGACATTATCTACGGATCATCCAGACTCGTATGGTTCTGTCTTTGAATGTTCCGAAAGGCCCTGAAAGAAGCAGGTTAACGTTTCGTCCAGGTTTGGTACTCCTCGAAGCTCAACGTTTTTCGACGACCGAAATGCCTGAGCTTTGGGTAGTTTTAAGTTGAGTTATAATATATGGGCAATTATACATCTGTTGCTGAGCGTGGAGCATGTATTCACCAATGTGTGCCGTACATTGACGACTGTCGGTGGTTCACGTTCAATATGCCAAGGTCTCCTGCCACATGCAGTGTATTTATAAACGTCACTGATAAACAACACAGCCAAATACCGTTGGCCACAAACAAAGTGCTTGGCAGCACGGAAGTAGCGACTTGCAAAAACCTTTTATGATCCTTCCATCGTCCTCGAAGATTATCGACCATGGCCTTCTTTTGAAAGTGCAGAATGCGAAAATTAATTAAAAACTCTGTGGCTCAAATGCAAAGTCGTCGTCCCATTGATCCACACTTTGTCCACACTCTGAACCAGATTGTGGAAGCAGTTCGAGTGTGCCCTGTTTGAAGCTTCTTGTGCCTGACCACGCTGCTCTCAATATTTTACCGTCGATACCTTCCAAGACTGCGATAACGATCCTTTTGATGTCGAAAGGAGATTTTGTTGAAATAAGCGAAGTAAACGTTTGGCCTCGGTGAGCTCGTGAGGCAAACGGATAATGTACAGGCTCGCATGTACACTACTTATATACGAATTATCTACATATTTAGATATATATCAAATGATTAATGCAGCCACAAAAATGTAAGTATGACTGCGGGCAGAGTCCGGATCGCGCTCGCTCGTAATCTTAGCGCTCATATTCCAACAGATTTCTACTCGTACACCCTTGAATCCGATCCAACGAAATGAACGTAACCGTTGTCCATGGAAGCGTTAGCTCATAGTCTCTTGTTGAGCTATAGTTGCTGACAGTATAACTAATATCTGAAAATATTGTCTCGAGCTCCCGACACGAGAAAATTCTAGGTTGCATAAGATTATTTCTGACATCTATCTTAATTGATGGTAAGCATTCCGGTAATGAGAATAGCACCTTCGGCTGCTCGAGATTTTTGAAATACAACACTTCTTAATAACAAGACCAGCTTAGTCCAATATTGGAAATTAGGTACGTTCTAAGTATATGAATTTTGAGAACAGAGATCTGACATCGCGTATCACCGGACTCCCATTACAGCGACGCATTTTGCGGATGATCACCAGAATGCATCCAAAGTGTTCATACCGGCTTAGGACACATAATTCACTCAGTACGACTTCCTATCTAACCACGGCTGCTTTACCTAATCGCACTGATAGAGTTCAGGTCCTTCAGTCCTTTGACATTTGGCTCCGAAGTGATAGCAATGCGGGTGTATGGCTCTATAACGGACTTGACATTGCTAATGCTGTGCTAGCTGATAAGTGACGAAATGTACATGGTGAGCCGCATAATGCTCGAAGAGTGACGAGAGTTTACTCTTTGTATCCGTCTGCTTCGTACCCTTTGTAATTACTGGCTGATGTCGATTCACTATAACTTATATTTCCCCGCTCTGTTTCCTATTGCTTCCTGAGCGTTAAACCCCAAGATCCTACATGCATTCGCCAGCTCTGTGACACGACTCCCAAGATAAAATCTCTCCTAATTAGCAGGGACAAAATATCTTCATCGGCCCAGGAGCCCAGCTCTCACTTCGTGAATCTAGAATGATATGGTCAATGGTCAATCACACTACTCACCTGCGCTCCCAGACAACCCTGTTGTTGTAGAATAAGTGACTACATACCTCTCAATACTCAATAGTGTATTGGGATCCTCAACATCCAGTATAGCAGTCTACTTACGCGGTGAAGACCACTTCCCAGTAGTACGGAGAACTCTCCTGCGTGTTTACCCCAAATATCGGCGCGCTAAACTGCTGCAAAACACTCTCGTGTACCTGTATGTTGACGCTTAAATAACACCTGCTGCGCATTCCATATTCTATGCCATACATTCTGTCCAGCACATATATCTTCGGTGGACCTTTCAACATGATAGAGCATTGCGTTCGCTGCGCAGGTGTTTGAACTGCAAATTAATTAATGTATGGATCATGTCTTTTCGTTATGTGTGTGCTGATTTTCTTTTTGTTGTTTATTGCTGGTGTCGACCTAGGCACCGGCTAGAGAGTAGGAATATAATATAAAATCCCTAGAATAACCTGTATACCTAGAAAACAAAAGAAATAAAATGCGAGG